>VZRL01004710.1:573262-762523 GCA_013397895.1 Origma solitaria
TTTTTTTTCAGAGCAGGAATAGTTTTGAAAAGAAGAATATTTAAAGATTTATTCTATACCAAAAGAAAAACCAAACCGGCAGAAGCTCTTGGTGTCTGAGACAAATGTTTGCAGAGCACTGTCTGACTATCTTCACATGCTGATTTTATAGACCTGGGCTTTAAAAGGCAGCTTTCTTCTCCCAAAGTTCCACCCACATCATAAATCAATAAATAGATCAATAAATAAAGTAACAAAATGTCTCTGTTGCTGATACACAGTAGATGCCAGTTTCTCTTCCTGTTCTGTTTGGCAGATTCCCATGAATGGCACAGAGTGGGTGGCCCATACATTGATAATCACCTTAATTTCCAGAGCTGCCTCTGTTATTAAATTGTGTCACTGATCCCATCTGGATTACAGAAACCCATTCTACTGATGAAATCACAGAGAATTTTAGTAAAAGTTGAACAATATTCTTTCAATACTGAATATCTCTTTGGTCTGGCTGTGCTTGCAACACAGTCATATGGCAAGCACATGAACAACATGCTGTACTCTGAAGCTATTGTTTTAGTTTGTTTCTAGCAGTTTCAGTCCAGAAAAATCTATTGCTAGTAAATTACTTGTGATGGTTTGTTAGGAGAAAAAGTTGTTATAGCAGAACTACATCCTCTCTGCTTGCTGCCCTCCCTTCCCACTGCCTGTTGAGAAAGTGTTAATGTTGCATATGAACAACTTTTGAATCTTTCTTTTCTATGTATAAGCTAGTCTGGCAAAAAGAAAATAAACTTCATGTTTTAATAAGAATAAAGCAAGTTTTGTCAGGAAAGATTGTCCTTTGTTAGACTGAGTGTCATACCTGGATAAAAACATAAATCTTACAGACACATATGCTCTCCTTCAGTTTCTAATGTAATAAAAAATATTGTCTCTCCTGGCAAACACTGTTTACTTTTATCCTTGTACCTTGTATCACAGCCACATCAACACAACATTCATTAGTATCATGAATTCATGTGCTTGTGACCAACAATCACAGATATTTGTTTCTTATTTGAAAATTTCAGATGTTGTCTTTGGAGTTTTTTAGGATACACTCTCAGCCATCTCAACCTTTTTTTCACATTCTGCAATGTTACAGGCTTCACAGTAAAAATGAAAATCAATGTATTTTCAGAATTTTGTTTTAATTTTTAGAGTTACACCTTTGTATATTCTCGTATCTAGATGCAAACCTCTGCTTAATGTCAGCAACAGGTTCTCTTTTCTTAACAGCGTCCTAATGACTCTATAGAGACAGCCTCTGGCTCCCCAGGTGCCATGTAATTCCAGCAGTGGGCATATTCTTAATCCCATTTAAACGTGAAGTAATTTTCTACTTTTTCTCCAAAAGAAGGGCCACCCAGCACTGTCTGAAACGTCTGATATGGTGGGGGTGCTCACAAACACAGCAAGAAAGTGACAACTGCTTATTCAGTGCATTTTCACACCCTGTTTCACACTCTAGCACATCCAGCTAGTGCATCCATGTGTATGCTGAAGATGGCTATTTCCTGCTTTGGAGTTGCTTCTGCATGTGCATTTGGCCGTCTCATTTTTCTTCATCAACCATCTTCTCGTGGAACCTTCATTTCTGTTGTAAGATGTATTTTCCCTCCCCAGGGAAGCAGTGGAGAATACTTACAGCCTCCCAAAGGATTTGAGATGCTTCCCTTCTGGTCTGGGCACTGTTGCCTGCCTATCTCTGGGAATGGCAACCGCACAGAGAATCCCTCATCCCCATTCTTACAGGACTACTCTTTGTCCCTGGTACTCAAGAACTGTGCTGCTGACCCTGGCCTTGAGCAGTGTGAAACTGCCATATCATTTGATGTGAGGTAACACTTCGGGCCAGCCCCTCTAGGCATGAGGTGTTGGCCCTAGCTCCACCAATCATCAGGTTATCTGGCCAGTTACCCGGCCAGAGAGGCACAGCCAATACACAAAAGTGGAATTCAGCTGATTTCACCTTCAGAAACTACTTTGTTGAAGGTGGTGGTATAATTCAGGAGGAAGTAGAGTTTCTCTAGTCACCGGTAAGATGTTTTCATGCTACTGGGGTGACTTCCTCATGGTTCCAGCAGCACCACGTGTAGCATTGATGTAGGGAAAGCTACACCCAAACCTGGAGGTCAGTGCTGCACTGGGCTAAGCCCATGCACTCTGAGGGCCATGTAAGACCTTTTCCACTTCTGGGGGCACTAGACATTTTAGCATTCATGTAAATAAAGCATGTGTGAGACATAAGGGGTATCTCCCCACACAGACACACATGCATGACACAAATGCTATAAGGTTGTTGGGTCATTTATAATGCTGTTTGGTTTTTATTACCCAGCAGACACAGTATAATTCATGTACACAACTCTCATATTCACTATTATTTTCAGCTGTTTTAAAGCAATAAATATTCTTATGCACCTGGCCATAGTGATGCTGCAATTCTTACACATTTGCCTTCCTACCATCATTTCTTTTAAAAGTTCAGTATTGTTCCATAAGGTTTTGGAATTGTGACAATTATTTTAGTCTGATTAAAGAAATATTGCTGGACAAAATATTTGCTTATCAAATATATGTTGAGCTCCTAGATAACAACATTGAAGAAAGAGATGGACTGCTAATCTTTGGAACTCCTCTATTCACTGCTGCTGTAATAATACCTTTGATTTCATAATAAGCTGCAGGGACAATATACCTCTCTTACATTTGCGGCACAATTCATGTTTCTGGCACTCTACTAAGTCATAAAACTCATACTCCTCACTTATAAGCTGTCACAACACAGACAGGAAAGTATTTTAAAATAAAATTTGGAGAAGATTGAAGTCATAAGTTACTCAAATTCTTTCCCCCATTTACAAAAGTGAGGTGACACTACTGCAGCCCCAAATTGTCTTGCTTGCTGTCACCCGAGGAAGTACCTTTTCCCTTTTAGACCACACATCAAGCACAATAACCAGTACCTATCACATCCAAAATTCAAACTGACACAAGCTGCAACTGCAGATCTAGTGCAAGTGTACAGGAAAGATCCTGTAGCTGCCACGGCTCCCCACAATGCAGTATTAGGGAGTCTCCCCACACAGCACAATGCCAGGGCATTGCAGGTGGGTTTCTCTGAGATTTCCACTCTGCTGGTAGAGCACAGAGCTTCAAATGCCAGGAAAAGGAAATTAGCTCATGGCTTTTTCAAATATTTTCCGTGGTGTTAATCTAAATATGTGCACGATTTGGAAAAAAAAACAACAAAAAAAGAGTGTCAATGGACCTACCATTTCACTGCAATCTTGTCAATACAAGATTCTGCATGGTGCTGCACCAACAGAATGACAGATAAATGGCATTTATCCCAAGGTGCGTTTCTAGCTGCCCTCCCCCCTCCCCACAGCAGTCTGTGTAGTGCTCTGACATCGACTGGTACTTGTAGGAGTTCGCTGCCACATGGAGAGCAATTGTTGCCTTTCAAGATGCAGCATTTTTCTTTTGAGACCATTAGCTTTTGCTATCAAGTCCAAACACTGGAAAAAAATTGGGAGAATAAATCCTACAATGACACAATTTACAAAGCATGAAGCTTTAGCATATTAAAGTATTATGATGCCTTGGTTTGAAAGGTGCCTGCCAAGGAAGGCGGGAACCTCCCTTGGAATGGAAAATATGACCCCCTTCCCTCCAAATTATTATAACTTTGAAATTACTGGGCTTTCAGGCAAAGATATGGGGAAAGGGATAACAGTTCTTTACAAAAAAAGAATAAATATATATAATATATATATATATATATCAAACAAGGCAAACAAACAACAACAGCAGTGAACAGGAAAAAAACAGAGACCCAAGCACAGCCTGCTCTTGGCTGCCAGGCTCCCTGCCCGTTGGCGCAGTCACAGTCACAGCTGGTAGGGGCGCTGTTGGCTCCCTGCCGGGCAGGGCAGGTGCGATGATTCCTCCGTGCCTGTAGGGGCACTGTAGCAGGAGCTCAGCTGTCGCTCTTTCACGTGGCAGTGGCAGTCAGAGCTGGCAGACGGGATGGAAAAGCGCTTCCTTTACAAACTCACGGGGAGCAATCGGTCCTGATGCCCCTCTGGATGGCGAGATGGGCTGTAGCGGGAACCTCAGAGTGGTGGCTGGAACGGCAGAGGTTGGCACCCACGGTGACAAAGGAAATGTAGCAAAAAGTCCAGAGCCATGCCTGGAGCTGCAGGGAGTCAGGCAGACATGGGGTGTAGGGTTAGAGTGTAACGAAAAATCCAAAGCAGCAGCAGAAAATAACGGGGCTGGCAGCAGCAGCCAGGCTCCCAGACATAGCTGGAGACACTCCCTCTGCAGAGGGCTGGGGCTCAGGGTCCTGGGCTTCCCCTGGAGGCACCCGAGTGGATGGTGAGGGTCCTTTCCAGTGAGGTCAGGTGTTAATAAGGTCGCAGTTCAGCATCTGCTCTTACGAGCAGAGGTTCACCCATGGTAAGGAAGAGACCAGTGCAGGACAGAACTCCACAGAGGCAGCGAATTCCCCCTGCAGCAGCAGCCCAACCATCTCACCTCCAGGCCCGGTCCCAAGAGTGAGGAGCTGAGCCCACCCCCCTGATCCCCCAGCCAAAATCTCACAGTATCTCTGCCCTTCCCAAGAGAAAGGCCCCCAGCTAAGGGACAGTAGCAAACTGCACCCTTCCCCTGCCCCCTCCCAGCTGCATCTTTTGTCACTTAAGCATCATCTTTACCATTTCTGAGGCAACAAATGTGAGAAAATTCCCTGAGAGAAAGAAAAGGACAAATCCCATCATCCAACATATGAAAAGGGTCTTCACTTTTTTGGGCGCACTCATGTCTCACTCTGCTTTGAACTTGACTTACCCTAATTAATGTGAAGTTTCCTTGAGTCAGGGAAAAAACCAAAAGAACAGAGTGAAGCATAATCAGGCAAATGCCTCTGGTGCCAGGAAAGAAGGACAGCACTAAGAAAAACTTGTGGCATTGGATCAGGGTAGCTCAGAATACACTTATGTTTGTAGAAGCATTAAAGTTTTGTCCTCCATTCAGATATATTTTGAAAGTATAATAAAAAGTTACACCATAGTTTCTCATCAGATTGTATCCTGGGTGGGTCCTGACATATATCAGCATTTTAGAAGTGGCATTTAACATCTAATAAGAGATGAAACATAGTTCTTCAGGTTTACAAGAATGGGTTATAAAGACCATGACTGATGATCTGTCAGAAAGGTCCCGGCAAGGAGGATTACAGTGGATTTTAATAAGACCTTAGAATATAATAAGGGTACTTTTGATGTCTACATATTTTGGTATCTGCTTGTATCCCTCCACGTGCTTCAGGTCTAGTGTGGCAGCATCAGAAAAGCTGAGTGAGGGCTAATATGCACATGGCATTGTGCAAATTTAACTGCTGGATCGTCCCCTGGGAACAAGCCACTGACGCAAGCCCTGCCACATATAATAACCTTTCTGCAACAGTGAGATGAGTCAAGAGAGCACATTCACACATGTGAGAGTGTTTTTTGACAGGCCATGTCTTCTCCCCTTTTTGGACCTGGTGAAAGATCCTTCACCTCTGAACAATTAAATGCCATGCAGGACAAGACTTCAGGTGACATGGTAGTCATTACTCATTCCTTCTCTCCTGCTATTGTAATGACACTGAGATAAAGGGAAATTTCTTGATGGCAAATGTTGTGGCTGATAGGGAGGGCATTCCCGATAATGTAATTATTAGCCAGAGGAGAAACTCTGGTCACCACCAGCAGGCTTCTCTAAAAACGATCACAACATGAACAACAGAATTGGGGAAAAATCTTCTTCCTCTTTTTATGTTGGTGAGAGTCGCTCAAGATGAGGGACTTGCACTGCTAAACCCAGGCTATGCTTTTTGTTTTTTCCAGTAGATGAAAGATGAGAGAGGTTCTTAGAACAGAGCTTAATCTGCAAAAAAATGGGGAACTCAGTTTGCTCACTTCATAAAGAAACCTCGAAGGAAATTTTCTCTGTTAAAATTTCTCTAGTTTAATAGCTGTGAAGTCATAAAATTTAACTGAACAATGGTTTTCCATATAAAGGTCTCTTCAGTCAATAGTTCCTCTCCAAGCTGTTCCAAATCATTCTGGCTTCAATAAGATCAGATGCTCAGCCAGTGCACGAAACAATGTGACTTCTATCCATGTAACAGCTGTTCAATATGCTCTGTTGTGGTAGGTCTGTCTATCTTGTGTGCAATTCTGTCATGTTTTTCACAGACTTATTTTGTCTATTAGACAGGACACATAAGAGATAAATTTTAAAAGCAGTTTGTTGGGGGAGACATTGCCTATAATACGTATTTTTAAAATTGAGATGTAGACATGAGTCCCACTTATTAAAGCTGTAAATGGTTTAGCAGTAGAGTAACAATTTAAAAGAGGACTATGCGAACTTTCCGAAGCAGACAAGTGGTTTGCAGTCCCATGTTGTGATTAATGTCAGTGCTTTGTTAATTTATCTAATGAACACTATGACAAAGTAAAACACAGCCTATTGAATTTCTTGTATTTGTTTCAGCAGAAAAAAATTCTTTTAGTCTTAGTCTTGTTCTCCTCATCTAAGGGTCAATCAATTAGAAATACAGTGGAGATGAAGTGCATTTAGACTTCATGCAGCCTAGGCTCATCAGTTGCCTTGCTTTCTGCAATTGAAAGGGCACATGCATTGGATTGGTTACCACAGGTTCTTGTCTCCTGCCAAGAGTGCAGTCAGAAGTTCATGGGCATGCTGCTGTGCCATACATTCAGCCCCACTGCAGCACTCTGAAAGAATGTGTTCCTGAGAACAAACTTCAGATTTCGTTAAAAAACTGCATCGCCTTAAAGTTTACATGGAGGATCAGTTGGATTTTCAATCACAGACAAACAAGGAAGTCATAAAACTGTTGGAGAGTTGTTGGAGAGAATGTACAAGGCATTTGTTTAACCCTACAATGCAGAGTTTCATTCTGAGATTTTTCTCTCTCCTAAAATAAAGATGGACACATTTCTAAACAGCATGTCACTTCAAAATGTGAAAATAAACTTCTCAATTTTTTATTTAGGATGTCTAGCAAGACTTTTGCTTTTTTCTGCATGGCTAAAACAACTCTGTGGGTTCAACATTAATTCCAGCTCACTTTTACAAAGTAAACATTAGCAAAAACAAACTTCAAACTAATAAAACATAGTTCCTCGCTCTAACGGCAATTATTTCTAGATTTATTTGGATTTAATGTATTTTAAGGCTATGGGAGAATATTATTACAATATATTTATTCTTTTTATGTAACTGAGGCACTATAATTCCCTGGAAAAAAACTCCTGCATCACTTACAATAGTGCGGTCCCCCATGTGGAGAATTTTCATGTGTGGAATAATTGTTCTGAGAATTGCAGTGAAGCCAATGATACCCAGTCTCTGCCCAAAAATTGCAATCCGGAGTACAGAATCAATATACATGGCACGTCTCTCAGTAGAAAAGATCCTCCTTCTCTTCTGGCAGATAGTTGATATGAGGGGATTGTATCTCTGATTTCAAGAGTCTGAATTAGATAACACTGTAAATTTGTAACAGACATGCTCTGTCTGTCCCCAGTTCTGGAGCTTAGCTTTCCTATTTATTTAAATAATTTCACTTAATGCATTTTGAGTTGTTTTTCTCACATGTAAGGACATAGGTTTACAACTGCAAGTGTGCATAGGCACGCAGAAATCTGGCCTTCCTTCTTCCAAATGCATCATTCTTCCCCTGTTAAACTGTGAATATTACGTGAATTTTCTGTGAAGCTTGTTGCAGATATACCAGGTATTTACCAGCTTGCTCCAGTGTTTTGTAGGGGAAGAAGGGAGAGATGTCCCCTTCTCAGAGAAGCAGGGTGAGCTGTACTCTTAGACTGCTCCAGAACATGATTTCACTGGTCTGCTAAAAACATGGAGTGCAAGTGGGTGCTGCTTCTGTGCTCTAGGAGATTCCCAAACAGTCCAAGAATGTATATTTTGAGAATGAGCTTTAGTTTTTTAGAAGGGGATGTCTGCATGTGATTTTGTGTAATGCCAAGGCTGGCCAGGCAGGAGTGGATGAGATAAACTGTAATTTAGGATAGTAAAGTCCAAATCCAGAAAGCTATGTAGATGCCGTGTGGGTAGAGCTAACCACTGTTGTTGATCCCAGCCTAAGAGTTGTGGATGAAAAGAAGACAGTGTTAGTAAGTAGTCATAAACAGTTTGGAAAGAATAGGCACCACAGAAAGGTGTTTTAATTAAAAAGGAATGAAAAATAAACAATTTTGATGTGACCTCTGTCTAAGATTTATCTATTTAAGTGTACTTAGGTAACTGAGTTTCAGATGCATATGATTATTCACTGACAATTTCTCTAATCAGAGAAGAGATAGGGGAAATTCGAGGGCATGGGTCCTCTCATCCCATGGCAGTGTCTAGATAGCTCACAAAAAAATACTCCCCATTGACTGCTGTTCAAGTCCAGTCTTGTAATTTTAAACACTTTAATTTTGAACTAAGATGAAATTGATTTGATTCCCTTTAAATTAGGAAATAAACCTCTCAAATGTCATTGAAATGGAAAGAATGTTGGTACTGCATTACCAGTACCTGAGTGGTTTTAAAAGCCCTCCAACAGAGCTTCTGAGCTGGCATTTAGAATACCGAGGATGAAATCTTGGGATTCCCTGGTCCTCTTGCAAGGATGCATTAGACTTTTGACAAGAGCCGGCGTAAATGGCTTGTTCCTATGCAAACTTTTCACATGATCAGCATTCATTAGAGTATTTTGAAGTGGATATGGAAGAGTTTATGCCATCCACAAGGCATTCTCAATGAGAAACCTGCCTCATAACTCTCTTTTAAACAGCATCTGGGGCCCCTCTGCTGGTCACAGCTTTCAGAGAGATAACATCTAGTAGAAAAGTCCAAAGCCATCAAGGGCTTGTAGGTCAAAGTCAACACCTTTGCTCCAGTCTGGAAAAGCAGCAGGCAAGCAGCAGAGATCACAGAGCGCTGGTGTCACACGTTGCCATGCTGAGGAGTTGTCAGCAAAAAAACAACTCAAGGATTGCTAGAAAAACAACAGATAGCAAAAGGTTTGTTTTGCTTCATTTCAGCTGAGTTCTGAGGTTACCAACCTTTACAGAATGACAACGACAATGTACATTTTTATAGCCCAGCAGAGTTCAGAGCCCTGGTAAAAAAGCAAATCACTGCTTGGTCAGCTCCTCACAGGCACAACAGTTCAAGGGTTCGTGTTTTTTCTCTCTCAGCTAAGCTGTTTTCCCAAGAATATCTTTGTTAATTTTTGCCATAAAACAAAAGGTCAGGTTTGATGTTGCTCCTAGAAATGTTCTTGTTGTTCTGTTTGTTTATATAACCCCCTTCTCTGTCCATCTGATGGAGAATGTGCTCTGCTGCTTAATGCCAGCTGCGCGCAGGATGATGAGAAGAGTGACAGCCCCAAAAAGAGAGCTGGGGGAGGGGTGTGCAGAGCGGTGGAGGAAATGAAGGGAAAACAAGCAGAGTTTTGCCTCTGGTCATTTGCAGACAGCTTGTGAGATCCTCACATCACACACATTGCTGGTTGCCTGTGACGTTTCTGAACACACAAGCTGTTATTTCCTCACAAGGAGTCAGCACTGCTAAACCCTTTCAGGCAACGTGGGTGGGCGCTTTAGAAGACATACTGTCTCATCCCATTCAGGAACTGCCCTCTGTCACTGCTCTCCTGGCATGCTGGATGTTTGTTGTTTAAGTAAATAAACTGCCTTGTGTCTCAGGCTAGCTGTGAATGCTGTGTCCTCCCCCCACTACCCTTTCCCGGCCACTCCAGGGGACAGGAGGAAAAAAAAAGAAAGAAGAAGAAAAGAAAAAAAGAAGAAAACAGCCAAAAGCAACAAGAAGATGAAAAAGTTCACAGAGAGCTTGATGCCACCCACTAAGCCCCAGCCTACAAATAATCAGTGACCAAATGGTGTCATTAGAGGCCCCAACATCCTGTCAGCACTCAGCCTTCTGATGGAAGTCCATGGTAGAGATGATTTCAAAACCATCTTTCCAGTCTCTTTCAGAAAGAAGGTTCTGGGAATGGGCTATCACACGATACTTTGGTTTCCCGTGTTTCTTGAAAATGTAGCTTTCAACTTCCCAGTCAGTGGGCAGCTTCTGCAAAACTAAAGTAATAATTTTTGAAGCCCCATTGTCAGCTTGCTCCCCTCCTAGACCAGGAAATGTACGTGGTATAGAAGGGAGATACAAGATCATGAATCTGCCTCTGTTTTGTCAAAGATGCACAGGCAAGATTGCAAATAGGCTTAATTTTTGTTTTATTACATCTCCACTGCCTCTTTTTTCAATCCTAATGCTAAGCTACAACAGGGAAAACAGAAGTCTGCTACAATACAAATTGTCTTTAGCTGTAGTAGAAGCTTTCTATATTGGCTGGGGCAGCATGCAGTTTTTCATATTCTTCTCTTGGTGGGTATTATTCACATCAGACAAATGTAGAAACTTCATTAAATCATCTGGCCATCCACCCCCAATTCCATATGCAGCCAGTGACAAAAAAGCCCTGGTAAAATCAGAATAATCAGAATAATTCCAGTAACTTCTCTCTGAAATCACCTGGTTTTCTTCTGTCTTCCCTTCCCCCTCTCCACTTCTTCTCTGCTGCTGATCTATCAAGTGCAAGTAATTTAATAAATTAAATTATTTCTTCACACATTAGTCATTGTGCCTATCTGCTACCTGGGAACACAGTTTGACACTGAAACATTGCTCCTGGAGAAATTTCTTGCAAAAAAAAGTTAATTAAGGGAAAAATACGGAAAGGTAACAGACCATAAGGGCTTGCTCTATTGGTTCTGCTTTCGTCCACAAACAGCTTCACCTATTTTCAGACTGGATTGATGAACATCAACCACATTAAGAGTTAAGGCACAGAAGAGCCCCAGATGCACACTGCAAATGCAGAATGGCTAAATAGAACATTTTTGTAGGGTGCCTAGTTAAACTGGCTTCCAGAAGTGCTTCATTTGGTGAACATATCATAAACCGTGAGTTAGTCACAGAGAGATGTGGTGATCTTTCATTGATTTTCCTAGTCTCTCAATACAATTGTTCGTAAATAATCTGGAAAAGACACTTCTCACAGTTATCAGCACCTTTCAATTAGACAAGTAGGGCAAGAGAGCTAAGACCACAGGCTGGGAGGTATCAGCCCCTGAAATCTGTCAAGAGAGGCACCAGTGAGCACAAACAGGTTACTGGAAATCTGTCTCAACCCCAGGCCCCAGCAAACCACACTGTATGTCATCATACTTACCTGCATCTCCTGTTCCCGTAAGGACTAAGATCCTAAAAAGAAAGGGAGATTTTTATATCTGAGTTTCTCCTGGTTCAGCAGTGTTTGCCACCACATGAACTCCATTAGTTTGCATCTGAAACTCATACTAAGAGCAAGAAACTCCATCCCCCAGCCCCAGCCCTTAGAAGTAAGACTCACTTCTATTCTTCCATTCAATCTTCTTTACTTTCACACAGTCCTCCAGACGGGGTCTTGTCACCAAGGAGGTGGGTTTCACTTCTACAAATAGGCAATATAAAAGAAAATTGGTCTAAAGCCAAATTTAGGGCACACTGTGAGTAAGCACAGAAACTGACAACAGTCATGAGTGCTTGATACCTCCATTTTTAGCAGTTCCTGGGGGCCTGCCTAAAACTTTGCAAAATCATAGCTGTATATTCCATTTGGAGACGAAAGAAAATCCCATATTTGACAAAGATTTCATGAAATTTTAGGTAAGCTTTGAAACCATAGGAAGAAATATTCTATTGCTTTCATGGAGAAATAAAGGTGTTCCTTGAGATCTCATTTCTCCTGCCTCCTTCCCTCCAAATCAAGCAAAGTTTAATTTTTCAGTTGCATTAATTTTCACTGAAATAAGCAAATAAAACAAACAAACTAGCAAAAAATCAAACCAACCAATCAAATTAACAAAAACAAACAAACACAACAAAAAGGATCCACTAGAAAAAAATAAAGTTCATTTAATACAGAACTTCAAAATTCTAATAAAAGGCACAAAGAAAATCTCAACACTCAGATTCTCTCACACAGAAAAACATCATCAGGTGATAAATTAAGTCGCTACTGGCATAATTAAAGGAGTATAAACAATGAAAGCACACCAAATAATATGGTCCAAAGCACTTTAAAGCTCTCAGAATCATAATGGCTGCAGTAGTCAGGCTTCCACTGCTGTGATTATGAATACCTGGATTCAACATGTTTTCCAGCCAGTTTTTGCTCTGTATTTTACACTAAGCTTCAGCAGACAGTGAGCCTGGGAACAGCAGGATACAGCTGGTCATTCACACCAGTTCCTCAGCCCCTTCAGAACAGGAAGACACTGCTGCTCCCAGAGGCCAGGCAGCTATGGAGATGGCAGATGCTCCCGGTCCCTGCTCTTGGCCCTTGTTGTGTTCATGGCACAGGGGACTTTCTCTCCTGATCAGGTGTGGGGACATCCCTTCTCCACCTGATTCGGAGACAGCAAGGGGCAGAAGCCCTTGTCCCTTCCCACAGGCCAGGTCCTGCAGCACTGTGGTAGTTTTGCCTGGCCCAGTTTTTGCCAGTGAACAGGATGGGGTACAAAGATGGCTCCTGCATGTCCTGAGTAAAGATTCTGGAAATTTTCCACCATGTCCAGCAGAGCCAGTCTCTGATGGCTGTAAAATGATGGACATGCTGCTGGTAAAACCTGGGCCAATTAGAGATGTTAGTTACGCCTCTGTGAAAACATATTTAAGAAGAAATCAAAACAATGTGAGCACGCACTTCTTTTTAGCCAGGGAAGGAGGAGGAGGAGGTAAAAATATGTGAGGGAGAACAACAGGGAGGCACCAAGGTCAGTGGAGAAGGTGGGGGAGGAGGTGCTCTAGGCGCCGGAGCTGAAAACCCTCTGCCAGCCGTGGTGAAGACCATGGGGGAGCAGGTGGTCCCCCTGCAGCCCATGGAGTCCAGGGGATGCAGAGAACCCCCCACAGCCTGTGGGGAGGTGCCCACGCCAGAGGAGCAGATGATGCCTGCAGGAAGCTGTGATCCAGTGGGAGTCCCAGAGACTGAGAGTTGCAAAGGCCTTGCAGGAGAGAGAAAGGCCTTGCTCCCGGGATGGAACCAGCCTGGCCTCGGCCTGCAATTCTGCAGCCTGGAGAGAATCTCGGACAGCAGCAATCGGGCGGGGCTGCTCGTGAGATTGGACCCACGCCAAAGAAGTTCGCACAGGACTGTCTCTCGTGGGAGGGACCCCCATGGCTAAGTAGAGGATTCTTCCCCCTGATGGACTGACCCTGACCAAAGGAAACCCCCACACCCTGCCCCCACCCCGGAGCTGTTGGTTAGAAGGAAGGAGGGAGGGGGTGAGCTGAGAAATGGCCTTAATAGGGAGAGGGGTGAGTAGAGAAACAGTGATTGTAGCAGACGAATTGTGGCCTTGGACTGATTAAGAAACCCCACATGCCTTGCCCTAGCCCAGATCTGTTGGTTGAATAGAGAGAGAGGGCAAATAGAGAAACAGTGTCTGCAGTAGAAGAATTGCGATGGACTGACCTAAGAAAAACCCCACACCCTGCCCCTGCCTGGGAGTTGTTAGTTAGTTAGAAAGGAGGGAGGGGGTGAGCTGAGAAGTGGTGCCTTAAGAGGGAAAAGAGGGGTGAGTGAAGAAATGGTGTCTTAAGAACTTATTTTTATCTCCAATTTATCCTCTGACTCTGTTAGATTAATAAATCACTTTTTTTTGCAACTTTAAGTTTCCCTCCTGCTCTTGCCCTGAATCTCGTGCGGCCCTTATCAGTGATCTTATCTCAACTCATGAGTCCAGTGTTTTGTGTTAGTTTTTCCTCTCCTCTGCATAGCTGCAGCAGGAGAGAGCATAGAAAGCAAACGTTGTAGGTGCCTGGCATTTAGCCAGGGTCAAACCCACGACAAGCACCTGTCAGCTCCTCCTGGTTCTAGGGTGCAGTCAGAGTTATGCAGTGACCTAGCTGCTCTGCAGCTTTGGTGACAGGCAGGACAATGGCTCTGGACCCAGCCTTTCTGTGTGAGCCTTGGCTTTGGCTGTGAACACTTCAGAGCAGTGTAAGTCCTATGATGCTACATAGTCCTCCTCCCAGCTGAATCAGACATGAATGGCATTATAATAAATGCAGCAGTGCTAGCTGTCTCACTGATTATCCAAATGTCGTCTCTCTCCTTAATAGAGCAACATACTTATTTTGTTTATTTCTTTTTTCAGTAACTATATGTTTGGGGGTTTTTATCAGGTTCAGCTCTGCTTTGGAAAATTACTTTAAAATGGACATGTGGTTATGGTGTACAGATTGAAATCAAATGTGCTGTGTACGTCTCCTGGCCTTGCAAGCAACAGACAGCAAAGAACCAGGCAGAAAGTCTGTGCTGTGTGTGTGTATCACTGAGCTAACTTGATACAGATTGATTCAGAAACACAGAGGATGTTAAATGCTATGTTCACACAGGCAGTTTATAGGAGAAGCTGCAATTGAAAGCTGTAGTGGTGATGCTGAATACTAATGAGATAACATGTAATTTAATCCCACTTGCAATTTGGAGCTATTGTTCATAGGAATCATACATTTTAAATTAGCTAAGCCCCAAGTTGGACTGACAGTGTAACTATCCCATTTTCCTCTTTGTACAATTTCTTGTGAAAAATCAAGGTCAAAGTATGGTTACTGTGAGAACTATAATAACATCCTGCAAGTCATGTTTTTGTGATATCCACCATGCACACAGAGAAGACTGGAGTGTTGAGTAACTGTGCTTAAATTGTCACATGCACACATAAAAGACTGTCTTTCCTCTTTCCCTCCTATCCTTGAAACAAAGTTTTAGAGAAAAACAAACCAGCACGGAAACTATGCCTGTGAATCCATTTCAACTTAATTAACACTATGCTAGTTACAAATGCAAACAGGTTCCCAAGCATGCAGTTTGGCTGTCCCTCTACTCTGTGAATTCAAATTTGACTCCTTGCTTTGTTCTAACAAACAAAGAGAGCAAAGAACAATGTGGCCCTGACCCTTCTTTACCCCTTCACATACAAACGATCCCTTTTAATATTCAGACGAGCTGTGACATGAAGAGGTCCCATGAGAACAAACACCTGCCATTTCTCTGGTCAGCACTTTGAACAGATATTGCCTAACTAGTTTTGAATAACTTTTACATTCCTGTGGCTGTTTTGTAAAGAAGATGACAACACTGTGTTTTCAGGACATAGGCTGTATTTCTATGCAGAAGCACACAATGAAGAGTCCCTTCCCACGTACCACATAAAAACACTCCACTGCAACCGCTCAGCAATTTTCTTGCCTGGGGGTCCAATGCCATAGGCTTGGAGTCAGGGATAGTCTAATAGTCCAAATGCAAACTTCCTTTGGACAGGTTTGTGTACGTGTGCTGGACTGAGATAGGAATCCGCAGTCTCCATGCACTCTCCCTCTTAGGAGTGAGTCCAGACCCAACACGAGAGGAGCGTGTCAGGAAGTTGAGGGCACTGTCTAGACTGAAGGTACGTTTTGGCTCCTTAAATGCACAAAATATGTGCATTACTGATAAGATGGGATATTGCTGGGGCTAGAGCCAGAGAGAACTGCAGCGGTGGTGCTGCGGACACGCATGGGCAGTGCAGGAGGCAGATCCCTGGGTCCTCTGCTCCAACTGCAGCAGTCTGGCTTCTCCCAGCAGCACTGGGAGGTGGGCTCTGAAGATGCTTGAAGTTGGGATGAGGCTGGGAGGATTTGTTGTCTGGTGATTAGAGGTTGCTCATCCTCCCTCAAAGGTCCTGGGTCCTTCCTTGTGTAGCTGCACAGACTATTTGACCTGTTTCTGAAAAGCTCAGTAACAGGCAGAGATGTCTGGTACAACCCACATAACTCCCAAAATTATGTTATTCCTCACTGGCCTTGGACAAACTCATTCTTAAACCCTTCAGTGCTGGGAATTACCACCACCCCACCAACAATCCATGCCAGTGCATTGCAACCACACCATTGGAAATGCTTTCTTAAAATCAGGTACAAATCTCTCTTGCAATGATCTGGACACAAAGAGAAGATTATTTAGAAGAACAATGTCACACTGAATGGAGACCTTGTCCTGATAAAGGCTATGGTGCTGAGTCTGCTCTAAAACTGCTGCATCCAATGATCATCAAGATCTTTTTGGAGACTCTGAAATGCAGAGTAGGAGCTGGCCTTATGTTCAGACTTTCCTCCAGAAAGGATCTGTGCTGCTATAATTTTTAATGACAGAAGGCATGCAAAATGGGATCAAAGAAAAAGGGAAGAAAGGAAAGCCTGAAATAGACAGTACTGGCCTTTGAGCTCTACGTGGTCTGAACGGGATGGTTTTCTCCATGGTTCTCATCTATCTGATGAAAAGCAACAATACAGGCTGAGCAGAACAAGTTGACAGAGCCATGTGGACTGCTGTTTGCTCCAGAAAGCAATGGGAGCTAGGCCCTGACACATCACTGAGACTTGTTAACAATTTTTTACTTTATTTTTACTAAAGTTGCAGAAATACTCTCAGTCATTTCTGGTAGGCAGCAGCAAAAACAGCCAAACCAAAAGCTACAAGAAAGATCGGCCGACCCATAAAAAAAAAAAAATTTAAAAAAAAATAAATTCAAGAGTCTAATTCCCATAGGAAACAGTCATGTCATTGAAGTTAATGGAAGTTTGGTACTAAGCACTTACAAGAAGCTGAGCACCACCAGTTAATATTCTTTCCAAGCCACAATCTGTGAGAAGGTTTTCACATTGTTTTTGTACTTGAAACATTTCAATTTTGACATTTTTCCCATTGCCTTGGTTTCCAGCAAGAGATGCAGACTTTTCCAGCCTAGGTAATGTGACAACCAAGCATTTATCACATTGCATGAGCTGAGACAGAACTTTTCTTTTCAAGTAAATGAATACATTTCCAGAATATTTAGACTCAGCTCACTGCTTGTTCTCACATCTGAAATGAGCTCTTGTCCATGGTCTAACACTCTCAAAGAGACTGCTGCCATGGTTTGAAGCAACAGCCTCGTTGTTTTTCCAAGGTTAAGGAATGAGTTCCTGGCATCCCATGGACCAGCTGGGGCTCTGTTTCATCATGAGGTGTCCAGCCACACCTGGGAGTGAAAGTGATCAAATATCTGAGTGCTATACACCTGCAACTGTGTAAGAAATGTATGGGTGAGGCTGTTCTCTTAAGAATGGAAATGACTGCTCCCATCCAACTTCCTTCCACGCAGGCTCCTGGAGCCAAAAATTTGTGATGTTTGTCATGTGTGATGAGCCTGTTTTTCCTCTTAGTCTTTATTTATGTCTGTACTTATTATTTTCTGATAACTTTCTAGGCAAAGTTGAAACCACACAGAAGAATGCTTTTGCTTCATACCAACCTCCCTAAGCTTTAATCAGAGACCTGAAAGGAGGGAAAATAGGGGGCAGTGCTGGTTGTGTCTTTGAAGGCTGAGCTTCTCAGACTGAGGAGAGGAGTGTGTCTGTGGCTACACAGAGATGTGCAGAATCACAGTGTGCAAAAATACAGCTCTCTAGTTGGCTTCTGACCTCTGGATTCACCATTAAATGTCACAAAGTGAAGTATAGCATAGCTGTGAGAGAGGCTACGTTAGGAGTCCGTAGTTCACATTCTTCATCATTCAAATAATTCAGGTTAAGGCCATTCCAGAGATTTGAACAGAGATTGTGACCTGATAGTCTTTTCTCCATGGAGAGAGGTGATGCTCTGAGCAGGCATCAAGGAACTTCGGGTTCAAAAGACACCAGGGATACTCCTGTCCACTAAAAATGGCTGAGCATCACTGTATGTTCCTGGGGATAATGGGCAACAGATCCTGAGTGATGGTAAGAGCAATGTATACATTCCATCAGAAATCTAAAACATGCAAACAGACAGAAATTGTCAGAGGGATGTGAGGAACTTGTAAATTAGCAACAAAGTCAGGAAGAGGAAGTCCAGATCAAATACATTGATGTTTTTCACAACTGTGGAGGAGAGTAATCCACTGGTTTAAAAAACATTTGGTACACTAAACATTAGCTGGGTAACAGGCTGAGAGATACTTGGCACTGCTCCATGGAAATACAAACACAAGCCATTTGTTTAATTGTGTTTCTTTTTCTTTAAATATTTACTTTCTGTGTTTTTCCAGGATATAGTTTTTCATCCCATACTCATAACAAGCTACCTTTCCAAACACGGGTTTGGGAGGCACACTCAGGGTCACTGATTTGGTTTCAGTGGCTTTGTTGGGATTTAGTCTGTTTCATGAGGGAAAAATAGCAATATCAAACTTTTCTCTCATGCCTTGTTGATAGGGTATTTGATAGCCTTTTTGGCAAAGATTGTTGAGAATAAGGACTGAAGGGGTTTGCAAAACAGCAGCTTCTTTTTTCTCTCCTTGTCATGGGCTGGAACATCTAGAAAACAGATATGGCTGCATGGAGTGGAAAGGTAGTTCAATATCTTTTTCTCACTTCGTTGTGATACAGTCCATTAGGCATAGGAGGCAGCTGGAGTGGAGGCAGTCCTGTGAAACTTCACGGCATGCAGCAAAACACAGAAACTGGAAAAGGTGCCTTCACAAGAATGTTCATTTTCTGTGTTGGCACACACTGCAATTTGTAATGTCTGCTCTGTGTATTTTCAGTGCTGTGCCCTAGATTGACATCTGCCTGTTTGCAAAGGTGTCATTCATGATTCTGGATATATCACAAACCATGTGATTTGAATGCCAAATGAAGGAATTATAAGAGGTTGCAGTGCTACCTGTAAGATCAAGAGTCCATACAAGATTGTCCTTTGTAGTCCTGAGGCGGCACACCTTCTGTTACACCTTCGATTTCCTGAAACGTTTCATGCTAGAAGGAATGCACCACTTCGCATTTGAGGGCCTACTCTACCTTTTCCTTCCTATCCCCCAAAAGGGAAGGTCAAGAGAGATTGTGAACAGGTTGGGTTTTTGTCAAAATTTAACCATTTTACAATCTTTACCCTTTCGTTGAGATTGATCTCTGCTGTAACCAGAAAATTAGTTTGAACATCATGAGACAAACCGGAGACAGGTTTACACCATCTGGCTCTGGTAGGGCTGACAGTGTAACACCATTAGAACCATGTTCAGTGATAATGAATTATTTCAGCAGAAAACTGAGGCTCTCTGAGACAAGGACCACGTCCTTGACTGCATTTCCATAGCTTGACGTGGAGCAGTGTAAATATGCTTCTGCAGATTCTGGACCTATCTGCAAAAGCATCAAATTTGAGATATGCTGTGAATGTCTGTGAAAATAACGGACAATTTAATGACATTTCTAAAGATTCCTCAGTGTAACTGAGAGGCAAATCTGGGGCAGGAGTGGGTGTTGAAAATGGTGAAAGGAGGAACATTCATTCTGGCTGTAAAATGATCCCCTACATATTGACAAATCTTTGATTAGCACATTGTTCCACAGGGCTAGTTGATATCTTTCACTGCAATAAAAATGTCCTTTTTTTTTTTTTTTTTCTTTTTTTACTTTCAGGAAGATTCAAACATTACTTGACAAATGTAGACATTACACAGTTAGTTAAGCAATAAAACTCTGCTTATACTGAGACTGGAAAAGAAGTGAATGACAAATAAACTCATGAGAGGTACATTTGTGAATATAAATTCCAGCATTCATTAACCATCTCATACCTTGCAGAGGGTAAAAAGCTAGTTACAACAAAGGGCTACGAATATACTTCAGTCCACAGTGGGGTTTCTTCTTCCCTGTTCTCCATTTCATATGCCTCTCATAAAAGTCACAAGATTATCCAGTCCTTTCTTCTGTTAAGTTTATGGACAATTGCAGAAGGCATAGCAAAAGTGGTTTAGCTGACTGAAAGCTGAACACTGTAATGTTCAGAGCAGGTGGAAGTGTTCTCTGGCAACAGCCATGAACAGTCATCCACTAGCACTTCAATAACTCAGTTTTTTTGATTCCTCCTCCTTTTGGATACTTTCTTCATTTGCAAAGATGTCTTCATAAAAAATGTCTGTGGCAGGAAGAACAAACTATGTTCTTAATATTTTTTATTTAAGTTTGCATTTGAGGTAGTATGATATCCTGACACTACTTAAAACATTTTTAGTATGAGCAGCAAAAAAGGAAAAGCAGGTGTGCCTCTATTATTTATTATTTGTTATTTGTTATTTGTTATTTATTATTTATTATTTATTATTTATTGATTTTCTGAAACACTCATTCATAACAGATAAACCCTTCATTCTGTAGTTTCTAGAGAGCATACAAAGAAGTTTGGCATTTCAGTGTCTAGGCCCACCGTGCATTGCCATGCTGACAAATGCCAGATATTTTTCTTTCATTGTACCTGTAACATCGAAAACACACAGTAGAAAACTATGTTGAAGAAAAAGAATTGAAATATAGGTTAGAATTTGTCTGTCACTTGGGAAGAACATAAGGAAACAAAAAATTCTAAATTCTCTTTTCTTAAGAAGTGTGAACTCACAGCTTATTTTGAGCTACATGCTGAGCATGTGTTAAAACATCTCTACAAGACTAATTGAATCGTTATTCAGACATCTGCGGAAGTTGGAACTGTAAATCCAACCCAAAACTCCATTTTATTTTGTGTGTGAATGATACAAGTTTTAGTGTAAATTGAATGATAATTTTTTGGTTTGATTGTTGCTGTGCTGTATTTGGACCATATGTAGGGAGCCTACAGCATCCTAAATATAAACCCTAAAGACAGTGACAAGAGGAAGAATTGAAGAATGTGCCAAAAGGCATGAGAAGACTAATCACAGTCAGGAGGACCAGGAAAAGTTTACAGAACCAGACTCCTCTACTTTTTCCCATAATAAATTGAGTCAATCTCCCAGGCTGCCATCATCCCCTTCTTCCAGTTTTCTCCATGGGAAATGGTCTCTGGGAAAAAGGATTTTTCTAAATGCAAATTGTAAATGCCATCAAGAAAATAATTTCTCTCATAGCCATCCTTGACAGGCAGTTGCTTTTCTGGGGGCTGCTGCTGCAGAATTTGTAGGTGCTGTTTGCATGCTGGTGTTGCCAAACCATCTGCATTCTGATACAGGCAGCTTGTGAATGTCAACCTAATCAGCCAAGGCTAATGTCTGGTTTCCTGTAGAGAGCTTTTGTGGAGTAATTGCCGTCCTCGAGGTCAAACCGGTGTAATTACAGGTCTTTAATTAATCGAGATAAACAGCCTTTGAATCCTTGCGGTGAGTCAGCCAATCACTCTAATGGACTTTTATCTTAACCTCCAACAATATAGAGTATTATGACAGGTGATAGAAATTCTTTTATTTGTATGGGATCTAAATAGTAAGAGTTTTCACTAAAGCCATAAAAATTATTAACATCGTTTAAAGTCTCTGCCTAGGCTTAAGAACAAATTCATTTTTACATGCCTCTCAGGGTAGACATTCATTTTTAAATAAAGGAGGAAGTATGTGTTTTCACAGAAATAAATGCACATGAGTAAGAAGAGCAAGAAGAAAATATTCTCTCCCTAATTTCTCACTCTCTGTGTGGTTTTATTCCTTTATTTTGAAGTAAGATCAAACTGTTCTTTGAAGCGTAGTATTGAGGCCATTTAAAAATAACAACCTTCCAAACAGCCTGTTTCTCCTGCTTATGTGTTTCCTTCCTCTGTGTCCCCTTTGCTCCTCACACCTCTCCTTGAGGCTTATTTTGGTCTACTATGGGAACATTGGCAAATGTTTCTCCAACCAACTTCATTATTTCTAATGTCAATTCTCTGTAGGATTTCCTCCTCAGAAAATGTTATTTGCTTTATTCCCTTTCCTCATGCAATTTGGTGAATAAAATGCCTAAATTAATACCCCATTTTATGAGAAATAACCACCCTTCTCCTTTTTTTTTGAGGGTCTACTCCGATGAAGAAAATTAAGTGGACTGTGGAAGGAAATTAATGGAGGCTTGACCCCTATTATCTGCTGTAGACTTCAGCTTAGCTTTGGAGAGCATAACAAGTTTAGGTAACATATTTCCCTGATTTAAGTAATCACTGTAGTAATACATTACTAGAAACACATGTACGTTTAGTTTGTTTTTCTGCAACAGATCAAAACCAGTATTTGGAAACAACCTTCAGAGCAGTCCAATCTGGTAGTCAACTTCAGAACACCTAAGAAAAGAATATCCATAGAGCTGCTATCACTTAATTGGTTTTTTTTTGGTTTTTGTTTTTTTTTTTTTTTAATAACTAATCAATTGGATTTGCACATTCCTGCTTGTTTGGGGGTTTTTGGGGGCAGGGGATGATTTTTGCAGTTTTGTTTTGATTGGGGTTTTTTGTTCTGTTGGTGGTTCTCTTTGGTTTTTTTAATAGACATAAGACTGTAAGAGCTTTAAAGTAAATTAACAAGTGCTTAAAATACAGCATGATGAACTCTAAAATGTTAACTCATGACCAAATAATATTCAGTGTCAGAAAGTATTATGTTTCACATAAGGAACTAGTTTAGCAGGAAATTGGTAGTCATGTATGTAAAGTGACAAGAAGCAGCTTTTCAGTTTTATTAATTTTGCATGTATGGCAGACAGCATGAATTTGCTCTTCTTGCTTTTTTTGACCCTTGACTCACACTGGGCCCATGTGATATCATGTAGTGCTAAAACTGTGCCACCTACCCCAGGTAATGACACCAATAAAGTCTAGTAAGGGTTAAATGAACCCTTATTAACCAAGTGCCTGCAAATCTACATCCCTTTTTCCAAGCTCAGAACAAAACCCTTCACTTTTTGTCTACATATCTCTAAATACGTGCGTGTGTGTGTGTGTGTGTGTATTCCACAAAATATTTTTCTCATTCAAGTTCTGACACTGGAATATCTGTTCATGAAGACCTGTGGAAAGGCCATGGAGCCCAGCTCAAAGACCTCAAGCAAACATGCAATACAAATACTATTTGCCATGCTGGCACCAAAGGTTCTCCCCATGAAAACACTCAGAAGGTTAAGGGCTATGTGAAGCAATATTGGAAGATGTCCTTGAGGCACTGAGTTGTTTTGGGTGGGATTGTGCCTGTCTAACTACAGTCGGGTAAGGCTTATAATGTTGATAACTCCCTATGAGCTAGTCACTCCAGTTGTTTTATAGCCCATAGCCACCCAATCAATAGCCTGGTATTACCTGCGGATTTATGTCCCTTATCTCTAAGAGGACTGCAGAGACAACACTGTCAACATAGACGGGGACAGAGGCGATGGAAGTCCTCCCCCCCCGCCCTGGTACTTGCAACAACAAAGGCATTTTCTACAACTGCTTTCCATAGCTTCTCTGTTCTGTGAGACACTGGGAACTTCTCTGCATTTACCCTTTGGCCGTGCTTCTCATTGCAATGCTCTGGCAGAGTTATGCAGCCTCATGCTGGGGACATATTATATCCACATTACTTTAAAGCTGCCTAAAGTTGCCAGCACAGGCTCTGCGTCTTTCTAAATGTGCATTGTTCTACAGCAGCCATCCTGTTCCAGCCTTTCACAAGCTATGCAATGTGGTGACTCTTCTGCTCTCTTTCCCTTTCCCACCCTGTATAAGCTTTCAATCACTGACAACATATTCAAAACAAAAGTATCCAAGAAATTAAAACCAGAATCAAATCCTCAAGGCCAGTATTCAGAATCCAGCTGTAAATGAAACATGTAGCTGCCTTTATAGCATTAAAGCGGTGTAATGGTAAATAAGATTTCTCATTTAAAGGGCGATTCATGTGCCAGGGCAGACTGGAAGGCACATGCACAGTGACCCAATTTGAGTAGGATGCAAAGTGCTAAAATGTGGTCTTAGACATGTGCAGAAGTTTGGGCCCTGAGACAAGTTAGTGGGGACTTTTAGAGGGGCAGGGATCTGACACTGTTGGCAAAGAGAGAAAACCACACAGCAGCATTGATGATAGCAAGAAATGGGCTTGATTATGAAGATCTGCCAAAAGGAAGATTTTTGCACATGGCAAATCTAATGCATGCATGGCTGAAATCTTCTCTTGTCCTTTAGTGACGGGATGAAGCACTGACCATAGTTAGTGCAATTGTAAAAGCAAAATTAGTTCCAGCATTTTCCAGTTTAAAGGCAGATTCCCAGATTATTTCATCCAGAAGCAACCACAAAGCTCATACAGTGATGGAATAGAGTCTTTGATTTCTACCCATTTGCCTGCTGGCAAAATCAAGAGCCTCATCAATTGTATAGACACATGAATATTGTACAGTTTTGAGGGTTTCCTCTTTTAACCTGGGTATGCCAATCCAAAGAAATACTATGAATCTATGGCTCTTTGGAGAACTCTGGGAAAACACAGAAAAAGATCCACATGCTGGGCAGGTAACTCTCCGCTGATGTACTGTTATTAATATGATGAGGGTAAGGTTTAATAGTTACAACAATACATTAGCAGAGGGGTGAACTGGAATTGATTTCTTACATCTGCTCTGACTTTTAGATCACTGGGAATCTAACACATTCTCTCATCCTCACTTCACACTTTCCAGTCTCCCAAAAGCATAGGGACACTTTTCCCACTCCTGGGAATTTGGTGGAAGGTGTTCTATGTACAAAGTATTACTAATTGAAAAAAAAAAGGCAGCGATTCAGTTATTTGACAGTGAAATGGTGTCAGGGCAAGGCATTTATAGGCTGATAGACACTCTCAGTCATAACTCACAGTAGAAGAAAACACTAGAAAAATCTTTCTAGAGTATGGACATTAAAACCAAGAATTCCATTTAAATGCTGTGCATATTTATTTGACCTTCCTATTTAGACAGTGCACTTGCAATTGTCAAATTGAGTCACATTTGCACTTAGTTTTGTGTTGTATTAAATACTTGTCTTGTATCAACAATACATATAAGGACACCAGGATAAGGGTATCAACATATATTGTAAGAGCAATACATGTAAGGATATAAGACTGCTTCCATTCCAGACGGGGATTCTTTAAAGGCACTTAAGTTAAGGGTTTTTTAGTTCTCAATGAAAAGATCATTCTATCACAAGCTTCTTCCTACTGATAAGCTTAGTCCTTGAAGATGTTTTGAGTAAACAGGACACTTTTCTGGATACCAGACTAAAATTTTACTTTGAATATATGGTGAGGGTTGGGAGGTTTGAGGAGAGCAAAGGGGTTGGTGGAGGTTTTTTGAGTTTGGGGTTTTTTTCTGTTTGGTTGGTTGGTTTGGGTTTTTTATGATGGGTTTTTTGTTTTTTTCTTGTTTGGGTTTTTTTTGGGTTTTTTTTGTTGTTGTTTTTTGTTGGTATTGTTGCGTCTTAATTTTTAATTTCTGTTTGTTTTGTGTTTTAAATTGTTGTTATTTTTTAAAGCTGCAAAATAAAAACGTACATTCACAGTTTTGGTTGTGAAACATACATTTTTTGGCAGAAGTATTAACTTACTAAGATTATTGCTCAGTGCCTAGTCAGCTGTAAGGTTCTCAGTGTTTTTCATTAATATCTCTAAGTTCTGAGACAATTTGCTTTGCTCAAAGGAAGTGAGTTGTGAAAATCATACTTGTTATCTTCCTGGAGTCAGTATTTATTTGGGGAGCTAACACTTAATTTGTGTTTAGTCACACCTGCCAGAATGACCCTCTGAAACTCACACCACCCCAGAACAGCGTGTTTGAAAGCCTTCCAGAGTTTGGCCAAGGATTCCATCAATCATGGGAATGACAGTGTGTTTGGATAAGAGAGCTGTCAGGCTTGCTTAGCCCTTCTGGTATTCCTTTCCCTTCTCTCATCTTAAACCAAAGCCTTTGAAAATGCACCAGCTGTTATTGGGGAGAGGGACCTGAAAAGTATTTTCCAACTGTTGTTTTGAGAATGGGTTAGAGATTGGAACAGCACCACCAATAACGAAACACATGGAACACAGCCCTGTTTCATAATCAAAAAAGAGGAAAAGAGGCCAGCTATTGAGAATACTGCAATTAAAAACAAAAGCTGAAACAATAGCTTTGGGCAAATGCGATGTTGTCAGTGCTCATACAGCTTTGCCAGCAGTCCACATGGAGTGGGACAGTAATGAAAGGTCTCAAATCAGAAGCAGTGCTGAGCAAAAGGTTCAGCAGGGATAGTCCTGGTCTGCCTGCAGCGGGCAGGCTGGAGCAGCGAGGGGAGGGAGAAGCAGTGCTGACACAGAGATCTCACCATAGCATTTTCACAGTAGCTTGCCATAGGGAAGTGCAAGACAGCTTCCAAGAAATATCTTGCTTCTGGGTGGGCCAAGCCTAGCACCACACATAAGTTTATTTCATAGGGCTGCAAAGTTCAAAGGAATCTCTGGGAAAGGGGAACCGTGGCTCACAGTGCTGAGCCCAATCTGCTACACCACACATGGCTAAAGTACACACTATCAGTAATCAAGGGAAGGACCTCCCTGAAGCACAAATGGCAGTGGGGGTACCCTTCTATAAATATCCTGAGAAATAGCAGAGTTTCCCTTTCCAGTTGCCTGAGTGACTCCACCTCCTTTGATAGCTTGCAAATGTTCCCTAGGTTTTAGTAGTTACCACCGTCGCGTGTGTTGTAGATCAAAAACAAGTGCATGGGAGAAGGCAGCTAAACACAATAGGCATGGGTTGAATCGCACGCAGTAGGAACTGTTTTAGGGTTGTGGTTCTGTCCCTTCCCTTTTTTCCATCCTTCTAATCCCTTTCCTGTTTCAGTTACATTCTGATTTCCTATACTCAGAGCAACCTAATGTCAGCTACAGCTCTCAGCCCTGAGGAATTCAAACCATACCCACAAACTGGTAAAGGACAGATCCTGTCTGGCCCTTTTTTCCTGCTGCAAACAGCAGAGAAGTAGAATGCAAGAAGAGCCTCCAAGCCAACTCAATACCACCCGAAAACCACGCTGGCATCCAAAGCAATCTTTGTAGGTCTGCATATTCAGTTCTGAAGTCTGGGTTTGGTTGACGATGATCCCAGTCCATATGAGAATTTGCCCCAATACCTTTCCAGTTGTCACTGGAAAATCTGGTTTACACTTCACAGAATTCTGTTAACTCAGATCTATTTAAAATTATGCAAAGCACCAATAAAGCATGAAAAATACACACCTGGGCTCCTAAGAAGAAGAAACTGCTAGAATTTCCCCTGGAAAATAACCTTGTTGTTCCGTAATGTAAAAACACGTAGGAAAATTCAGTAACTGTATTGCATTTACAGTATCAAATTTTAATCAGACAGCTCATGTGTTTGACATGAGAAAAACAAGAAAAATTCCTCCTTGTTTTTCATGTGCCTGGAAATGGATCAGCTGATGGATAAAACTTACAAATAGGTGTAGGAACTGGCCTGTTGTATGGGATACAGCATGAATGCTGTCATTTCCTTATCAGTGTTACTACCTGGAATTTAGCATGAAAGAAACACTAATAGAAGTAGTGTTCAAGTCTTACACTTTCCTAAGAGCTGACATTTGCCAAACGAAGAGGGACCCACTTGTTTCTCTAAGTGGCATTAGTCACATTGGATGAAGATTTAAACCTTTGAAAAGCCCTGTGATGATTATGAGAAAAGCTTGCTTTTTGGGAAAGGCTGACTATTCCCTCCAGGTTTGAAAGAAAGTACCATACAGCACTGCAGGTCATGCAGCTCATCCAGTTAATTTTCAATTATTTGAGGGATGGACTCCATTTGAAGTCACACTACTTTTCTGCTAGGGAAAAGGAGAAAGAGAACACATCTTCATCAAAAGGTCCCATAAAAGGCAGCATAGTCTTTCCTGGATTACCCTGTAGTAATAGGGGATTATATCCTTGTTACAGAATAGGAAAAAGCAGGAGCCTTAAGAAAGGTTATTATTGCTTTCCTTACAATCATAACTCAGCACAACAAACCATTTCTGCCATGCGGCTTAGGGGAAAGGGTTGGATGATTTCTCAGAGCAGGAACTCCTCCACAGGTTTGGAGAACATGTGGAACCTGAAAGTTCTTTTTCTTCTTCTGCACAGGGAAAAAATGCAAGCAGAATTTCCCAAAGATACCTTTACTTCCGAAATTTTGGGGTCAAGCAGCAGACAGTCACAAGCACAGCAGCTAGCAATTGAAATTTTCTATATTAATGACAAAAACAGTCCTCTCATGCCTTTTGCCTACCATGCCAATGTGAAACCTTACAAGAGCAGAAAAGGTGATTTCAGGCTGACCTTGAGCCTACCTCTGAACCCGAGCTCCAATTTTGCATAAAATATAGTCCTATACCTACTCCAAGTCTGTCTCTTTGGTCCCCATATCTTCCACATGGTATGCACGTGTAGAGGTCATTAGGTAGATGCAGTGATAAAACCAGACCTGTTAAATGTCCCTTTCATTTGATACATCCTACTGAACAATCACAGACACATATTAAAGTTATAAAATAAGATATTATATACTTGCTCAATAAATGCTGCTTTCCCAAATTGTAAACTAAATACTTTTTATTATTAGAGCAAGCTTTCTAACAAAGCTGAAGCTTTTTATCACATCCACAAACCTCCTTTCATATTTAGCAGAAAAAAATAAGTGGCGGATGCCAGAGATTTCTTCCTAGGAAAACAGTCACTTTGGCTGTTTTTACCCTCAAGCTATAAAACTTAGATGCACATTTACAAACTCTATCCATTGCCATATTTTATCTATGCCAGAATTATCTATGCCACTATTGTAATTTAATCAGTGTTATATGGTTGCCAAAAGGTAATTTTTCAAATACACTTAGAGAAAACTTTGATAATATGAACACTAACTGCCCAAGTGTTTCCTCTTCCTAGTTTACAAAAACTGCAGGATAACGGATAAATTCGTCATGAGACTTTTATTCCTCCACTACAATAATGTGATTCTCCTCAGAGTACACCTTATGTACACATTTCACTCAGGTGTCCAAGATACAAATTCTTTACTCTCCATTATGGAAATTAACAAAACTTTTAGGCAGGTTTCTCAAAGCATAATGAGCTTCTCTGTGTATAAAAATATATGACCTGCTGAAAAAAGCTGAAGTAGAGATAAAAAATTCCTTAAAATACTGAACAATACTTAAAATTATGCAATCTTGTTGAACTTGATGGGAGGCTCTCAAAATCAGATGGTGTATAAACATTTGTTGGATAAGAAACTTACACTTCATACTTAAAATAAAGGGTCTCCAAAGCTTCCCATGCTTCAATTGCACTTACACTTTTCAAATAAATTTGACCAGGGTTATTTCTGTTGTATTTTTATTTGACCCATGGCCTTTGAAATAAATACTGTAAAGAAACTGAAATTCTATAATAATTTCCCCCTGCTTTTATATCACTTCAGTACTTTAAAAGATAGAGTTGATAAAAACATTGAGACCTTCTAAGGTTTCTTGCAGACATACTTTACAGGTTTGGTCATCATGTATTTTTCAGGTACAGTTACTCTTTCCTTCAATGACTCTGATGTTATCTTCATTCAGTTGTGGACTCTTATCTCTGAGGGATGAAATATCAGTTGATCTCCTTGCAAGAATTACATGCTCTGTCTTTCCATTAAGTGAACCCAATTATGACTTCTGCCTTGTGAATGACCTTCTAACATGGAAACCGAATATGGAAAGCAAATGGAATAAAAAGATTTATCTATAATTAATGCTAATAAAAGAAAAACACACCAGTTGCTGTAGTCAACCTGCCTTAACTCTAACTTTACCATCTAGCATGCCTTCCTTTGAAGAAGTCATTGTAGTTAGAAAAATATAACTTACCTTTGAATAAAGTATGAATTTATAGAGAAGATATTAACTAAGCAACAAAACCTAGGTCAAGAAGAATCAAGCTGCAGAAAACCTGCTTGCTAGGTGTTTGGGTATAGGCTTTCTGCCAGTATATGATGCTAACCTGACCTGCCTGTGGATTTCACCAGCATGAGAAAAAGAAAAACGAGCAACACAGGAAACTTACTATTTAAAAAACTTTTTTCACTTCTGTAATTTATAATATGTTAAGATACTCAGTAAGAATTTATCCTGTTTTATTTTGTTCATGAAAATCTTCTATCTCTTAAAAAAAGTGCCATTTTCCTCATATTCTGATGAGAGCACTCCAGAACAGTAATGAGCACTCTGATTGCAGTTGTATTGACATTGGCATTTTGAATAGACAATACAGAAGACACTAGGGGAAGATGCAGATTTGGTTTGTGGCAGGACACAGAAGTCATATGTGGACTCCAGATATTTCTGGGACAAATGCAGAGGGAATAACACAGGTTCACTCTGCCATTTTGGGGTCAGGTCACTTTTGCCCATACGCCATCTTAGTCCTTTTTCAGCTCTTCCCTTGTGCTCTCTGTTTATTATGTTGTTCACTAGATGACAGTGCTTTAACACCTTTTTGTTTTTGGAAAATGAAGAAAATATTATTAAGGAAAGAGATGTACACTCCATTGCTTCCTACGGTGTAGAAAAGTATTGTCTCTTTGTAGAGGAAGTCCGAGCACCAGGTTCAGCAAAGGGAGCAACTCTTGGGAATTGTCTGGTCTGCGACAGCCTGTGACAGACTGTCCTTTAGCAGTCAATTAAGAGTTTAAAAAACCTGAGTCTTTCCATTAAAGAGGAATGGTGCCTTTTTATCACTTTGATGGGAGTAAGAGATATTTGTCCCTCTTGCAGTCCCTCAGGATCACTGGGAGATGCCCAGACGAGAATTTTTAAATAAGCAGTAATTATTCTTGCTATGGCAACCATACAACTGCAGTCTCAGTAGCTGTAAATGTCTTCTATGAAACTCCTTTTCAGTAGAGTGCTCATTTAAAATCTTTACTCTTGTCACAACATTTTAAAATACATGTGGATTTCTTCCTTGGCACGTCATCCATAACTGGGTAACATGCACATGGTAACTCCAGACTCTGGGTGATTTTTCTGCACTTTTCATGTACGTGGTCCCAAGTACACAACCTGCCGTACTAGAGCTTAGTACTTCTGAGTCACTAAAAAGTAATCTCTTTGAAAACAAAGAAAATCAGCCTCAAGCATGCTCACGTGAACTTGGTTTAACTTGTATCATCAATGTTAGTTGTTCGGATTTTATTATTATTGTTATTGTTGTTGCTGCTATTATCATTATCATCATCATCATCATCATTATTATTACAGTCATTGTTAGTATATTCTGACAGAGAAGAGACAGACATTTTTTGTCTGTGCCATCTAGAGTATTGTTGCAGCCTATCCCCCCGGGCTGTAATTTTCTGAGACTTGAAAAACAAACAGCCTGAGATTGCTCAGCACTTAGTCCTTCGTGAAATAATACTACAGAGTTGTGCTTGAGAGCTGATTATCCACTTGGTTCTTTTCTTCCTTTCTACATAGCTTTAGGATAATTTCCTGCCAGAGGTCCTGGTTTTCTTTATAATAAGTCATACGCTGCTTGTTTGACTGCATGCTAAAATTAAATGCCTCTTTGCACTTGGGGCAAGAGCTGGGTATGTTCCCTAGGTCAAATTACAGCTTGAAAAAGTACATCCTACCTTCTGAAATGCCAGCCATACATTCAGCTGGATATTAGTACTTATCACTTTTCAGCTTAAAATGTAATAATATTGGGAGTTTTTAAGCAGCTGCTTCTCTCCACTCTCCCTCCCCTCCAGGTGGCTGCACTTCACTGATGGGTAAAGTGATTTCTGTTTAGAGAAAAAGCAGCTTTTATAGTTTGTAAATGGTTTTAGGGTCCTTTGGGAGGAAAAGCATGGTGCAGGAATGTAAGCTATTCTATTTCTTGTTAAGAGAGGGGTACAAAACCCTGTGGGAATGAGACCAAAACTAAACTCCTGTAAAAATCTCCAGGTGTGCAATCTTTCAGAGTAGGAACACTGGGCCAACAAAATGATCACTTGTGGTTTTAACTGGAAGTTCTGAAGAAAAGGAAAGAAAAGGAAAAGGATTGTTAACAGCATTTGCATCAGGGAGGGGGAATTGGGGGGAAACTGGTTGATAAATAAAAGGTCCTTCTCTCAAATGTGTTTACAAAAGCAGGAAACTTGTCTGAAGTGCTGAGGATATGACAAGAAACGATCCCACTTCACAGTCAGAAGCCAGCTTTCTGAGAGCTCAAGTGGGCTGCACTATGCCTCTGACCCAGAATGGATCCATTAAATTGTGACCCACAGGGATTTGTTGTGCTAAAGATGTTAATCGATGTCTGATTAACTATGCATGCAAACACAGACAGCCCCCACAGCTGCTGGCTTTAAAGCCCAAGCTTTAACTCAGCCCAGCAGCACTGGCGAGCTTTAAATCCTGTCAGCAGCACTCTCTGAGACACAGCCAAGATGCAGGCAGTGCACTGGGAACATTAACAAGAGGGAACTAGACTGTCCTTTCAGTACAAAATGTTTTCTCCAACTGGAAAAAAAAAAAAAAAGAAAAGTAGTAAAAAGAAGTTATCTGAAATTTGAATAAACTTGTTAGATTTTGATCTGTGAGCTTACGTAATTTTTTCCATGTTTTTCCTCACAGACATGTATTCCACAATTTAAATTTAAAAGTCCATTTTCTTGAAAAAATATTGACATTGATAGCATAACCTAGAATCCTCCCACAAGCCCCCTCTGGCTGCCCTGTGGCTGGCGGGACAGGCATGGCTGTGGCCACAGCCTGGCAGCACCCCGGGGACAGCGGGATACTCCAGGCTCCCAGCTGCTGCCGCAGGATGGGAACAGCACTGTGGGAAGCCCTTCCTCGCTGCCCCAAGGCCCACGGTGTGGACTTTGCATGTCTTCAGCAGGTTCGCAATGCAGAAATATTGAGCAGGTCAGGCTTGACGGCAAAACTTACTGGTGGGATTTGGGAAGGATTTAAAGTACTGCTGCACAGCTACCAGGGCTTTTGCAAGACTGAATGCACGTGTTTTTTTCTGATACACTTGTCTTGGTCTGCTTGAAGTGCATTAGCACCTTAAAGGGATCTGACTCAAGCTTATATGGGAATTAGCTCTGGTAACTGCTCCAAGCTGCAGCTGAGATTGGTCTGGATGATCTAACCTGCTTCTCCGCTGCCATCCTCTGCAGTCCAGCTGTTGGTATGCACTGCAATAAGTTCATTAATTGGCTTGCAGGGACATGGCAGGATGTGAAAGGTAATGGCTCACACAGCTCACTCTGCTCCTTTGCAGCAGGAATGGCAGCAGGCAGGTGAGACACAGGGTCTCGGCCAAGACATGTCCTGCCACAGCAAAATCAGGCAAGGGAGCATCAACCAGGGCACAGCAGGGATTGGCAGGGCAGAGCCTGCCTCAAAGGCTGTTGGTAGTCAGTGCAATAATGCTCCTGAGCAACTCAAACCAGAGATGCAGATGCAAGAAAGAGAACTGATGAGATCAATCCTGCTCCCAGGACAGGCCCACACGCATGTGACCGAACGTGGCTTCAAGTCAACTTTTAGGCAGCTCAGTGGAATAAGAGAAACTGAAAGCAATCATTTGAGAGCAGTTCAGGGGGCAAGTGAAGCTAGCAAGAAATTTGGCAAGTTTGCAAGGAGATATGCAACTGCATGGTGAGAAGAGCAAATGCTATTCATCAGGATGTATAATGTTTAGCAGTATTATTTATTGACTGTATAAGGCCAAGTTAAGGGTGGGGAAAAAAAGAAGCTTATTACCTGATTTGACCTAGTCCTAGAAAAGCTTTTATCAGGCTGCAGACTTTCTGTTTTGTTACTGCTCCCTGTAGCTTTCTGAGTCCCACACTAGCCAGGTACTGCTGGAGTATGACCTTGTGTTGAAATAATATTGACCCATCCCCTAAAGGTCCCTTGTGTCAGAGGATGTATGAGAGAAGGAAATGAAACTTAGTAAATAAACTTCACATCTGCAGGGGATTTCCACACCATCCAGGCTCCTGAGAAAGCTCTTGAAAAAGACTGCCACTATCTGAGCAGTAGCAGCAGTACCCTGACTCTGTTCTGGGCAGGTGGTCTCAGAATTTGGATTGAAGAAAACTCAATTAGCACAAAATTTAAGAAAAAAACAAGTTCCCAAGTGGTAGTTTATCAAAATCTGTTCTTTGCAACAGTGCTGTTCCTTACGTCCTCTACAGAGACCGGTTCTGATTTGGTATGAGGAGACAAAGTTAATCAGGATGAATTCACCAGGAACTAATCCTAGGTGGCATTACTCCAGAGGAGACTTTTTTTTCCTTTATATAGATCAGCTTTGGGTTGACAATTCATTGGTCCAAGCTGAATGTGTTAAATAGTGAAAAGAAGAGAATAATGAGAAATTTTACACACAGAGAAGCACTGGCTCTGACTTCCTGAAAGCAATTTTTTTAAGAGTCATTTTATCACAAAATACATCTAATTTTAAAGGAATTAAAGGTGTTGTGAAAGTACTTGTGCTGTAGCTATAGCACAGCCCTCCAGTCTCTGCCCGGGCATTACAGCCCAACTCTTTTAATGCTCAGAGCTGCTTGCAGCAACCTGGGTTCCCTTGGGCGTGTGGGGCATCACCTGGAAAGGAACACATATGCTGTCTGGGATGGGGACAAAGCAGAATTGGCAGCAAAGGGCTGGTCCATGGGATCTGTATTGTTGCTGGTGGCCAAATGCCAGCCGGTGTACATCTTTGCCCCTCTCTGCTCAAAATGCTCGTATGTCAAACAAGGACAGTAAGTATTTCCCTACCACGTAGAAGATTTGCAGGTGTAAGTGAACAAATTTTTCAGACGGAGCCATGAGGGTACTTAGGAAAACACTGCGAGTGTTATGAAATGTCCTGTGCCTTTCCAGCCAGTGCAGACTTGCAGGAAGAAGCCAGGGGCAGCAGCCCTTCCGCCAGCCTGTGCTCCATCTGATGCAAGTGTTCCTGCTCTCACTCTGGTGGCATGACCACCTTGTCCTCCCCTCCTGTGCATGGTGGCCATGTCCTCCTTGTTTACAGTGCTGAATAAACAATGAATAATAGTACAGGTAGGCTGGTTATAAATTAAGAAAACTATACTGAAATTGATTTTGCATTGCGGGGGAAAAGTAAGTTATGAGGTGTTACCGTTGCAAACATTTTGATTTATACGCTACTTCCAAGAAGAAAAATATTATGCTAAATGAAAAAGAGGTGTCAACCAATCGGCTCTCCTGATGCTTGTCCCTTCCTCCAGTAGTAATAGTCCCATCGTGCTGTTTTACAAGGCAGTAAGCCAGTCACCAAGTGAAACTACCAGACTAAAGTTCTCCTGGTTCATGCCAGGGAGGGAACCACATTACAGCCTTGTAAAACAGTGTGATAGTGCTATTATTGTGCGGGTGCTACAAACTGCTTAAAATAGTGTTTTGAATAAGTTTTTCAAAATATTCTCAGGAGCTGCTCAGGAGAGAGAGTCCGCAATGCCGAGTCATGTAAAGCAAGCAGGAGACCTCAGAGCAGCCTATGTCTGCTCAGGAAAGTTATTCATGTGCCAGGAGCCAGTGCAATGCTGCATTCCCCATTGCTGGCTGGACCAGCAACAGGCTGGGGCTTTCCTGTGGGATTTTCAGTCCTTTCTCATCTCCTGACATAACAGAAAACAGACATTTTGTAAGAACAACTGTTATCTCAGTTTTACAAAGATGGGCATCAAGAGCAAGGACCATTTAACTAACTGGTTTTGAGCACTGACTCAAAATGTCCCATCTTGCCTTTTGCAGGCTGCCCAGGCCTCCCTGCAACATTAGTGTTGAAACATTTTCCTGAAGCATACCAAGATGCAAACAATGATAAAAGCAGATATGAGCTCCCTAGCCCACAGATAAAAATGGTAGTTTAGCACAAACCTCAACAGCAGCATCTAAAACAAACTAGGAGGGGGAGCAGTGCAGTGACAGCTCAGAGGACTTCTAATCAAATCCTTCTTGGAGGAAAAATGAAGTCTCAACCAAAAAAAGTCTGCTTCCAGCAGAAACTGTTAAATTTCCATTAGAAATAATGCAGATGTCTGCCTGACACACCAAAACACGCAGGTCAACAGGAAGTACTCCCATTTTAGTAATGCTGTTGACAGCATGAGGACTGAAGGGCAGCTGTCTCATGGTTCATGGGGCAGGACTCCTGTGACACCCTACAGCCAAGGATTTTTAGGGTTTATATTGTGTCTTGAGAGAAAGAAGGCTGGGGTGCAGGAGAGAAAACAGGGCTCACAGAGAGAGCCCATGTTCAGGTGAGAAATCCTTGCTAGCTCCGACAGGTCAGTGGAAAATGCAGAGCGTGAGCATGACAGCTCACCAAACCTCAGGCAGAGAGCTGCAAATGGCACTCAGGTACTCCCTGAAATGCAGTAAACACACGTGCTTCTCCAGAGCCTGGAGGCTGGCACAAGACAGACTGGATCTGTTTAGTTTATAAGTCAGCACTAACTTATTTTCTTAATCTTTGAAAGATGTGGCTTGCAAAGAAGTAAAAAAAAAAAAAAATCCGAATATAAATTTCAACCCTTATGTGTGGAATGCACACTTGCACCCATGACTTGTGCCCTTGTAGGCAAGCAAAACCAAACCAGGATGGCACTGAAGCAGAGGAGAAGGAAGATTTAACTTGTCTAATATTTGTAAATATACCAGAGAAGAAATTTCATTGCCTTTAATTCTAGGCTCTGTTTGTTTGTTGCCTCCAGTAAATTAAATTCCCAGATAAAATTACCAATGGGCATATCTGAGACTTTTTAAAATTACATCAGTACATAAAGAATCTGGCAGACCTTCAAATAAAACAAACAATACACAAGGAAACCTATTCATTTTAGTAGCATCCATGGATGATGAAAGGGAAAGCAAAGCTCTGATGCTTAGAAGTTCAGCAACATTGTTCAAAAAGAAGGCATAAACAAGGTCTACTCACATTGCCCAAAAAAGGGTAAGAATGAAATAAGAAGCAGGATTTTGTTCAAGGCTTCAGTGTAATTATATATTTTACATCTCTTTCAACGCAACACTTTGTTTAAGCATGGGAATGTTCTAGCAGACTTACAACAATATTTCCATACTGTACATTTATTGTAGCTGCTCATTAAGTTAAATTGCTAGCACATGAAGTCATGTGGAAAAAAAGAGGGATTTAAGACATAACATTTGCAGGATGCAAACATGAGAAGTGAAGACTTTTTCATCAACCCCTGGTTCACAGTCAAAGCAAAACTCCAATGAGCATGAAGAGGCAAGCTAAAGGGAGGAGGATTGCTATAAACTTGAATATGGTTTTACATTCAATCAGCGAATTACAGCTCTTGCCAGGCTGGTTGTGTTTTATTTACGTGGTGCAATTTATAAGGAAAAAAAAGCATAATAGGTAGCAAAGCTCTATAAGTTTTAAAAAATAGCAAGAAAAAGAAGCATAACTGCAACCAGTCTTAATAATTAACAAAGTGCTGTTATTGTCAAGCTAACAATAATCCATGTAGAGACTCCATATTAAAGTTCTCTGCACAAAAATTATAAAACACAATGTAATTAAGCTACAAAAAAAGTAGTTCGGGTGTGAAGGAAGCTTTGGTGGTGTGTTTTCCTCTTGATTTGTTCTTCAGTTGTGCTACATTGGCACTGCCCTGCCATGCTAAATTTTGGATCTCAGTGTTTCCTTAGTCAGTGTTCATTGCACACAGCTATATTTCAAGAGTTAACGCGACATGAAACTGAAAGCTGTGCTGCTCATTGTCCTCCTTCCCCTCCTCTCCCCTTTGCAGAGGAACTGGAGCCCAAGTGCAGTGAGTGCGCACAGGAGGAGGGCAGCACGGCCAGTTTCTCCACCATGAACATTGTAGCTTCTCCCAGGGCAAGCTACTCTTCAGGCCAGACAGATGTCTGCCCTCCACAAATGTTATCGGTAAGCTGGGCACAACAGAGCAAGCTTTCGCCAGGTAAAGTATCATGGGATTTGAGGAGGGGCAGGAAGAAAGGAGAATGGTGGGAATTACATAATTATGTCTGTACATACACATATGTACATTTTGAGAGGAAGTGAGACCTGTGAAACTGATGGAGTTAAAATATTGTCCCTGTTGGGGGACAACAACGGTAGCAACAGCAAGAAAAACAACAGCAGCCACCCCCTGTGTAACACCTGCGGTGGTCAGTAGTCAGACACTTCTGTTCATCTCGTTACAGGGTGACCAAAATATGAGCTGTAGGAAGGTCCTTTCTACTCCCTGGTGCTTATTGTTTGTTATTCAGTACAGTAGATGGTGGAGGCAATAACAGCTGCAGGAGCAATGGCTATGTGTTAAGGTGAAATAGAGTTTCTGACAGGTGGTCCCTATCTCTAGGTATGCTATATTGGCTCAACATTGACAAATGCAGGAGTAAGAAACCAGGGGCAAACAGGGGTTAAGTACAGAAAGGAGGCTGTCCTAGGTTACATGGAAGGTGTAACCAAAAGTATATATTCTATTATCATCTCCATAAGCTGTTAAAACAGGTGGGGCAGTGCTCTTTGTGTTCAGCATGACCCAGCCCTGATAACGCCATCAGGGCTATCTCTGCTAATGGGCCATCAAGGTCTGTGGAAGTGACCCAGCCCTGATAACGCCATCAGGGCTATCTCTGCTAATGGGCCGCCAAGGTCTCCAGGAATGACTCATCAGCCCATTGTGAGATGCCCCACCCAAAGGGGAGGAACTCAACATTCCCACCTGCATATAAAAGAGAGTCTGGAACATTGGGCTACCTGTCCCACTGGATTCCCAGAGAGGAAGAGCTCAAAAGCCATCGCTGGCCCTCCAGAGACTGACGAGATTTTTCTACAGGATCACCACTTCAACAAGACCACATCCATCACTCCAACGGGACTGCAGCCACCATCTTTAGCTGGACTGTCAGCACCACCCTAACAGGGTGACAGGTTGTATTCTGACTTTATTTCTCTGAACTGTTGTTTCTGTATTATTGCCTTACTCTAAATCTTAGTCTAAAAACAGTTATTCCTTCTCCCATATTTTTGTCTGAAAGCCCTTGATTCCGAAGTTACAATTTGGAGGGGAAGGGGTTCACATTATCCATTCTAAGGGAGGTTTTCACCTTCCTTAGCAAGACACCCGTCTTTCAAACCAAGACAGAGGCCATGATAGCAAGACAGCAGTTAAAAAGAAATTGGTGATTCCCCATCACTTCCACACTCCTGATCTGCTAGGACATCAGCTACTGAGATCCCTGAGCCACATCATCTGGAAGTCTCAAACAAGGCACACAAAAAAATAAAAAAGAAATAAAGAATCACCTGCCTTCCTCCAATCCCAGCAGCATCACGTAAATTGTGACCTGCCTACTTCAGGCAGCTCAGCAGGGAGTACACAGGCATGCTTTAGAACCACTGGTATTTTCAGGTCTTTATTCCAGAAAGCATACCTTGGTGCCCTGCCTTCCTCTGTTTCCGTATGCCTCTTCCTCTTCTGTTCCTAGCCTGCAAAGTTCATCTACCATTTTAGCAAGTGTTTCACACCAGAAGATCATGTGTTATCTCAAAAGTCCAATCACATTTTTCTTGCAAATTAAACAACTTGTGCTCTTTTCCATTACATGATCAGTGGATTTACTGAGAATAGGGGTGCAGATTATATGATGATGAACATGACAGGCTCAGGACACTTGGATTTAATCTTGTATTTTTCATTAGCCTAACACTGTCAGTCTTAGAAACGCTGGCTGGATGCTCAGGAGTTGCTTTGTGTTCATCTCTACCCGCTGTACTTGTGCAACAAAGCAGACTTGCACACCTAAGCCTGCCTGGTAAGGGTGTGCGTTGCTGGGAACTCGTCCCTGCTGGAATCTGCTGAAAGCAGGTTTGTGCTGGGTGACCTTCACAAGCCACTCCCCAAGACTGTGCGGCAATTGCCACACCTATATAATGACGTTTTTGTGAACCACCTCAGTGTCTATTGTATCACAGCTAGGTATTTGCAATATTCCAGTTAATTTATTTTCAGGTGGAATTATTCAATTTTAGACAGCAGTTCCTCAGAGCATTGATGCATTTGTCCTTTTTATCCTTGGAATGCATAAGCACAATGAATTGAAAATTCAAAAAATCCCAAAGAGTAATTTTATTAGCTGCTGAAATACATTAGGGTTCCTGGACTTTGAACTAGGGAAAATGATAATAAGCCTTTCCTGAGAGTGGAATTTTTTCCCTGACAGATTTTTTTCTGATGTTAGATTAAATTATCTTTGTACTGCTTTAACTTTAGTGGTACATAAATAGCTCTTTCTTAGTCTGCATTTATGTGAAAGGACAGTAAATAAAGCTCTGCTTTTGATCTAAGTTATTCATTGCATGGTGATGGTTAGCCAAATGATGGCTGTTGTTGGGCAAGCTCAAGAAAGAATCCAAGTCTATAATCTTTCCTCTCATTTAAGGAGCCTAATTTTTTATGGTTGCTGTTATACCTGGAGGGCCTGTCAGGAATCACAGAGAGAGGGAGGGAAGTGGGGTGGAAGGAATCCCTGATGACTTCGCCTATGCTACACAGAGCTGTGTGTAAAGCCTTTGTGGGCAGCACTCACTGTCTGTGGTCAGCCACCCCTGGGGTGGCACTTATGGAGAGCAAAGTGATGGCAACGCTGGGCAGACCTTCACTCACACACCTTTCTACACTCAGCACCATGGCACGTTTTACTTCTGTTGACTTTGAAGCAAGCTCAGATGCCCTCTGATGACGAGGAGTGAGGTAGCAGGGGTTTTGTTGTACAAGCTCCTTGTCTGAGGAGATATTCACCATCCTGGTTAAACATCTGCACAGTTTGAAAAGACAATGCCTTGGTCCATGGGTACTCTATTACCTGGGATTGCACCTGTTTTGTATGGCACTTTGTCTTCGTTTGATAGACAGGTGTCTGCTAAGGAAGGTGGGAACCTTCCTTAGAACAGAGAATGTGAACCCCCCTCCCTCCGAATTATTATAACTTTAGAATCAAGGGCTCTCAGGCAAAGGTATGGGAAAATGAATACGAGTTTTTTACTAGTATCTATAATGAGATAAACAATCAGTAATAAAAAAGAAACAGTGAACAAGGTAAAAAAAACCCCAGTAAACAAAACCAAAAAAACTCGGTGGCAGATGTCCCTGGGCTACCAGGCACTTTCCCGCTTGGTGCAGTCACGGTCACGGCCAGCAGGGGCGCTGTTGGGCTCCCAGCCCAGCAGGGCAGGTGCGATGGCTCCTGGGGAGCTGCAGATGGCGCTGTGGCGCGAGGTTGGATCTGTGCCACGCGTGATGGCAGATGGGCTGGAGCAAGGTGGAGCGCAGATGGACGGGGCACAGCAGAGAGCCCAGAGCCGGGAGATGGAGTGGCCGGGTCAGCACACCCAGGCCGGCCAGCAGAGGAGGCGGCAGGAAAACTCCGCAGTTAGGGCAGGCAGAGGGCGGGGTGGTGGCAGGCAGGGCGCCGGGCGGCAGCAGCAGGCGGGGGTCCCGTTCCGCTGCAGCGCAGCTGGGAGATGCACACCCCCGGAGGGGAAGAGAAGATTGGAGTCCCGTGCCCCAAGAACTCACCCACTAGGTGGAGAAAAGCTAGGGAAGAGCTGGGCTTCTCTTCCTGCAGTCGCAGCCAAAAAGCAGACAGCCGTTCTTTCCCACTCCTCTCTCTCCCCAGCCCAGCGAGTGAGTGTCTCGTTACCAAGTTGTCCAATCTCTTGTTCCCGTGTCCACCCAACCAGAAAGTCCTTGTCTCTTTTGTGATAGTAAAGGGCCTCTAAGTACCGATCGTTAGTTACCTGGCAACAGAATGGTAAAAATTCCACTCCTCCCCCCAACCTCCAACACACTTTCACACAGGAGTTTACCCAAATCCTCCATATTTAAAATCAAGGTGCAATCCTTGTAGTGCAGGTGAGAAGGAATCTTGAGTTGCACACTCCACAGCCAAGTGTATATAAGACTTTTTATTCCGTAAGCATTCAAGCACTTATTTAAAATTCTTTTTCTCCCTCTCACAAGTGGTAGGAAGTTGTTATTCTGAAGTTTGAACATCCAATATTTGCAGTCAGCAAACGTCAGAGAATCACAGACAACTGGAATTAAATTCAGTTGGAATCTGATCAAATAGCATCAGAGTACTTCAGTTAGTTTCATAGATATAATTTTTACAGATATTATAAAGACCCAAATATATAAATTCAAAATTTAGGGAAGTATATGCATCAATTAAATAATGCTTCTTCAGAAATACCTTCAGCACTCCTGAGGCTACAAACAGCTGTTTTCCTGGACACTTAAACACACATTACATACAGTTATTGTAGCTGAACAACCAGGGGCCAGACAAGAAAGCAGAAGAAAAGAGAAGACAGAGAAGCAATGATAGACCTGGGGTTTTTTTTAAAAAAAACCAACATAATTGATGCTACTTTTAAACAGACTTGAAGCTATATGTAATCACATATATGTTCCCAACACTGATCAAAATTAGGATTAGCAGGAAGCTATACTGATAAAATATCAGACCATGGTATTTGGAAAGATAAAGAACATTCTGGTGGTCTGTAGACCATGATTAGGTAGTCACAGTTCTTATGGAAATTGTTATAATATCCACAGGATTTTATCATGGGTTTGCTGTGATTTAGATTTCAGAAATTTAGAATTTTCAAGACCAGGAGCTGAGCATCCATTTAATGCGCTACCTTCCCATGACAACTGGTGGGAAGAAAACCGCCCACTTAAACGAGACTGGAATACTTGTGGGCAGCTCCATCTGCAGGAATCTGGATGCTCTGGTCACTATTTGTCCTGTCAGCAAGTTAAGCAAAAAAAAGTTTGTGCAGAGGTGAGAGGCAGAAATTGGTCATGTACAGGCTGAACAGTGCTCAGACATGTCAGTGGGGTCTCAGTCCATCTGTCAGCAGCAGGGAACAGCCTGGCTCAGTGTACATTCAGGAAAGTCCTCATGCATAGGAAGAAACTTTGACACCTGCTTAGGCCAAGGAAGTTGAAAGAAACATTTAGGAGATTAAAATATGCATGGAAGTCTGCTGTTAATCAGTGAGAGTGGAATTTCTAGGATAAAACCTTGTCACTAGACCTTTATCATTTAGAATTGAATACTGGAGGTTCACATATATGTCAACTTGATATTATTGTATTTTTCAGTCATGTATTGTTCCTTACTCTTCAGTGTTAAATTTTAAACCTAGCTTATACTCATTTTCAGCCTTAAATAATATAGTTTTCCAGTTGGAGATGTATTTTACACACCTTTATTTTGTGCTTAGTGTGTGAAGGCAAGTAAATACTAAACCCTTCAACATTTACTCTCCCTCTGAATAAAACACGGTGAAAGTGCAAATTCTAAATGGTCACAGATTTGAAACAAGAGCTCTCTTCTCTAGCTGAACACCACCTGTGAATCAGTTGCAGGCTGAATAGGAATAACACACAAAAATTATCCTAAATGCCCTGTATTTCCTCATGTTCTGCAGCTGATTTGGCTGTGCTCTACCCTTCTCATCTTCGTTGTTGAAAACTTTATTGAAAGCTGTTCTGAAGTTGAGGGAAATCATTTGTCGCCGTGGGTGATATGGCGACAGGGGCCCGGCAGCTCGAGGGCTGACGGCGCTTGGCTGGGCTTCTCAGCGGCTGGCTCCCAGGCAGGCAGGTCTGAGCCCCAGAGGGGCGTGAGACCACATTCCCGCAGTTGGTGGAGAGAGTCCGGAGAACAAAAGGGCAGGGAAGGCGTTGCTGTACAACTCCGCTTTATTGAGGCAGAGGGCAGGGGTGGTGGTCGTGGCGAAGGATACAGCAAAACGGCCACGAGGGGTGCGGGTACCTGGCCTTTAAGGTATACTTGTGACCAATAGGATGAGGGCAAGGAGGATGGACAACCCAGTGGCTAACAAATTAAGGTAAGGTGGAGGGGGGATGACAGTAACAAATAGGGAAACAAACCAATGCTTGATATAAACTCACAGAACCTTCTGGAAACCTGGGAGGGTTCCCAGAGATTGATATTTCCTCACAACGCCCACAGGGCGGGGGAAGAGGGGAATTCCCCAGCAACAAGGGCTGGGCAACTCGGTGAACACCCCCCGTGGGAGGACTCAAACTTGAGTGTCACGCTCCCCTAGACTGTCTAGATCTGGCGCTCTTCGGGAAGGGGTGGGACTTAAGGGATGTCCCTCCACAATCATTCTCCTATTGTTCCAATGACTCCAGCAGGTGCTGGAACACACATCAAGACTGGTAAGGACAGAAACTTTGTCTTTTTTTAAAGATAATTATGCAAAGATTACATAATTTTCATTAAATCAATTGGATCACTGATATATTTTCAGGTATTTTAAAGCTTGTTTTTATCTTTTTAGGGTTGTTGATGTATTATTTTATCCAGATCCTCAGGACATATGGAACTTCTTTCTTAAATCCTTGAGAAGCAAAATTGCTGAATCAAGAGATATGTGTTGTGTCTGGACTACTTAAATAAGACTTCGAAAATAGAGGTGCACCCATAAACCTTAAAGCAAGAAAAAAAAAATACTGTGACTTTCATTATGATATATTTTCAACTGCTGATTTAAGGCAGTTTCACAGACTTTCAAGGCCTGATCCATTATCATTTGATTTTTGGAACTGGCAGAACCCATAATTTGTTCCCTATGCTGTGGTCATCTAGTCCTCAGCAATACAAGTCCTAAGTGTTCCTTAATTACTCATTCTAAATAGCATCACTCAGAGTCTTTTTTACTGATATTAAGCATTTGTTTCTCTTCACATCTTCTCAAGGTGGCTTTCAAATTGGGTACTGAATGCCACCTCCTAGCTCTGTCATGCAAATAGTAGAAGCTATAGGTGAAAACGCGGTGTAACAATACACATGCAATGCAGAATTATCCAGGGTTAACCAATGCTCAGAACACTTGCAAATAGAGAACAAAAAAGGCAAACAAAAATCAACCAACCAACCAAACAAAAACCAAACAAAAAACCAAACAAAACCAACCAAACAAAAAACCTGAAAGAAAGAAAAACAAAACCAAAACAAAATTCCAAACAATAAACCCCAGTAATTTGCATTAGCCAGCCATTTTATGCTGAAGTTCTGTAAAGGAGAAATGTTATTATGAGACTCCAACTGCCACCATCTCTCAAGGTCATACACAATGCAAACGTTAAGAGCAGTGGTGGATGGTGACAGGTTACAGATGTACTAATTTGGGTTAATTAAACCACCACAGACAATCCACACAGGATGTTCAGGGAACAACAGAATCTAGTATCTAATTTCAGCATGGGTGCACTGCTTGCACAGCAGAAATTAGCTAATTCAGATTATATTTTAATTTATCAGTCATGTATCATAGCCATTTCATTTTCCCAGTAACATGAAATAGATTAATAGCTTGTTATGGTCTCATCTCCCTTATAAAAATTCACCTCAGAAGTAGATGTAGAAAGAGCATGTGTCTTTATGGTTCAGCTAGTAATAGATTACACAGGGAAAGGAAAACTGCTTTTATTTTCAAGACTTCCATTAAAATAATGTGATGCTCAAAAAGGCATTCAATAAACAAACATTCTAATCTATGGCTCCATGTTTAAAGGGATCTTTCTTTTCCACAATGATGTGATAGATGACCTCAGTGCCCATCCTCAGCCCAATGCTGAGTTTAGAAGAATCTCACAAACACAGCAGGAAACTCTGTCGCTGAGCGCATTGACACAGAGGATGGGTTTGAGTCTGTAACAAAGAGGTGGCACACCAGGTCTGTGAGGCTTTACACTCTGTCATAGCAGGTAACTTACGATTCTCTGGAGCAAAAGCAAGGCAGCCTAGCCCTTCCACACTCTCAAACCAGTCAGGAAGATTTCAGAGCTGTGAGCTTAAAATGCATATGGAACAGAGGAAGGGGGCAAGGGAACTGAGAAGAAGAGATTAACTGATTAGAAAAATATCAGAATCAGAGACTTACATGTGAATATTATTTTTTGGAAAAAAGTTTTGTTAAAGAATTATTTTTTTTATGAATGGAAAATGCTTTCAAGTTCAAACCATGCTGAAAAGCATAACCATATGGGACAAGAGAGCAACAGCTGCACTCAAGTATTTTCTTAAGTAAGGAACATTCACACTCACTCTGTGCTATATCAAAATAACATTTCTGTGTATCAGCTTAGTTCACAAGTACTTTTAAAAGGGGGTCATTGTTTGTCCTTCCCAAAGTCATTTTTAGCTGGAGCCATCATTGGTCACTCTTCCTGGTGATGCACAGTACACTGGATCCTCATAAGCCGAGTATAATATCCCAGTTCTGGCAATAAGGGGGCATTGGCCCCTCAGTATTGCCTGAAGAAGGAGAAAGCAAGGACTATGTCTGTCCACATAACTTCAATATTTATCCACCCTTGAATTAAACATTCAAGTATAATGTGTTAAAAATAAAATGTTCAAGATCTTGCTCATAAATACTTTATTTATGGCTTTGAAAATATAAGTTGGAATGTCAAACTAAAATATGTCCTGCACTTACAATCATAAATTATACAGCACCATAAATTTACGGGACATTTTACAAATACAGCTATTCCCTGTCCCAAAGAATTTAAGTCTAAATCAGGCATGACAAACAGAAGGCATAGCAGATGACAGCAGTTCAAGATAGGAATGGTGAGAAAAGAGTAAACACTGTCTGAAGTGCTGGATTTAAAGGAACTAGAGAGAGAACATGAGGTAAAGGTCTCCTTTCAGGTGCAGGAGAGTTTTAATTCCCAAAGAAGGAGAAAATACATCTCTGGAGGTCTTCATTTTAAATGCTTACTGATAAGTTCACTTGCTGAGTTTTGAAGATTTGAAACTTTTTTTCTGTTATGATTGTTAATAGATTATTATTCTAAGTATACTTACAGAGGCACAGTGAATTTACAAGTGACAGCTTTTGACTTAGTAACAAAGTGAAAAAACTCAGCCAGGGGTGGCAGAGGACATTGTTTTGCTTTGTGCTTTCAGCTGGGAGAGCCCAGCCTTGTGCCAAGCACAGAGAGAAGTCACCACCACAGTGCAGAGTGGATTTCACAGGAAACATGGAGAGAGTCAGCAGCCTGTGCACGAATCTGGCTACTCAGGAACCTGGCTGGTGGCAGCCTCCCAAATCTGAGTCATTGCAATTTCTGGCTAGCAGAAGATCAGCGTTGGTAGCACTGGGCAGTGTGAGTGTGCTGTAGGCTGGGACAGAGCCCAGTAAGACCTCAATGAATCTGCAGAGTGCTGCCACTTCCATGGGCCCCTTTTCTACCAAGGAGTACAGTGGGCTTTCAGTGAGGTGGTAGATGACATTTGCAGTGGGATTAAGCATTTGGGACCTCAGAAAGGCAAACAATGAGCATTTGGAGCTCAAGGCTGAACAAACTCCATGTGAAATGCTTGGAAGTAATTTCTTCCTGAAATACCGGCTAAAAGCAAAAGGAACCATACAGCTTTTCTTTATTGGTCTTTTCATCCTTTGCAATAACACATCAATTTCCTCTTCTTAATAAATGCTTTGGACTGGTAAAAAGCCAGAGCTATTACTCCACAGCATAGAAGCAGTGTTATAACTAAGGTACCTCACAGGAGACATCAACCGACTGCAGCACCAACTGCAGTTGCATCAGGGCAGGAGGTTACTGTGGACACCTGAACCCCTCATAAAGTGCTTGTGGTAAGGCACAGTTCACCATAGCACCTAAATGACTCTAAACATCCACATTTGAGCAGCTGAATTACTCACATGGTGTCAAAGAGAAGCAAAAGAGGGTTTAAACAAAAAGTACTGCAACATAAGGAACAGGAATGATACTTTACTTCAAACATTGTTTCCTGACTACAAAGAAGCAGTGACAAATCTAGATGAATTCTCAAGCTACAAAATGCCCTGCATATCTACTAGCACCTAAAGTTGCTGAACATTTTGAAAAGGTCTCTTGTGCCATTATATGTACATCAGCTTTAGCCTCATTTTTTGGTCATTGGCAATATGTAGAGTAGCTGAGTGATGAGACAGATGTAAAGTTGCCAGAAGTGTGCAGAGCAGTCTGAGCCTTGATGGTTTGATGTGTCTCAGAGAGATGCTGGACAGACATGGAGCAGGACACGATAAGACGTTGTGAACAGACCTCTGGCAATTCATACATTTTGTCAATAGAGAAATCATTTAACTCAGTGACCCTGTGATTTCCAGTGGGAGATCACAGCCATTTTTAGCATATACCCCTTTGAAATACGACAATAGGTTTGCAATCACCAGCACAAACATGAGCCCCTATTGTAGATCCAGACTACCTTCCCATTTCTTCATCTTCATCAACATCTGCTGGACAAAAGCACCGTTGTCCTGATTTACTATCTTAATCCAGTACAGAGACTATGCTAAAAGCCATTTTAATAGTTCATCCCCATCTCTGTCCTTTCTGTTTAGTTCTAACCAAAGATTAGGACAAATGCATTGTTCTCTCACTACTGCCTGTTGGGAATGCAAACTAGCCAATTTGCTAGAAGTCAGGAGGCCAAAGCATTATGGCCCCACAAATATGAGTTTGCACAGAGCTGTGGTTATCATTTTCTAATTGCAGGATCCAGCTCCTGGTTTCCAAAGAGATGCACTAAGGTGTCCCTGAGCAAATAAAGGAAAAACTATGTTTTACAGGAAATTCTCATAATGAATTGTATAACAAAATTTGAAAATCTATCATGAACAACTAAATTGCTATTCCAGAGGTTTTTCAAAATCTAACATCCACAATAACTTTGTTTTACCTGTGACAATGTTGGTGCTACCTACAACAAGTCTAATACTGGTTGTACTAAGGAACACGCAGATCACAAGAAGGCCACTGCTCCCTGATGTGATGAAGTGCTGAAGCAGATTTCTGATCAGGCAGCAATGCCACAGAAACTGCCTAGGAACTCATTGCTTTGGTTTTGCAAACTGAAGTGAAGGAGGAAATTCATACAAAAACTGCTAATATGCTAAACCTTGGTCTATAAACTTGAATATCTGGACTTAGCAAAACAGTGGTGGATGAGGCTATTAGAACAACTCTTGACCTCCAACAGATGGTAGCAAAGGAACTGCTTCCATTAGGTCACAACCGTAACATAAATGCTGATGTCCCCACTTAAATGAGTTAAAATATCCAGTTTGTCAGTATGAGAAAGCTTTATGGGAATGGGTTGGCTTTCACAAACTCATCAGGAAATTTCTGGAATACATATCTTTTATTTCTCCACTTCAGTTAACCTTTAGTTCCTCAGACTGTGAAAAAGTTTATGTAACACTGTAACCTATATACAGACAATGCTAAATAGCTACATACTATGGACATTTTGTATAACATAGGCTAATTTAATTTTCAGAGTTCCATAGAACTACAACACTAATATTGAAACCATTCTTTTAATACTACCACAGTAATCAAACCCTGTCAGACTTTTGTTTAATGGGAACATGTTAGTATTTTATTCTGTTTTGGAATAAGTTTTGTCTGAAACCATTGGAATTTCCTCTAGAACAGAAATCCCAGTCACCAACCATTTTTGTTCCCATTGTTCCTGCATCCCAGATCCCAGCACCCAGAGGCTAAACATCTTTTCCAGTGCATGTCCTCATTCTACCTCCCCACACCCACAAGTCCTGCTGTGTAGAGTCTCACAGGCTCTCTTTTTGAGAAACAGCCTCTGCAGACAGAACGGGCGCACCGCCCACTCTTTGGAGAGCAATTGTATTGTGTTAGGTTCCTGTGCCTAGGGCTCTTTGTCAAATACTCTTGCAGCACAAACATTAACCATCTAGCACCATTTATACCAAGGAGAGTCCTTGTGGACTACATTACCCAGAATCCGTGACAGGGGAGTTAATGAGTAGTTAATGAGCGAAGAGTAAATTATGCTCAGTCACTGTGCTCCTCTAAGTCAAGATCTTTTTCTTGCATAAAAATTATTGGTCAGGTGCACACAATGGGCGATAGTGACACTAGACAAAAATGTAAACCAGAAATAGTTGCATTTCAAGTCATCTCAACAACAAGTGAAAAATTCAGAGCCAGTCTTTCTGTTCACATCCATGTCCCCAGCCACAATGTGAAAAAACTTACTTTCACTCTGTTCTGATAAAAATATAAAAAATAAATTGTCATCACTGTAAAACTGGAGTAAAACGAAACCAAATTCTATGAACAAAACACACAAGGAAATGAACCAAAGTTAGCCCCGCTAGGATAGTGGGGGGCAGTGGTTAAGGACAGATAACTCTACAGATAGCAAGACACCCACACTGATTCCATCACAAGCACAGGTGGAGAGATGCCAGCTTCCTCACTGCCACTGGAGGAGGTGATGGGAAATCTCTGGTTCTTCCCTAGGTAGCCACAGCACTGACCAACAGCTTGGCACCTGCACCCTCTGCTAGCAGTTCTTTCAGATCAGAGTGCTGCTGCTTTCACTGCCAACAGCAGGCATCCAGTTTCAGAGATGGATCGCTATGCTTTAAAAAAACTTCCTCAAAGTTTACAATGGTGGAGACATCACAAAACATTTAGCTTTTGATGTGAAGCACTGTAAATGCTGTAATCATGTTTACAGGACATGATTGATAACATGCTGCACATGAACTCCTTCCTTTAAACTTTCCCATAAAACACATTCATCTGCTGTTTCCCAATCTCAACTACCAAAGGAGCCAAGTGAAAAAAGAAAAATGAAACAGGTTCAAGCAAGGCAAATAGGCCCTAAATACCTGTTTAGGAGCAGGATGTGAAAGTTCAGCTCCAAATTTCAGTTTGCTATATTATTACATTCTTATTTGAAAAGTCTGGGCAAAATTGAGGTTTTGTTCTGCTTGTTTCACTGAACGAACTCAACCGGCATCCCATATAAGAATAATGTGAGATTCCAATGAATACAAATGCCAAGAGCAAGTGTTCACTTGATTACAAGTTCAATTAATTCTCTATTTTTTTTAGCAGTGTGACCTTACTGAAACAGAAGGCTACTCCTGAGCTCCACTGCTGTGCAGGGATCTATGAGAAATGCTATGGAGAAGGCTGTGGACTTGTTGAGCTGCTTTGCTTTCGGATAATACTTTCCCATTAGCTACAAATTACAGAAAATCACCGTAAGTGACTGCTACGTTATGGCCAGCTCTGCTGGCAGGGAATCAAGTAGCACTCTGTTATCATTCTGTCTGTGGAGCTGGGATGTGACAATCATGGGCTAATCACAAATGGTGGCAGGGAGTAGCCCCGTTAGATGCTAAACATTTCCACTGCAGCTGTAGCCACCGAAGTCGTGGTCTGGGTAGGGAACATTTTACAGCTAAGTCAATCAGTTGTGCTCACTTATCTTGCTTGAAATTCCCTTTCATCACCATACGGGCAAGGTCTGACTCTCGTAGAAGACATGAATTTGACCAGGTCACACAACAGGAAACGCATTAAGTTCTTGTAACCGGAGTGTGATGGAATAATAAAACCAACAGTAAAAATGCAAATTTGTCATCACAAAGGAAGAACTTGTTAAAAAAGCCCAGATGAAATGGAACATCTTAAAACACATTTGTGTTACATTGGAATTTCACAGGATTCTGAGATTAAGGCTACCGAGTAGCATATATTAGAAGACTCCAGATGCAGATGAAACAAATTCAATTTTTGTGTCATAGAGAAATGTATTCTTTTGCTATAGCATGTTTGAATTTACAGCCAAGAATGTCTAAAATTCTTGTCTAAAATATATTGGGAACCCTTGGGCAAGTGGTAGATAAAGTTGAAGCAAAATCATCCTCCCAAAATCTGGCATATGGTAAAGTTGTGCTGCTCTCATTTAAGATTATTTTGTGTAGCAGAAGGACATCCCATCCTGCAGATGTTCAGATAACAAATGTTTTCAAAGCACTTTGAAGATGAGGTCCATAAATACAAGGTTTCATTATTAGATATTAGGAAGAGTAATAAAAATACATACAGTTCATACTAAAGAATATCTGAAGGTTCTTTTATGAGACACAACATAGAGACCTTTTCAAAGCAGTGATTTATTTTTTCACATTACTTCTTTTCGTTAGTAGAGTTCATTAATTAGTTTGAAAATTTCTGTTTCATTCAATCTAGCAGTGTCAAACATTTTTGCCAAAGAAAGACACAACTAGTCAGACAGTGTAAAGAAGCCCATAAAAAACTAGAGATGGAGAAGTTCATTCAATGACTACAAGTACTGATTGGATCCAGAGTTCCAATAAAAATGGATAGCCAATATACACCCTTACCTTAAACCATCTCAAATAGCACACAAAGGAAGGGGGACAAAGGAGCAAAAGACATAACACAGAAAAACAGAATGAAAGCCATACACTCAACATCTCAGTTTCGAACAGTTGTGTAAAAACATCTGGAAGCTGCAAATCCTGAAGAATCGAGCAGTCCCCTGGTCTAATGTTTCACCCAAGGACACCACATTCAGTTTCTATGAACTAGACAAAGAACAGGTACAAAACAAAGCATAGGATGACAAATATGGCATATGCATGAGACAGAGATTTGTTGTCTTCATTACAAATTAATCTATTTTCTATGTAATCAATGATAAATGTCCTACTGACTTGGGCTGTGAGAGCAGCATACTGCAAAATTCCTTTGTTTTATGGACAGACATTTGGAAGAGGATCTTTCACTCTGAGGCTTAGATCCATCAGTATGATCTCTCCACCATGTTCCAGTTACTGTAAATGTATACTGATATACACAGCCTCTTAATTTTTGCAGTGATGATTATAGATAATGAAAATTTTGATAGATATATCTTCAAGAAGAGAAAATCCAGTAAGGTCATAGTGGTGCCTTTGAAGTAAGAAATAAACTGAAAGATAGCCATGAAAATTTTATAAGTTTTCCTTTACTGGAAGAAGACAAAGCCTTGTAGTATCAGACAGACCCAAAGTGAGACACAAAGCAAATTTAAGTACTGCCTGCAAGAAAAGATGAGCATGCAACTCGTACTGTGTTGGGAAAAGAATTTACTGTCCTGTACATTGTATGTGGCAATTTTGTGAATATCAGTATTATCAGAGAAAGTTTTTCACTGAAACACCAGACAGGACATCCTCAGAAAAGAAGAGCAGTGCAGGGAGTAAAGAAGTTGAAACAAAGCAGATGCCAAATAATTGTCAACTGGATCATAGAATCATAGAATAGGCTGAGTTGGAAGGGGCCCACAAGGATCATCGAGTCCAACTCCTGGCTCTGTACAGGACTGTTCCAAAGAGTCACACCATGTGAATGACAGTATTGTCCGAATGCTTTTTGAACTCTGTCAGGCTGGTGACCACTTCCCTGGTGAACCTGTAACAGTGCCCAAACACCCTCTGGGTGAAAAGTCTTCTTCCATAAATGACCACTTACAGAAGTGAGAACCAGAGCAGGTAAGGACAGGGCAATCCTACAGGACGCAAAAACCTAGATTTTCTTTCCAATATTGGAGGGAGGGTGGGTGTGTTGTGGACAAACAAATATTTATTTCTCTGGTTTAGACATAAAAGAAGGTATAATGTAGAAAACTGACACGTAGTTTTCTAGTAAAAGAGAAGTCTAGAAATATAAGGAATATTTTAGGAAACTCCAATTAGGGTTAGGACTATGAGGATGATGAAAAGAAAAGATATTAAGGATGCATTGTTCTGTGTGTGTGGTGCACACGTGTAGGACTAAAAATCCACAGTGAAGTCACAGATTCAGTTCTTTAAAATGAAGAATACCAGAACATGGGGTCACCTGTGTGTGTGCCCTAGGATACGGTGAGGGCTTACAGACTGGGCTGCGAGTCATCACTGTGTCACATCCCCGGTGTTCAGCATGTGTCTTCTGCATTTCAGAGACAACTTTGAAGACAGAAGTGCTGAGTTTCTTGCATGTCTCTCTATTTTCCTTCTTGTTTCAATACTTAAGTGCTGAGTTTCTTGCATGTCTCTCTATTTTCCTTCTTGTTTCAATACTTGAGTGCTTCACAGACTGCATTTATAGCAAGCCTATGAAGTGAGGGTCTACTACATGAGATGGAAACTGAAGCACAAGAGATTAATATCCAAGAGGCCCTCCTCTTCAGGGTGTCTAACATGAAGTTCCTAGATTTTGGTTTTTTCCAACTTTTTGGAATTAGCAGGCACTTTACATTTTCCAGATGACCCTTCCATTGACTTTCATGGCTCTTGCACTCTGCAGTTCTGCATTGAGCAACAACCTGCTAAATTCTTGATGATACGATGCACATTAAAGGTATTCAGAGAGAGAGAATTCATTTGCCAGCGACAGAATTTTATCATCTGACCTCTCCCTGAGTGAGTAAACATCTTCCAGTTTCCTCAATAACAAGGGCTAAAACACCCCCTCCAGATAACGAAGTACTCTATGAATGACTTCAGTGCCTTGTGTTATTGCATTCAGTGTGCTGAATGGGCCCACTCAGATGGTTGCCAGAAAAAGTCTCCGACTCCGAACTGAAAGTAGCAGTTTTCTCCTAATAATCCAATGAGTTTCTTCCCTTTCTTGGAAAATTTCAAAAATCTCACTGAGGAAAAACTATCCAGTCATGAAAGGTGTACCCCATGTTAGAGCTCCCAGTGGAAATGCTATTCAGCAATTTCAAACCAAAGCAAGGCAGCGGGATGGAGTCTGGAGTATACAAAGCCATCATGGATGCCTGTATTCCTGTTTCCAAAAACAAAACAAAAAAGTTAACTGGTTTACTGGAAATCAGGGGGTTTTTTGTTTGTTTGACACTGTAGGCTGATGAATAAGACTGTCTGATGGGATGGCTTTACATGTCTTGTGTTATTGAATCAGCAAAATAATGTGGAAATATCGGTTGGCTTTCAGGATACTAAGGTTTGCTAATCATAATGAACATCTGAAGACTATGCACATATTGCTCTGGATGATTTTTATACAGAACATATATTTATACTCTGTATAAAGGTCAGTGAAGGCTGTTTAACATACCTGTATACGTAATGACCTAATGTAGAGCAAATGAAATTCAATGGTTGTGAAAGAAGCTAATGGTGCCTTCCCGTTTTAAACTCTTATGAGTATATAAGAAGATACTAAAAAGTTACAGGGGCATTTTCCCTCCTAGTGTATGAGTATCTGGTAACAGCTTTCAGAGACTTCTGATTCAGCAGCTTCCCAAGGACCTGATGTTACCTGAAGCACAGAAGATCCACAATTCATGGGAACAATCACCTGAAAAACAAATTACTCTTGGTTTCAACTAAAGAATGCCATGAGCAGTCATTCCTGTATCTGAGTCAATCCTTTTGCCATAACTCTTTAGTCAGTGTGGAATTGCATTAGACCTCACCCCATCATATCAGACTATGACACAAAACAACTGTCACCAGCTCCTGTCACCACTGCTAATTCCTTCTTCCATTTGTAAACAACCAACACTAATAACTTGACTGATAGCTTGAAATGAGTATCACAATAGCTGGTACCATAAATGACCACATTTTGCTGCCATTCTCATGAGACGTTCACACGTAGTCCTAGAGCAAGATTTAGAAATTGGTTATTTGCAATATGAGAAAATAATTTCCTACCCAGTAGCCCTTAGTAGCTAAGTTCCTCTGTCAAGCACTGTGATGTTTTGCTGATGTGGAAGATTGAAATGCAAGGAGTGGAATGACCTTCCTGCACATGGTATGAATTTAGTCCATGTGGATAAACTACCATGAGCTTCTCAGACTTCCCAGAAGTTTTGATCCAACACTGACGCAACTGAAACTGAAACTCCATTTTTATTTAGGCAGGAATTAATTTTTTTCCTCCTTCTTTCTATGTCCTCAGGCACTTTGGCCATATTCACTAACACCACATGCCTGCTACAGTCTCCAAATTCAAGACAGAAATGAGTGACTCAGACCAAAGCTTGAGTTAGGGAAGGTGGAGAGATTCACCACATAATATAGGTTCCATAGTAAGCTGCCTGGACATTCTGTACTTCTGCAGATCAGATGAATATCCTTTTTCCGCTCTCTGCCAAAGAACTGAACACTCCTGTACTTCACAACACAGAATTTTAATGTCAGCTTTTTACAGCTATGGGAGAAATTCACAATAATAACTCCCAAGAGATGGATTTTCTCTGTCTAAGTTGCTCACAGCATCTAGATTCTTTCGCATGTTCATCCCTCTAGGTCATCTGTGACAGTCTAGCTGTGAAGCTAGAGGAAGCACAGAGATCGTATCAAGCTCTGTTTTTACTCTAATTTAACAACATGTTCATTATTGTTGTGTCACACAGCAGATGCAGAATTACAACATTTTCATCCAGTTCCGTGTTGTTATCTGAAATCTGATGATTCCAGAACACCTTAAAATTTTATTCCTGAAAGGCTCACATTGACTTGTGTATTTTCTGAATATGTTTAAATTTCCAGCAGTTTCTTCAAGGTTTGTTCAAACCAATAAGCATTTGCATTTGAGGCTGTTTCCCACAACAAAAGGACAGAGTTTCTGAATGTGGTCTTTGTGCTTTCTCTTTGACCCCAGTTATTTGCTGCACAGATGACACGTCACTGTTGCAGTTCCCTGCCATCTGTAGTTACCGTCGGCACTAATCTAGTAATTTCTAGTATACACTTTAGGGCCATGTCAGCCAGTAACTGCTTTTTGATTGCCTCCTTTCATATGCCACACACTAACAGAGGTAGCAAAACAACATTGAAACTCTGCAGCTCTACACAGCTCTTAACAATCTTAATTGGATCAAACAGTCAGAATTTCCTTTGTTTCATTTGTTCTTCATTTGGAAACACATTTTTTACTAATAGCACATGCAAACTACATAGATTCACCATGAACTTTGACAGTTGTACTTACTAAATACATGAAGATCAGTTTTATACAGACTAACTTGTCTGGCTTCTCAAGTGGCACACAGCAAGCATCAGTATTTATTCAGATAATTTTAAAACTTTTCACCAAATCTTTACCTGTCACTCCAGTACATCGCACTCTTGTGATGTGATAGCCCCCTGTAAAAGTTGAAGAGTATATGTAAATTTTGATAAGTAACTCAGTTTGCTGTACTTTGATGACATAGCTGCAGAACAACAACACAAGGGAGGAATGAGAGGGAATCTTTCTGTAGAAGACAGGTACACAGGTACAGAACCTTTTGTTTTTCCACATAGGAATGGAAGGCAAAATTAATTACGTTGTCGAATACAGCCATATGTCTTAGTTATTACACCATTCTGCTTCCTTCAGTATTTTACTAGAATAAGAAGCAAATCCCATTACAGATGTGTATCCTATCACAAAGGCCTTACTTGACATTTTGCTGTGAATATTATTTGCCATACATATTTTAATGGTGCAAAGGACTTTGTAAGAGAAACCGATCAACACGTATGTCATTAAACATTAAAATATCATTTGACATCAGGATGATCTCTAGACAAGGTTCCTCCCTACAGTGGAAGTTTCCAATAGTCACCTGAAAGAGAAAAGGAGAAGTTAATAGAAACATATCCTACAATGACCGTATCACGAAGCATAGATGAATTTAAAATTACTTTGCATTGGGGTCCAGCAAGCCAACCTTGCACCAAGTGGAAAACTGCCAGTAAACTGGTAATGGGAATATCCTGAGGAGACAAGAAACATTTCAGCTGGATGAAAGTGGCCATAGCGAATGGAGGCAAAGGGCCAGCATAGAACTGAGGACCTGAAAGGATGTGTGCTGTTGGATAAAGGGTATAAATGACTTTGAAACAGTAACTCAGGCCTTCACATAGACCTAACAAGATGCTTGTTACGCTCTGAAGTTACAGAGAGATACACTTCAGGCATTAAGATTATATCTACTTAATGTTAAAAATATTTCCTGAAAGCAGTTACTGCTTACAGACCATTATCTGATCTCTGCAGTAAATTTTCACCTTTTCTGTTCAGTGTTTTCCTCAGATTTAATAAACATATAGTGAAAAAAATGAAGATAGAGTCTGAAAATGAGTTGGCAAAAATCTTGCAAATCTTCCAGTGAGCAAAGAAGAAAGTAGAAAAAACCAGAAAGATCTGCTGGGTATTGGGAATTTCAAAGTCATGTTTTTAATTTTCTTTACAATGCAGTTATTATTTTTAGTAAACATGACAGGATTCATGAGAAGAATTCTTAGCATTTAAGAGCTTTTAAATTATGGATAAATGTTATCACAAAATGCTGTCTTTTCTGCATTTCTCTCTCTCACTTCCGCTTTGGAGCATTTTCCTCAGAGCTTCTCACTTCAGTGGGTGAAAGGTGTTTATTACCAGGATCTTCTACCCTTATTTATTCAAGCAGAAGAAACATACATTACCTGAATTGCCCAGAGAGAAGGAAAATCATGGAGGTTAAAAGAGAAAGTGTTTCCAAAGAGCTACAAAGCCTCATTACTTAAAAGCCTTGCCAAACAGAAAAGAACTACCTGGCAAGAAGACTGAAGAGCAGGCAGTACTGCTTAAAATCCCTCGGTTACTGCTTCAACCTGTATAAATTATCCCTCTAGAGGCCAGCAGAGTATCAAAAAACAATTACCATGAACTAGACCATAATACTACTGTAGACCCAAATCTTGCCCAAACTATTAACTTTTAAAACTTCTTCCAGCTGTGCAAAGGCTGCCTTTTGCAATGAGACTGAACTTTCCTGCAATTACAGTGGGAATGCAAAAAAGCATTTCATATACATATTTACCTTTCCCATAGATCTAGGCTCCTTAATGTGGTGCCAGGGAGGTTAGAGAGTGCTTGTGAAAACAGATCTATTGTCTTCATTCATATAGGGAAGAGTTCATTTAAGCAGTGTGTTTGAGATTAGTGCATACTTAGAAGAAGCAGTGTTTATTGTGGTCAGAGACAGAACATAATCCAGCACTGATTTGCTGTTTCTGAACTTGGTGTCTTAGTTTTACCATCTGTAAAACAGATACTGTAACACTTAAAATGCAAAGCTGACCTGGGAGAAATGCCTCCAGCCTCATAGAAGAGATGGGAACATTAATTACTGCAATCAATTACATGGAAAAGCCTCAATTAAATGTGCAAAGGGAACGCAAAGGAGTGAGAGATTTTCCAAATGAAACAGGTATATGCATGCCTTAGCACTTTTTTCTAATGAGTGCACTGATCTAATGCTTTGACTTCGAGCAGGTCTTACTCTAAGGCTGGCTCCTGCAGCCCTCACACAGTCACATTCCCACAGAAGTTTGCTTGAGGAAAGCCTCGAGATTTGACTTTGTGTGTTTTCTCTTGGTGCCAGGAAATATTATCCTTTTAATTAGCAGGTCCATTTCTTTGATAACTGTTTAAGTGGCTTCACTGCAATTTAATCTCTGAAGTTGTCATCCAGCACCTGGGAGGTAAGGAAAAAGGAAGCAAGCACTGAGTTTTTCCATCATTTCTGCCGAGGGATATTTCTGAGACACTGTACTTTTGTGGGTGGGCGGATGGAAGGATAGACAGACGGAAAAGGGAGTTTCCTTTATGGGATTCCAATAATTGGTATGTGGTTTACATTCCATTCATCTGAAGGACTCTTATTTTAATCAGAAACAGGCCCAGGCTACTAAACTACCTCCAGTGTTCAAAACATATCCATGCTTTCAGCCAGTGACTTTTCTCACATGCATCTTTTCTTTGACACCCACAGGCCCCAAAGAGTAATGTGGTCATTTACCACCAAGAACTCAGCGTCAGGTCCTATAATAGGAGTTGGTTCAGAGCCCTCTTCCAGACAGAGGTTTTCTGATTGCTAGCTTCGCAAGCAGAAACTCTTTAAAGCGTGGTATTTGAAACTGGCATTGATTTCTCTAAGCGGGTTTTGGGTTTGGTGGGTTTATTTCCTAGGCTCATCTAACTCTGGGAAAGCCTTGTCTGGACAGTGTTGTGGAAGTCTGGCAGCACAGTTTGGTCTTAGTAGCCAGACACTAATGCAGACAGCTGCTGAGAAAAGCCCCACATTCAGCAGCTGGACTCGCTGCTGTGCTTCAAGCACAAAGGAATGAAGGGCTAACACCTTGTCCAGAACTAGTCAGACTAAATAAACAACAACACAGCACATTTCAGCTTTGGGGCTGGTGAAAATGTGAAAATATTCAGCATCAACTGCTGTCATCCAAGGGCAGGGCAATTATAAAATGACTGACAGTGAATTAATATTCTGTTTCTCAAATTTCTCTGGACCTTTTGTGATAGGTCCCTAGTTAAACTCTAAAAATTTTTCCAAATGCCACCTTTCCCTACCAGCTAACTTGTGTCACTGTCCAGATGTTTTTACCCTTAACTTCTAGTTATGGATGCCCTAACAAATTTATCTTTTCTGGATCTGTGTTGTCTAACCTGTCCAGACAATAACTGCACGTTTTAGGGATTTCCATGTTTTTCATCCTTGAATGTACTCCATGTCACAACTCCCTCCAGGGCTCACTGTCAAGCAGCACAGCAGGCAGATCACACACTACACAATCTAAGAAAGGAAGAACAGTTTCACAGCTCAGGTCTATGTCAGCCTGGATCCATCACAGAGTTTTTGCACATGCAGTTTTCCTGCTTCATGCCTCACTTTCCCTGTGGGGAGAGGGAAACAAAGGACAGATGCAGATCTGCCATCAAAACGAAGGGTAAGCCTGCCCCCTCTTTCCCACACTGAAGATGTGATGGAGACGACCTGCGGCAGTGGCCTGTGAACACAGACAAGAACTGCACAGAATCACCAGTTCTTTCCGGATCCATGCATCCTGAAAATACAATGAGCAACATGGCTTGGCAACTCATCTGTCTTTGGCCTGCACTAGGCAAGTAAGAATTGCTAATGTTATGAAGGAAACGAAACTGTCAAATGCTTCTCGCTTCTTCCTTGTGATTCAGCAGCCTCTCAGCAATGTTCATTTCTCTACTGTTTGTTCAGAACGTGAGACCCTTGGGACCTAATTTAATATTGGCACTGGGAAGTGAGAAGTATTTGAAATTGAATTCTGGGTTGCAAAGGTTTCAGCAAAACCCCCTATCTACAACCTGATTATTTCCTCTCTCATGCCGCAGGGAAGCAAGAACCTCACTCCTTGGGCAAAGACCTTTAGCCCTGCACTCTTGACAGATCTCAGAGGTGTGGACCCAGGCGGTGCTACCCAGGGCAAGGAGACCATTGTTGCAAACCTGTCACAGAAAGCTTCTAACGAATTATGCTACCACACTTCGCCCTGCCTGGGCTTTCACAGATCCTGATCTCTCAGAATAAAAGATTGCTGTCTCAGACTCATTTTGAAAGACATTCTTTTATCTTGGTCTAGTTCAGAGCTACAATGAAGTTAATCCTTCGAGTACATAGATCAGGCAGCTGTGGAGTTGGCTACATTACTCATTTGGAGTCAATGTATCAAGATCAGAGATATTCTGATCACTGAATAATGGATTGAAAACAGGATTTGGAGTATTCAATGCTGTTCTGCCCAAATAATTTCAAATTGAATGAATAGTAACATTTTGTTTGTTTGTTCTATTTTCTTCCTGCCATGAAATAAATCATCATTTATTTTGGATACTGAGATTTATCACAGACTTAGAATTTTCTACAATAATGCTCTGCTGCTGGACAGTCATAGTATCCCAGGGTAGAGCCATTTACTTATTTTGGACACCAAACTAGCTTGATACAAGGATTCTTTGGATTCATCTTTTTGGGGGTTACTATAATAATTTTACACCACTTTTGATTAAAGGAAGGGGAAATGCTGAATAAACTCTGACCAGCAGACCACAGACTAGCAGCACAGGTAGTTCATTTACTCATTCCCTAGTGTTCTTCCTGGACTGATCAGACACCACCTTCACACACCAGGAACTACAATGAAGCCTTTAATGTTAATTAATGTATGACTGCTTAAACTTGTATGCTTTTTCCCCTCCTTCTCTTCTCTTGGATGGCCACAACTGTTCAAGTGTTGCTGAAGGTTATTCTGCTTAAGTATTAAAAAATGCTTAACTAAATAGGTTAGCTTATTTGCTTTTGCTGATAGTAGCAGTCCACCCACAGAGCCCTTTCAAATCTCTTCAGTGTTTTGGAAACTGGATAAGGGACTTATTCAGTAACGTGCAAGTTTGTCTGAGCCAGGAATGAAGCGTGCATTTCATGAAATGAGAAATAACCTCAGACCACACACAGAGTGTAATTTCTGAACTCCAGCTTGGGCTGTCTTCCCCTTGTCCCTGTGCACACATACACACACCCCTGCTAAAAACCCAGATGATGACTGACATCCCTAAATCCTTTCAGCATTCTTTTACAGCTAAGAGCAGAGGGAGGTTTTCAGAGCTTAGGTGGCTCATTATTAGCAACACGCTGATGAAAAAAATGGATTACTACAGTATGTGTATACCATGCCAAAGAGAAATAGCAAAAAGTCTGCGCCATCTAAATACTTTCAAGAGGAGAAACTGCTGATGCAAACATATTAAAGCTATTTTTACTGCATAGGGAGATGAGGAAAACTCCTTCCCACAATTTTCCTAGAGACTAATGTTGGTTCTGTCACTACTTGTTTACTTAAGCTAAAATCACTGAGTGTTTAAAACATTATTTTCCATTATAATTCAGAGAACTAAAACAGGAAGATAAGCTTATTGCTTATTAAAAACTCACACTCTTTCCTCTCCTAAGCAGAGGCAGTACACCATATGGCTGTTGAGAACAAACTACACACAGAAGAGGCAATGGGCAAACTTTTCCATAGCTGTTACTCTATGGCTTCAATATCCCCCCCCAAGCTTAATTCTTCACACTTACACTAAATGAGTGCACTTAAAACAATGAGACAGCAGCCAGACCCCTGTTCAGCTCCCCTGAAATATTTCCTTTATACTGGACTAAAAGAAGTAGCTTTATTTCCTTCAACAGGTAAGGAGTTCTCCTGCATTATAGCTGTAGGACCACTGTTGAACTGCCCCTGCAAAGCTTAAAACAGACAAGCAAAGATGCTTACAGACTGACTCTCGTGCCTCTTCCATGACTTTGTACCTGATCAGTAGTATCATCACACACCTGAGCCATTGATACTATCTGCTTATGCATCAAATGTACATCTATACCCATATTATACACACTGGTGATACTTCCACCTACAGTTACGTTTGCGTAACACTTTCTGTTATAGGACCCTAATTCAGTTGTTTATAACTTCATCAAACTCTAACTGCTAAAGCTGAAATTTTTCCCGCTGCTTGTCTCCATCAGGCTGAATTTTTCTGGTAAATTTCAACCAGAACAGCTGTTCTGAAAAGGGGGCTAAAGGGGATCAATCTCACTTTCCGTCATGTTTTTTCTACAGCCATTTCACTGAGAATCTGTTTTGTCTGCATGTGGGTGGCAAGAGCCTTACTGTAAGCAATCAGAATGTCAGGGTCATGCCCAGTACTAGCCTTCTGAAAACCTGCCAAATTTTGGCCAAGTTCTAAACACTGTGGTTTATCCATGCTCTATACAAATCTCCTACAAAGAAGCACCATTATTTTCTGAACATTCTACTAAAACAGAAGACTACCTTGACCTCATACACTTTCTCCATCACCAAACTATGCGCACGTCCTTCCCACAGATTAACTGAGTGGTTCCAAAATTACAAAAGGACTTATAGATCATTTTGGGTCTTTTCATGCAATTTATGTTATTGGTCCCCAGAAGCTGCTGTGGCACCAGAATTGAGAGCTGAGAAATCCTGCCCATTGTTCCATCAACACTCATTGACGGTGCCCAAGCAGTACACTTGAAGAAGCTCATTAGCTTAGAAACAAGCCGAAGAGCTTGGGCTAACAAGAAAGAAATAGAAGAGCAGAGCAGACTTCCAGAGACAGATACAATATAGCCAGGGCATAATGATCCACTGTGTTAAATACACAAACACTGTCTCCAGACTGCAGAATAGAACCAAGATTTCACAGATGCCTGTATTCTTTTGTTTTCAACTAGTTTCTGTGACATCTACTAACAACTACATCCTTTCTTCCCCCAACTGGCTACAAAGAGACTGTAATCTACTGTTATTAACCATTCCAATTGGTCAAGTAATTGAAATTGCGATTCTAAATTTTCATAATGATCCATGTGGGAATCAACTCCTTCTGAGTAAAGGAATACCTTTCTCTTTATGGTTTTGTTTGGAAGTTTTCAAAAAGCACCTTGTCTAAATTGCACTAGAAATAATAAAGTTATAAAACCACTCAGAAGCTACAAAATGGCAGCATTACAAATGCTCATGTATTCTGTCGTAGTCTTCTACTGTATGTTTACCAATATTAACTTCTCTCAGGAACACCACTCTCCTTCTCTTCAGATCACCACATTTCTAAAGAGATTCCTTTATTTCTTTCCCTTTAAGATTTATAGTTTTTCCCCTCTGACTGTCTCAACACAAAGCCAAGAATGAAGAAATCCCAGGTTGCACCACAGATCAGCTGCAGCCTCTGCAGCTGTGAAGCACAGCTGCACTGTGGGCTACCATCTCAACGCATCCAAACCAAGCTACCGGGTAGCTGTAATCTTTTCTAGTTAGTTCCCAGTTTCCTGCCTGAACAAAAACACAAGATAAAGCCAGACACATATCACAGACTTCATATCTGTTATGATGTAGTCCTGCAAGGTTAAAAATGAATGTTCTCTTCTACCAGGAAAAACAGACTCACTGCAGCTTCCCAGAGGTTTTGAACACCCACTTCTCATCTCTGTAAGAATGAAACACCAAAAGATAAACTGGTGGCATGCATCAAATACAGCAACTCCATAGCAGAAAGTTTTATTGCTCACTCTGAGTCTTAAACACAACATCTTCTAAAATGACTCTTGGGATTTCCATGGTGAGGAAAGAAAACTAAAATAGTCGTTTTATTTTGTAAACTCCCTTAAAATTTCTCACATTATTTTCTTACCAGAATTTTTTTATTTTCAGAGACATCATCCTCAAGACTACCAGTCCACAACTGTCTCTTTCGTGACTTCAGGTACAAGGTGAAAAACTGGAACCACACTCAACTTACCACCACAGCCTAAATACCTAACCATGCATAGTAAACACTGCAGCATTGCAAAAGGCCTAAACCTTTACCATTCTCGGGGTAAGGGTGGCAGAACAGTTTTAACACTGGATATCAGGGTCTCCAGATGCAAACAGGTTCCACGTCTTTGGCTTTTTCAGTCACTAGTTACGTTACTCCTTTTACTGGCATTCATGAACACTAGTATGTAGAAAGCCTGAACCAAGGGGTAAATGAAAACATTTTAAAAACTCCCGCCACTTAAAACAGCTTTTCTCATTACTAAAGAGGATTATTTAATTATTAAATTACTATTTTAACTTTTTCATACATAAGCAACAGTAAGACCAACTTTGTCTTTTAAGCAGCTTCCTACAGCTTCTATTTCTTTTAGTGAAATGAAATTTCTGAAGAGAATTCATTAATATATAACCAGAAATGTTTCAAGATAAATACCACAGTTTAGTCCAAGCACATTTTTCAATTTAGTTCCTTCTCAAACTAAATGAGAGACTGCACATTCTCTTCTGTGCAGCTTAGAAAGAATCAGAGAGATGAATACCACTGAATTCAGGTATTTCTGATGTTACAACTTTTCATTGGTTTCTCATCTGCCTAAGGTTTATGAGTTTGACATAAAGGACTACCAGATGGCAAATTACCCAGTTACAACAATTTGATAGAACCACGAAATTCTAGACCACTAAATTATTCTGTGTTCCCAAGGTTCAAACAGCAGTATGTCAAGTCTGAAAGTAAAATACCGAATATTTCTTTTGCCTCAGGCGTAAAATATGTATTTCATACAATCATAATTTCTCTTACTGTATGCAAGAATTTGATTATATTGTATAGATAATTTAAAATATAATTCTAATTTATACATACATAGATATACATAGATATGTATAAGATACAATATATAGAGAGTACATCTGTAAGTACATATATGGATATATAAAATATGTATTATCTACCTCTAATGATTAGGGCACATAGTAATGTAAAGTAATAATGTCCATTACAAGGAACATAGTTTCTGTTTTTTCAAAATACTGCAGTGTGACGCATCAGAAGCAGAACAGAACCTCAACATATGACTAATGAGACGATATTCCTCAATATTCCCCTCAAGTATAAGACTCTTAAATTAGAACTAGCGTATTGCAATTACAGCAATATATATATAACCACAACTATAGAACAGTGGGGGCAGAGAGAGAGGCCAAGAAGAGCACAAATTCCTCTAGTTATGCTATTATAGTAAACACATATAGAGGGACCAAGCCAAGCTAACCTGAGTCTACTGTGGGAGGTGAAGAGACTAAAGCACAAAAGAGACATTTTAAGAAAACAGCTTTCTCAGAGGTACTTAAATTACCTTCCCAATCAGATCACAGTATGAACGTTTTTCTTGCTGTAGAATTATAAACCATAACAAGCAGAAACTGTGATAGAAGTTTCATCATAGTCTAAATCACAGAGAGGCAAATGCTGGCAGTAGTTGTGAGCACTTAAACAACATATATAGACATCTGGTATTTGTTTTTAAAGTAACTAGCATAGAACAATATTCAGGATGATATGGGAGATCATGTTTCCATGAGCATTCATTTCATGGAAACAACTCAATATCAAGCAAAAGGGAAATAAAATCCCTCTAGTATAAACAATTCTGATGAAGAAAAAAACAGATTCATTCTGAGTTTAGCTGGTATTTGTTTAGCGTCCCACCTATCCCCACTGATTTTTCTTTGTCTTTACTGGGTGCAGTGTTACGGACTGAGAATGTTGCTATCAAATACACAAACAACATTCAGCCATTGTAACATGCTACAACAGACCTATGCAAATTGTAATGTAATTATGCCATCTCTGTGCATTTTCGGAAAACAATGCTTTAGCGCAGTGGGACTGTTTATGCTCCAGCTTTTGCAAGTTATATGTGCAATCTCAATTCAGTCATACTGTGTGTTGACACAGACACTAGGTCAGGTTCTGGCCACTCAGTGCCATCCCTCTCAGCTCAGGCAAACACAGAGAACAACTGAGACAACCTGTCCTTCAATATCATGCACACACATCATGCTACATTCAATTACATCTTTTATTTTAGAGCACAATCTTTTCTTGGTCTTTGAAAAAGAAATTTAGTTTTTTGGATGTCAACTAAGCAAAAGTTAGGATGCCAAGAAAATAACTCTAAAGCCCACCAGTCATCCATTTAGATGTGCTTTCTTCCTCTTTCAGAACAGCTGGCAGAATCACACACAAGATACAGACTCACAAGGACATTTGTAGAATCCATACATCTACAAGACCAGAGGCATTGTCTCTTAAATGCTCTGAATCACTCTCCACCTCTCTCATCTGAAATCCAGACATCCAGTTTCAACAGCAGGAATTTCATCTCCTTAGTCATCCCTAGCCAATTACCTACTTTTCAGGTACCCTTACCAAGAAGGTAGATTCTGGCACAACATCTATTTAATTGGTCATTACTCTTTTTCTATAGAATGGATCAAGTCAAGATGTACTGAATCAGGGAATATGCAAACACGAGGAGAGAGAGCTTTTCTAACAATATTACCTCATTTGTTGCATAAGCTGGAAGGTATGCAGTGAATAGGATATGCAGGGCACTTGCAGGAACGGAAAAATACATAGCAGCAAGGGCAGTTAAATGCTTCCTTTGGAAGAAGAAAATCCTCTCCTCTTTCTGCAGTTGAGATTTTTACGGAAGTAACTTAAGTCATCTTTTTCCTTCATAGTAACTATGTTACCACCTTCAAATTGTCCTCTGATACTTTATGCTATTACCAATCACCCTTTCCTGTTCTTAATGCTGGTTTTACTCACTGAAGCCGTGGCACTGACATCAGTCTGCCTTCCAGTGCTCAAAGTCATAATCTGCTAAAGCTACGCAAACACATCCTTTCAAACTGCCTTAATGTGTTTACAAATGTTTGCAACCACACCCTTTCTCAAATATATTAATTACCTCAAATTATTCAGTCTCCATTCCCCAAATCAAATATAAAATCTGTGTATCACACAGCTAGTGCCAAATGCTGTGCACAGCCCCAGTTTGCAAAACAACTTAAGATGCAAATTACACTGTAAATCAGACTTAGAACACAGAGAGTATCTTTAACTACGTCTTGTAAGCTAGTTGTTGAGATAGCTGCATTTGTTTGCACAGACAGGGCCAGATTTCTTACTATTTCACTGGCAACCTATTTTTTTTCCAGTCAAACAATTTCCATTGAAGGCAACAGGAAATACAGGTAACACCTGCAAAGTCAGGGACCCACAGCCAGGCCCATAGGAACTCCACTGAGTAAAAGAACAAGGGAATTGCAATAAAGAACAGTAAAAACCTACCAAGCCATTTCCACATTAAAGCAATGACACCCTTCTGCTCCTGAATGATTTATATTCAGATCAGCTGACGACTACCATGAAGCTATTTCCTTATGCCAGGAGGCTGTTAGAGTTTTCCTGTAGTCCATACCTCCCTGCAACTGTGCAGGAACCTGCACATGAAGTATGAACTCCACACTATCATTTTTTGTTTTTAAAGCTAAACAAAACGATAACCACAGATTTCTAAGAAGACAGAACTGATGTCTTCAATTTTAATATTTGAAGACTATGTTTTTAAATTTAGGCAAAATTCTTCTCTTTTAATTTGTTCAGATTCTTTTTTAAAAATCATACAGACATCTTCATGACAAAAATATTTTATAGGCAGCTCCCTAGGGCACTAAGTTGCAGTATTTACGGCTTAGGTGATATTTCCTTGTAAAATACATTAAACTTGCACAGAAAGCTACAGAGTGACATAAATCTTACTTCACGACATCTTCCCATAGTTCAATTAAATTGCATGTAACAAACAGATTTCCACAAATATACTGTCGGTATTCGGCATACACGTGAATAAAACATGCGTACCTATGGAACTTTTGATTTATACACAACATCACCTTATAAGAGAAACATAATTTCCTGATTACCTCAGGAAACTGATGACAGTTTCATACTTCGGAATCAATAAAAATCTTACCTACCTCCAATTTTTCCCTCACTAGTATCAACTGATTCAGATCATAAATGACTAACATGGTGCTAAGGTGAAGCCTCTCTTCAGTACATCAGTATCAGCTGAAATCAACGAGGTTATCTAGCCCCTTCTGGCCCTCAGATGGAGGTTATCAGTCCCTCCTTCTGGCTGAAAAAAAGGACAGGTTTAGCTATGCAATTTTCAGCAGGTACTTTTTTCTCCTACTCTAGATTATGTTCGATACTGGCACTACACAACTTACTAACTCCCTACAGAGTTTCTTTCCCTCTTATCGAACTTCAATTATCTTTCATGCAGTTAAAGCTATTTAACTCTTCTTTTTGTTGTACACATAATGGAGTTATTCCCTTCCTCTATGCAGTGATATTTTTACATATTTAATGACTATATTATTTATTCCACCAAATCTTTTCTTTCTTACCTAAGGAGCAGTTTGCCTCTCTAAGCATAAGAATGTTAACCCGTAAAGAAAATCAATACTGATGCCACAAATAAAAGCCCTTCATTTATATCATATTTGTTAACATTGATAAGGGAGTAGATGTTCCCTGACTTAAGCTGACTTCCTTTAGAGTAATTCAAATGTACCAATATCTTCCTGATATAATGCAAATGTACCAATAACTAACAGTTTGCAGCTTCCTCTTTTATTTTCCTAGTTTATACTTCTTCTTTAAAAGCTGTTCCAACTGACCATTATACCATTTGGCATAATAAAGTGGTAACAGCATAGATTCAGGATTAGAAAAACTTAGGGAACACATTAATCTTACTTGTCTTAGCTACCTGTAAAGCCCAAGGCTTTTATTACTTAACACTTATGTTAAATACTCAGCTCCTTGTTTGAGGTAGCTAAGCCAGATTTCACAATCAGGATTTCAGATGGTTTCCACTTCTAATATACACACAGTGGTTAACACAGAGTGTAGCCTACAACAGCTTCCCATGACCTAAAGTAGAAGCTGCTCCAGATCAAATGCAAGCTTATTTTCCAGTGGGCAGTCTTCCAGACCACAAAAACTATGACCATTCACAGGCTGCTGCTGTGCAGGTTCAGTGTCCAAGGTTTTACAATTTTGTAACATTTACCTTTCATATAAAACAATTTATACAGTATGCTCAATGTAAACCCCTATAATAATGCTTACAAAAACCGAAGATTTAGGGTTAAGGTTTCCAGATCAACGTGAAGCCCTGGCCTCCTCTGGTTATGTGTTACAAGGTACTCCTCACATGACCCCATAGCACTGAAAAATGTGACAGACTACCTGGTAAATGAGATACAATATTGTTTATCTTATAACCTCCCCTTCAGTCTGTGAAGAACAGTTTTCATTGGGAAGTTTTACTATATCCAGCATCCCACAAGTAAGATGATAACCCACCAAGACACTGAAATCCCTTACTACATATACACTGTACTGCATATTCCCAGCCTATACACTGTACTGCATATTCCCGGACAAGGACGTGACAGAAGTCTATAAAAGTAAAAAGAAGTGTAATGATAAAGCGAAATGAGATAAAATGTGAGCAAATTCAAGGAGGATGGGAATCCATCAAAATCTATTAGACACAAAGACATGATCCCTGTCTCAGGAAGTCCTCCAGTCTTTAGCACCTCAGAAAATATACGGATTATCACTGTCAAATCCTGTTATCTTTAAATTGTGTTGAGATGACTGACAATGTCCAAATTTAAGTAAAGAGGAAAAATTACTTAGTAATGCTGTTGAGCCTAGGAATATAATCAGAATTAAAAAAAGCAAAGTGCACTCAGAAAATTCTAAAAAAGTTTAATTTAAAATAATTTTATATCATAGGTTACAATATATAGTACATATGTACTATGGACATATGTACTATACACTGCATATATAATTGCATACATATTCACACTTGTAAAATGAAATTCTGTATCACTATAAATATTAATTCATCATTTTGCCTTTAATTCATGGAATTATCACATTTTGTTGCATAATGCTGTCAATGTTCAAATAAAATAGTTATAGTGCAACTTACATAGAAACTTTCATTTTACTACATTACAAGATCTGGCAGTGGATGGTTCATCTCAATCATCTGCACTGTATTTCTTCCATAGAAAATTTTCATTTTTTTTCCAAAGAGAACTTTCACACACTTCTCTCTCTTCTCTCACTGTTGAATGAGGAGCTCTTTCACAAAGCTTCTCTATGACTGCTATGTCTGTGAGCTTTCTGAGACTCTCCTCATTCTGCTCATTCAGCATATCCCAGAAATCTTTTGGTCTCCCCTTTGATTTTTCTGCTTGTCCTGAGGAGAATCTCCTTGGTAACCCTGTAGACCCATATCCATCATTTCTGAAGACTTCATTGAGAATAGAGGTATCTCCAAGTAAGTCCACAAAAGAATTTTTCTTGCAAATCCGAGTTTTTCTCTCTCCATTTTCTGACTGAGACAGGGATCTTTTCTTTGGCAGCTGTGTTCCTTCTGAGTCTTGCTGTCCTTCGCAACTTTTTACAGGCAGTACCTCAGTTATTTCTGATTTACTGCTTAATGAGCCAGATGCCATAAAATCCTTGAATGCTTGACTGTTTCTTTTTTTGATATGTTGAATAGCAACAGCAGGCGATTGTTTATATTTTGCATCAACAAACGTATCTTGCAAGCAGGAGTCATTGTGAAGCTGCTCTGTTTCTCCTTTATGGCTCTCCTGGGTCTGTGTTCCTGTAGTTCCATGAAGAAGTAGTTCTTTAGCTGATGAAGGTCGAGACTTAGATACATCAAAATTGACAATGGATTTCCTTTTTCTGGAGTGTGTTGTACCCAACCCTCTTTCCTCACAGTCACGTGAAGATTGTGCTGGTATTTCAGCCGAGAAGAAAGACTCTATCTCTGGATGCTTGGAAACATAGAATTCTTTCAACATCTTCTGCCTGGTTTCTGATGTAGTTTTTGCAATATGTTCTGCAAGATCTTTCACTGATTCCATATTAAAGTGGGATACCATTTCCTCAAACTGTCTCCTGTAATTATCAAGAAGGAAAAATGCATTATGCTGACACCTTCAACTAGAAACAAAAGCAGCTTTCAAAACATTAATTCAATTCACCTAATTCACATAACCCAGAAAGTAATCATCAAAAGTAACTTCCCTGTTAGAAGTACTGTTTCTTTTTATTAGCAAAGAGAAGAAAGAATAATGACTTTAGAAAACTGAAGTAACTTTTGAATCCCAAGCTACATTTTCATTTCATTAGCTTATGCTTCAAAGACTTACTGACTGTCAATGTAGGTAAGATACCATATCAAATGGCCAGGTTTCAGAAGGTATTTAGCTACCAAAAAGATGTAGATGGACAGACGGTCGAATGTCTGGATTTCATTTTTTGCGGGGTAGGGGGGAAACAGGGGGAGGAAATAGCTGCTCCAAGTCCTTTTAAAGAAGACTTGCTTAACAAAAATTGGATAAGTGCATGCACAGGAGACAAGCATTGCCCACATCATCCTACCCAGTGAGTTATGGAATATTTGCTTCTGCTAAAAACCCAAGTCTTAATTAAAAGAGATCACTCTAGCTGTGTTAGTCTTGGTCTGGGGTCAGGGAAACTAACTGGAATGCTCAAGTGGTGGGATTAAACTCCCATTTCAGAGAAAGGATATGAAACATGTAGCCTTCCTGTATGAGGGCTCCAAAAGGCAGTAACATTTAACCCAGTTTGCCTCAAATACCACCTGACTGGCTAGCTCCAATTATTTGAGTGTGGTGACTGCAGACATCTTCCCAATCCACCCTACAATTACAACAAACTGAGGCAGGTAATCCTCCTCATTCACTCCATGGCGTATCCAGATGTACTACAAAGTCTAACTGCATGCCAGGTGCTAACAGATAACCTGCTCAATGCTCAAGAGTGAATTGTATAGGCTTTTTGCTAGATACAGCTTTAGAATCTTGGAACAACAGCCTTAGTCATATCATTGCCTTTCAAAATTTTACCTCAACAAATTATTGATAACTATGATAACAATTTTGAACATTTTTAGAATGAAAGGCTCTCTTTACCTGCTTCATAAATATTTATAATTTTCAGTGTCTATAACAGTAAACCCAGAACTTCAACAATAACAGTTGGGATAGCTGAGGCCACCTAGCTGATATGCCAGCTTCTGAATGCTTACAGGCATTACCTAGATACTAGTTTTCATGTAGTAATTTAATTGTCTCAAGACAAAAATATATACCGAATACCCATTCTATAGGTTTGCTTAGCTAGCTACAACTTCCCCCTTTCTATTTCCACAAACTACCTGGCTATTTTCATTGAACTTCTATCTATATAACAATGGAATTTAATATTCATATTAATAATAGCAATCATTTGGGGAAAGGAGAAAACAAGGAAACCAAAAAATTATTATCCCTCCAAAAACTGGGTGGGAGAGAGGGAGGAAGGCCTTTAAAGAGGTATCAAAAAATATTGAGCCCCACACCAAAGAAGAAAATGAAGCCCAGTTTTTTTAACAGTCTTTCAATGAAAGTGATGATATCTGGGCAAAATCAGTAGACACACAGAAGATAACATTATAAAATGTCTTGTTTCTATACAATTTAAACACCGTTTTGTAGTAGTCCATGATGCACATACCACAAACACTCGTGATGACATCTACACAGTTATGTAATACAGGACCATTGAATCAACATGTTCAAATAATTAGTGGGTTAACTTAATTTTATTAATCAATTACAGTACTCATAGTGTAGTGTAAGTTGAAGTTTCCCACTAGTTCCACTCTTGCCATAGAAAGTAACAGTATTCCCTGAGTAAGGCTGAAACAAAGACAAATGCAACTACCCAAAGGGAAGTTTGTTTCAACCTTAGAATTTTACTTCTAACAAAATCATCCAAAACAGTCTCACCTGCGTATTTCTTTGGGTGTCTTTCCAATCAAGAAGGTGGTTGAACCTACTCTGTGTACTTTTTTGTTTCTCTGGGTCACAGGATGCATAACATACAGACGGTGCTGCCTACTGTTTGTCAACATTTCTTGCCTTTCCTTAATACCTTTCGTCTCTGAAGTATTATCTTCTGGGCTTTCGTCATTTTTCTAGTAAAATGAGAAATTGAAATCATTAGAACAGCTGTGTCTCTGACATAACAATGCATTCTCTTCTGCACCCAATTCTGTCACTCGTAGCTAGCATTCACCGCATCAAATGCTAGGATTGGGATTCAGAACTGAGATGTAGACTCCCTACTCAGTCATGAATTTCCAGGGACACTAAAGGGAAGTCTTGGTTCTCTGACATCTTGGACAAAAATAGGATCCTATTGTCACCTGACTTATTTTTCTGAAAGTCTCACAAATTCTCATCAAAATTTCCCCTTTCCCAAAAGGTCAATCAAAGGAAATAAGAAAATTCAAGAATGTGCTTGAAGAGCATGGAAAAACGAAGAAAAACCCACATTAAAAAAAAGCAACAAAGTATTTTGTCAGGGTTTTTTTGTTGTTGGTTTGGTGGGGTTTTTGCTTTTTTTTTTTGGTTCTGTTTTTGTTTTGTTTTTTCAAATGAGATCACAGAAAAGAATAGCTGCTTAGTGATGTCCTCAGTCTCCTTACTAACACTACTTTAGAGCTGAAATCATAAATTGTATTCACATCTTGTCATCTGCTGCTCAAAATTTGGTTTCAGATCCACACTGTTTCTTCCCAATGTGCTGATACATGTCCATTTCCTTTATCTTCATTGGTTGTTCACAATGTTCTTGAGCTTTAGGATCTCACGTGTTCTCACCCTATTACTTTGGTAAGTAACCTCAAACTAGCATAGAGAGGTGTTAATATTACAGAACTGACAGGCATAAATTTTCACTTTAAGACAAATGTATAGCTACAAAGATTAAAATTTTACTTCACCATTGTAAATTACTCTACACAAAACTGAAACCCCACCCCAATTCAGATAAAAACTCTATTCTCCCAATAATAGTACAGTTCTAGTAACAAAATTGAGATGGAATTAGTAGATATTGCCTACAGGATAAGTATTTCACAATTCTCTTGCTGGTTCTGAATATGTTAACATTTTTTTAAAGTATGCATGGGTAATACAGAACTTTACTTGGAAAATGTATTCTAAAAGAAGAAAGCAATCACAATCACAGTTTTAAAAATTATTTTTAATGGATATTTTGCATGGAAAATACTCATAGTATTCAGATCTCACTATGACAAGACAGCTTATTTTTCACTCTGTTAAGAAAGCAGGGTTGTGTAATTTAATTCAAGAAAGTATAATTCGAATAGAATACAAGATTAACCATGTCAATGCCTGTCTTAAAGTTATTTTAAATCCCCATAAATGTGCATCAATCTACCTCCTATTAAACAAGACCAAAGTATAAGAGGCAGTAATACTTTAGTTTACACATCTGTTCAAACACAGAAGATTTTTAATACCTTTGGGAAAAAAGCCAAATGTTGTAAACACACTAAAAGTCATAAAATTGTTTGTCTTTGCAAAGAACCACATTTAATGTTAGAAGTATTGCTAATTGTATATAAATGCACAAAAGGCATATTTAGTTCTGGAAGCACAAAATTTTAGGTACAGTGACCCACATTGCCCCACCCCAAAGAACAACATCAAAATACCATCATATACATATAAAGAGCATCTCTTTTTCTACCTAAATAACTTGCTCAAAGGTGTTCTTTTTAACTCAAGGAAGAAAAGGTTACTGTAAAAAAAGTTACCGCAAGAGCTGCAGGAGCTAATTCCAATGAAAGTCTGCAGCCATTCCGAGTTACTCCTGAAAAACTTCCCAGCTCCCTGGTGCAAAGCCATTTGGTTAAATGATATCCAGTTAGGCTGAAACACAACTGGCTCTGCAGAACTGGTGAACATTTTAGAAAGCCCAGCACCCAACTCCCAAATCCAGTAACTTTTTAAAAAAAAAAATTAAAAATAAACCTAAAACACTTAGTTTTTTAGATGTTTCCATGTTTGTTAAAGGTCAAATCTGGTATTTGTTACTCTGAGCGATACACTGGATGACAGGGTCTGTGTAGAAGTAAGATTTGCAAACTGTGATGAAAATATTCTATCTTTCTATCAGCATTACTATTAAAACATTAAAACTTCAGTCAATATTCCAACACCGTCAGCATTCTACACTATTTCGCTTTCTTTTGAATGTGACTTCCTGTATTACCCTCCTTAATTCATTCCTCTCATGGCCAGTATCTTTACAATTATCTTTCAATATCTGCCCTCTAAATCACTGATCTCATAGTGAAAACTTCTTTTCAACAGCTTTCTATATTGCCTGCTCTTCAAGCACCTTCCCTATCAAACTACTGTGTCCACACTCCTTGCTTCTACATGAAATGCCATGTTGACTGTATAGCCCTGGTGTGTTCACACTAATTATCATGCGTATCACATGCCTAAGACAATCTCCCAAAGAAAGACAGAAAGTAGGACAAATGGATTCAGCTATGAGCCTCTGACTCTTGCTCTTTTACTGACACTAGCATATTTAATCTCTTTGTATTATTTATATTATTGAATGTCACACCTTTATGAATCAATAAATCCTATTACCAAAATAATGGAATAATAAAGGAAACAAAAATCCTTCACTGTATGCTACAGCATAAAATGTCTGCTATATATATTAGAAGAATAATGACAGAAAGAATGACAGCAATCAGGAAAGCAGTTAACCTTTACTAAATATTTAAATACATTAAACACAATATGCCTTTGCAGTGCATATTATAAAATTTCTACTGATCAAAGTAGAAAAGTTTCACTTAAGCTGGACCACATACTCATTGGTCATCTGATAAATTAGGTTTTTCTACATTGAATTATCTGTAACATCATTATACCTTTCTGTTTTCACAAACTTTGGTGGGAGGGGTAGGAGGTTCAGCAAAATAATTACATTGACATCAAAGATAAAAAATTTCAATTGAATTACTGAATGCAACATTCTTACTACTTTATTAAACTTTATGCACTTCCATTTTGTCAAGAAAACCTTCACACCAAATTCAAAAGAAAAGCGCACTTTATTTACTTTCAAAGGCATACATGTAAGACAAAGACCATGCAAGTGATTTAGTAGAAGGCAGTGTTTTTTAATTGAAAAAATTAAATAACTTACACTCCAGAAATACCCCAGTAAATGCAAAGAAACAGTGAACGAAAGTTCAATTAAATGAAATTATGAAGTGCTATTGTGAACTAGGGAAAACCACATAAAATTGCAGCCAGCCCTTCCTGTCTTATCCTTGCTTTCTTCTATTCCCCCTTCATCTATTACATTTACTCTTAAGACACTTTTTATATATTGCAATGGGAAAGAAGAGGGATTGTTAAGTAGTTGTCCTGAAAATGGTTTCTAAAGTATTCAGAAAACCCAGGGATTCTTACTACAACTGAAAAATGCTTCAAAGAAAGCATTTATTGACACCTTTCATTTTCCATTTAGTCTATGATGGCTTCAATCCCTTCTTCGTTATGTACATATCTTACTCTTAAAAGCATGTATCAAGTTTTGGATACCAATAATGAGTTTTGATGTTTTTGAATTATGTATTACCTAAAAGGATGCAGCAAGCAAGAGTCTAGCAAAACTGGCAGTATTTGCATATTTAGTGTCACACACCACATTTAACGGTAACACTCTTCAAGAATGAAGATAGGCATCAAGCAAAAATGTGTTACAATACAGCAATAACTTCTACTTCAAGATTCCATCTTGAATCTACAACTCTTGGATCCATTAGCTCCATATGACAATCTGTCTCCTACTACCTAGTTACAGCATTTAAAAACAGTATACATCTATCAAACCCATTTTTTGTCTATCTTTGACAGCACAAAACTTCAGTATCTGTCCTTCCTGTAACAGGCATAAAAAGGCAGCTCCATACTCTGGAGCAATGAGTGCTCGTCCATGTATAAAGCACCATCAGACATGACTGAGATGATTGGCCACCTTAAGCCAGTAACTTCCCTTCCTTTTCCTTAGTCCCCTCAAGCAAGGCAAAGGACAACATTTCACCTTTTTAAATACAGCAAGATGAAAATGTACAGGAGAGTAAGTGGGCAGAAGCTGGGAGCAATATGAGTAAAGAAAAAAGAGAAACAGAGATTCAGGGATACTAATTTTTCAAGCTGTCTTATGTGTGGCAATTTGTTAAGAAACTGGAATTGGAGGATAATGAACGTCCTTCAGAAGCCTGAATCTGAAGCTGAAAATGTTTGCCTATTATTCTTCGGCCATAGTTGCACTGTGTTTGAGCACCCTCCTCTCTTTCAATGCCTAGTTACCCAAAATATCCCTACAGTAACTATCTTGACAGATATTGATTTCCAGTCAGCAATAATCCCTCTGACTTGCCTCCAGTGTTACAAAACTTGTCTCCTTAGGTGTGCACGAAACCACTGCTGTCAGATATCCAGGATACTTCTCATTGCACAGTTTCATTGTTTGTTTACATTTCTAAAATTAACAAGAACAGCCTTCTAAAATGTCTAATTGCTTTGAAGTCACCCAAATAATACAAAACCATGAAACACAGTGAATTCTGTATGACTGACTTCTTAAAACACATCTTACAAACAAGTAACAAACCCTTATACCATATCCTACTTTATATTTTCCCACTTTCCTCAAAACCTGAGAAAACGCATGACTTCCCCATTACATTGTGAGTTGAAGTTGCGTTTGGATGATTGCTCTTAATTTGATTATTTGACACTCCATTCCAGTGCCTTTATCTACCCAAACTACAATTCTAAATGATTTCAACTAATCTTTCCCCCCTTTGCAGTTTTCCCTGTGTTTTGGGTTTTTGTTTGTTTGTTTGTTTTGTTTTGGGGTTTATTTTTGTTTTGTTTTGTTTGTTTGGGAGTTTTTGTTGGTTCCCCCCTGCCCCCCGGAAGCTTTTCTGATTATATATATTAATTAGTGTGACCTTTCTATATGCTTTTCTTGAACAGATGCTATTCCTACATATTATTTTTAATTTAACTACGTTTATCTGCTGTTAGGCCCAAGAAACGTTTGATATCTGACTGTCTATTCTTGGTCTTGTCTCTTTCTCTCTTCTACATAGAATCACAGAGTAGTTTGAGTTGGAAGGGACCTTTTAAAGTAATCTAGTACGTGCACACGTCACAAAGAAGTTCTTCGTAAACTATTCTGCATGTCAAGGAAGATAAGTTGTAATAGTGTCCACATAAGATTTCATGCAGTTTCTCTAAAAATGAGGTTGACATGGTGAAGACAATAAACAAAGTTAGCAAAAAATGTCTCCACTTTCACAGGATTGTTAAATAAACCAGCATTACTCTTCTACTTACTGAGAACACACTACTGAACAAACTGTGTACTTCAGAGCCTTATGGCGAGTTACAAATTACAGTCTGTGAATTGAGCCTGAATCTTATAATATTTCAGAATTATTTCTGATGTGAGCATTAGTTTTCCCTTTGAATTTAGTTTTCTTAATAGAAAAGCAGTCTCTAAATGAATGTGTCTGCTGTTCTAACAAAATAAGATTGTAGAATGAGAATTACAAGTAATGTAATTACTAAGTCAGTACTTTAATTGTCTTAGAAAATGAAGCTAACCTACCTTAGAATTTTAGAATATTCTAGGATAACCACATTTATACCAACCTTTCTGAGTTAAACAAAGGATGTTGGCTATGACTACAACTGTACCTAATATTTGAATATATCACAGTAGACCAAGAGAAGAAATATTTTTCAAAATATTACAAAAACTGTTAAGATGTATTACAGATCCAAATTACTCATCCAAAATATTTTGCCAACACCAAGAGATAAGTAAAATTAAAGCTGATAAAATTAAATAAATTTTAGAGTAATATGTTGTCATTTTCCCATTTGCCACATGTAGCTTTACTGCTTAAATAAACTGAGACCAAGGGCATTCCATAAACTCTAATCTTTTGCTTGGTAGTGGACAATTGACTATTATATCAATTGAGAACAGATTGCATCCTCTCTATTTCACATTTACTTTCAAGTCTGTTTCTTCTACAATTGGGTAACAGAGCAAGAATTTTTCATTAGGCGAAATCTTATTTAAGTTTTTGAACCTTTAGCTAAAATAATTCCCATAAGGCATATCACTGTCTTTCACCAAAAAGCTGACCTTGCATCAATATAGTCATTACTACTGTTGAGAATGATAGAAGATAACCAGCCTGCCTCAAAATTCAAAGCTTAAGGAAATTGCTTATTCCAGTACAAGCCTGTGGACTTGTACCTATCTTCTTTCACCTTCCATCCTTCCATCAAAGAGTAGAAAAACCAAAGGCCTTGCACACACATCACAATGAAAACTCTACTATAAGCTTCAAAGAACGCCGCATATGAACTCACTACACTGAAAAAACACAACCAAAAGTGGAATAGTGGAATGATTAATTCTATTGCAAATGGAACCACTAAACTCAATAATGCAGCATTACAGGCCAATCATTTGGGAACAATTACTTTAAAGCTGAATATTTCTCCATCCTAGAAGTACAAGAATAAAGGCACATTATCTCCCAAAAGCCTACTCTTTGTAAACAACTATCTAAACTCGTTGAATCTGAAAGCTGTGCAAACACACTGCGATCAGAGTTCCTACAACTGATAGAAAGTCTTTGTTTAAATAATCTACAAAATGTCAGTGTAATACAAATAAGATAAAGCAGAGTTCTTAATGACACAACTTTTGTATTTACAGTATTCTCAACAGTACTTAAATCTGCATTGGAGATACAAAGGGCATGTTTTTTCCTAGGCTGACAGCCTGCTTAGTTTTCTCATTTACACCACATTGCAATAACATAAAGAGGGGTTTACCATTAATCCAGGTTTTACTACAAAGCATCTCGTTATTTCTCTGTCAAACACTGGTAATAGTGCCAAATGTCTGTCATCCAATTCAGAGGATTAAGTCTTCCTTTATAGTGCAATTCTTGTACAAATTTATAAAAATACAGATAAAGTTTCTTAGAGCTAGTCACAGTCTATATTTTGGCCTGAATTCATGCTACAGAGGTTGAATATGACAGCTGGCAGGAAGCTGAGGGGAGAATACATCCTCCCCCTTTTCAGTCACCACATTTCTGTTGCCATAGTGATTAATCCTCAATTGAATGGCTGTCTTTGTACATTTCTTTTCAGTAAAACTTTAAGTAAACTTAAGTTAAAAACATGCAGTTAACTGAAAAAAAGACTCCACATATTCAACAGGTATAGTACAAGTTCTTGTGACTAACACTTTTCCACACATTAAAAAGTGCAAATTAGTTCCAACGTGGGACATCATCAGTTTTTCAAATTACTTAGTATGTCCTGTTCCCATCTTCTGTCTTTTTTGTGAAACCTCAAAGCCTTCTCCAAAGACTTCCCCATGCTTGCACAGCCCTCCCCCTCCCGCTGCCCACCCCCATGGATTCTTACTGAAAAAATACTACACAAATTCAGCTGTATAAGAACGAAAGAGAGCTTATCCCAGACGTCCATACTGTGTAAAACATTTCACATAAGCTGGTTTTGCCAATTAACACAGAAATTAATTAGAAAATTCATTAAGAAGTGCAGTAATTTAACTCAGAATAGACTAGAAACATTAGAAGAAGACATTTAAGTCTTGCGTCTGGGAGGTTTCTCTTTCTTACAGTAGCTAAGAAAAAGTTTCAACAAATAACAGTGCAAGTTATCAAAAAACCTAAGCAAGTAAAAAACTTCTGCACTAAAAATCAGTCAGTGCATTCAAACTGCTTTGGAACCTGGAGTCCACCAGAAAAACAAAGACCATGAAAATCAAAACCTCTAAAATACTTAGTAGATGACTAAGGTCTCAGAGAGTGTATTAACACTTCTGATTTTTACCCAAAATTAATGTCAGAATAATTTTGAGCAAAATATCACATGACTTACTCAGGACTTTTTTTTCTCTGAAAGGCTGAAGTAACTGTAGATCTGCTCTGAAAATTAGTCTGCCTTTGCAAGTCCACCATGCACAGTCTACAAGTTAATTTTACATATTTACTTTTAGAAGCTTTTATTTTCCATATGCTTCTTTCTGTGGCTACATAAGACAGCACTTTTTGGTTTTCAGCTATGTTCTTAACATATAGTGGTGTGATAATAGAGACAACAATCCTGCATTTGTTTAATGAAAACACAATGAATGTTTAACAAGTCTATTTGCACTTGAATTTAAACTCAGCTGCAGAGCACAGATTGCTCAATGTCATCAAATGAGGCTAAACCCAATAAAATAATTCAGGAAAAAACAAGTTATTTATTCCAGTAGATTTACTTTCAATATAATCTTCTTCCTTCACATTTGTATATAATAGACCAATTATTATTATCTTCAGTGAAACAGCCCATCGAGTGTGTTTTGTTCACATCTCTCAATAATTTTTACTGGAGTGTCTATGTGCCACACTAAATAACACGGATTTTCTGCCTCAAGGTGTTTACAATACTATAGCCTGGTGTGATTCTCCCTGCATCGTGGCATCAAAAACAGAGATGAAACTCATGCTTTTAACAGTCACGACTTCTTAGGAAAGATTATGAATAGCATGAGATCTCAGACTGCACAGAGACATACCTGACAGCTTTCTGTGACACTTAGGTTCTGGGACGTGCAAGCAATGTTTATAACTATAAATGAAGAGATGTACTATTAACCTATTATACAGGGTAATCCATATCTCCAAAATTTCTTCAGAAACAGTTGTCTGCCACACTTCTGCATGGTACAGAAATCCCAGGCTTTGTTTTGATTACCAAGGCTCTAAACACCTCTAAGCGTTGACACATCAGAGCCTTCCACATACGCAGCACTATCAGAAAGATCGACTCTTTGAGGGAAAATTATCATGCTGTTCTGTGTTGTATTAAAAGGAGTGTTGGCCACAGGTCAAGGTAGGTGATTCTGACCTTCTACTCCACTCTTCGCACAGAGGAAAGCCACAAAAATGACTGGAGGGATGAACACCCGTCCTATCAGGAAAGGCTGAGAGACTTGGGTTTATTTAGCCTGGAGAAGACTCTTCTCAAAATCTACAGTATTTTCTTCTTAAAATCTACAGCAATCCAATACCTACAGTTATGGGCAATGGTCAGAATACAGATAGTCTTTAGACAAAGGATAATTATGTTCAATTCAGGAACCATTGGTATTACAGTATTTTTATTATCATTCTAAGCATTCTACATCTAAGAGATATCATGCCATGTCTGTCCAAAAAAACCCAGTTCACCTCAGTCTTTTAAGTACCTCTCTCATCATACTTGCAAACTAAACTATAAATAAATCTCCACTGTTGTAGACAACTACTTATGAAAGCCTATTCTATAACAACTTGACAATGTCTTTCTTCACTGAGAATGCTGTTTCAACTCACCTAACAACTAGAACATCTTCTATTTTTATGCAATCCCATGGACTTCTGTGATAAAAGTAATATATTCCACAATTTATTTTCCTTTCTTAAGGATCATGTGATAAAATAACTTCCCACATACATTTGCTACTACTATTGTCATATACAAACTATCTTCAAACAATTATGTTTCTTCAATTCAGATGCTGGACAGGATTTATTTTGAATAATGATATTCAATCCAACTCTGGTTTATTCTCGTGCCTGTACAATTAATGCATACTTCATACTCCTATATTTATTACTTCTAGATTTTATCTCACCTTTCACAGCTGCTAAGTTGTGAGAAAGCTCTTGTGATATCCTGTTTTTGTTTCTTGATGGCATACTTTTTATTCTGGTTGCTGCCACCAAACTGTGTTTTCCAGAGTCATACAGTACTTACAGAAATACACACTAAACAAGCACTCAGTACTATAAATGTGAACATTCCAGCTGAACTAGTCAGTTGGCAAAATTCCTTGAAAAACTATACATAGACAATATGACTGCACTGCCCATCACCTCTGGGGAAAGAAGAGTAAAGCGCTCTGCAGTCTTGAATCCAGGACTGTTATGGAACCTGGAGAACAAAGCAGGCAAGAAAAAAGAAATAGTAGCAAAATCTATTTCACATAAAAAGAATTAAAATTTTGTTCCCTTAAGCCTTTAAAGGTACAGAGCAAAAGTAGATTAAAATAATATGTTCTACCTGTTCAGAGAAAAGGTAGCTAGGATGTATGAACACTAGGTTCAGGTAAAATTAAGGACAGACTGAATACTTACTACTGGACCAAAAAATAAGCTCGATTGAAGCTTACAGTTTAAAAGGTTGAGATAGACTTGACTGAGAATTACACTAGTGCCAACTGTGCAGTTCTAACACAAGCTATCTAAACTCAAGGAAAGAAAATACCACCAGGATGAAATCTGAGGCAAGAAAAGGTGTACAAGTCTTACACTTTTTTTATAATCAATTTAAATACAAGCTTGTTAGTTACTCATGTTCTTAAGATACTCCACATACCTTCAGTTACCTTTTGAGGAAAAAGACTTGCTGACTCCTACCCCTTCTAACTTGGCTCTCAAGGATCTTCTTCCCATGCAACCTCTCTCAAAAAGGAGACCTCACAGGTTTTGCAGCCTGCTCCAGCTTTAAGCAGCTACTACAACTAAAGCAACTACATTAGTCTCCATGATTCAACAATAAAGAAAGCACTAGTAAATCTAATTTATACTTTTAGCTACTACAGGTAGAAAACCAGGAAGAAGACATTGTTTTACAGCGCTTTCCAGCAGCTTATTTTTTCTGTTACCCATACTCATATAATTTCCATAAATTAGCTACTGAAACTAAAGGACTTAACCTAAGTTCTAAAAGTTCGAGAGAAGCAGTCAACCCAAAATGTGCTTGGATGGCTAGTCAATAGAAAGAAATCAACATGTAAATGTTCTTACAAGGGTGTTTCTATATTCATTACTTTAGCTTATTATAACATTTATTATCCCTATCATTCCAGATCTCTATGTAAGCATGAAACAAAAATATTTCACTCACTCTTCCACCAAGATTTGTAGGAACTTGTATTTCCCAACTTACAGCTCATCCAATTCAACAAAATACTTCGAGTTTTTCAGAATTCTTGAACCCCTTTCACAGAGATATAAGTCACTACTCGAAAAATGTATTTAAAATGTATTAAGTCAGAAATGAATTATTAAAGACTACTTACTGAGTGAAACTGTAAAGTAGGAAAAGACAGAGTTGGCACAGGTAAAACGAACAGCACAAAGGACATTCTACTTTTTGGTCCTTAGCAGGCCTCTCTATGAAATGAAAGTAACCTTTCTTGATTGTTTCTGCTCAGAAATAAAACAAATCTATTCAGTGTGTTTAAGAAGGGACATAAATATTATCAGAACATAAATATTATTCAGGTGTCATGATACTATCACATAAAGCTTCAGCCTAAACACTATGTAAAAAAAGCTTCTAATTAAGAATCTAGTATCATTGATACCCAGAGCCAACAGAGAGAGCTATACAACAGTTTCTGAGAAACTATTAGACCAATGACGCTTGAAACTACATCAATGAGAAATTTCAGCTGACAAAACTTTGTTTTTCTTTCAATAATATCAGTTTCCAATTATCATTCCAACATTCAAAACCATAATTTTATTTACTTAAAACAATGATGGAAATTTAAATTCCTCAGCTGTGTAATATTTTAACATTACAGGAGACTACTTTAATCTACTGAAAAAGATATTTACTAAGCAGCATTATTTTACTATTTAAAACATAGTTGCTCAGACAGTGAATATCCTAACTTAAATTGATGGCAAATAAATGAAAAATGACCAGCAAAGCCCGATGGCCAGAAACACAACAATGACCATGTTTTTTTCACAAAATGCTTTCTAAGGAAATATAAAGTAATGAAGAAAGAAAAATAGTAGCAGTAAAATTCTAAGTAGACAACCTTTCAAAGTTTTGTATGAAGCGCTGGCAGCTCTTTTTTTGAGAAGAGCACAAAAAGTTCAAAATGCCACATTCAAGAATAGTCAGTCATCTAGGGATTATTTCTAGATTAGTGCCTTTATGCAAAAGAAATAACAGGAAATTAAGAAAGAGGCAGCCTGTCTCTATAATTTTGACATTTTTCTTCCTACCTAAATCTCAGAAGTTGTTGCTTCTGAGTGAAAAATGCATACCTTAAAAAAACTGACTGACAAGTTAATCAAGAGAAGTTAATTTGCAATACTTGCAGTCACACAACTCTACATAATAAGCTCTAAGTTACATGAATACTACAAACTTTGGTGTTCTGAAGAGAGGTGGATCAACAGACATTTAGTCAAAGTACTCTCTTCAAAGTTTTCTTTCATTTATATTTGGTTTTAATAATGTTGTCAGCCATTGCCAATTAATAAATACCTTCCTACAGTACTCTTGAGTATTTTTGACCAACGTTTCTGCTAATGAGGGACATTTTAATGCAAATGTGTTAGAATTGAAAAGGCCTTACTTTTACTGGTTCGCCTGGTTTGATCTTCCCAGTATAAAATTTCTTGGCAACTCTGCTAATGGCTTAATTAAATACAGTACAACAACAGCAGTGGAAGGAACTCCTCTAGCCACTGCGGATGTTCAACACCCCAGAACAACACAGTCGTATGTCTACAATTTCTGTAATGATTGTTAACATGTCTGTGAAGACTAAGCTGCACATTCACCAATTACTTATTCTGTGCTTGTGGTTTATCTTAAAAATCAGTCTAGGAAACTGCAAATGTTTATTACAAGGCAAACAAGAAAGCATCCAGATAATCAGAATAGATTAAAAACACTGTGTATAAGAACAAAAATCTGGAAGTTGTACCTGAATTTATTCCAGATTTGTGTGTACTCCAAGGACAATTAAACAAGCTGCAGGACCAACAAAAAGCATAAAACGTATCTGTTGTAGCTAATAAGCACTCCCAGTAAACTCTAGTTTTATGTCTAAAGACATTAAACACAGATAATTTGACTCAGCTATGGCAACTGTGTATGTAAGTCTACAAACTGATTTACGTTCAAATTTCTGTGTTACAGGGTTCCAGAATGTACTATGGCAACTGGATATTTGTTAACTAGATACATGACAAACTGAAGATTTTTCATGGCTCAAATCAGAAAAACATGGCAATAGAACTTGATTTCAAAAACCAAGTCTTTAATCTTACCATTTTTCTCACAGAAAAGTCCCACAGAGGGTGCTATGCTCTTTAATTTCTAGCTCTTTCAAAGCTGGCTAATGTAAAAGCCACCCCAAGAGACAAAGTAATTTATTAGACTTCCAATTGAACATTCTCTTCCTCATCCTCAGTGTCTTTGATCATTCATGGTGGCCATTAACAAACAAGTTTTAAAAAAAATTTTAAGACTAAAAATGAGGATAAAAAAAAAGTTAAAATGACATTTCCAAAAATTTCTCTTTACCTTGGCACTACAGACAGCTACGTTAGCAGGGAGCTGGGAAAACTGCTTCAACTCAAATACGTCTCGCACCGCCCAATGGCTCAAGTGATTTTCAGCCTTGCTGGAGCCAACCACAGTCTGATTTGAATGAATATATGCCACTTCTTGAACACCATCTGATACATTACGAGAAAAACACAAACAAAGATGTTGGTTATTCCAAAAGTCTGAAGGTACACAGTTGCACTGAAGGATATTTTAATTTTTAAAAAAATTACATTAAAGTTGTAAAATTCATTATGATTTCATTTAGCACCAGATTTCTCAGCTCTATGAAATTAACAACAATCATAAGACTTATTTGGATTTATCCAGACAGTTTAATACTACTTCAATTTCAGTGTGGTTATTTTCAGATTGACAAAGAAGTTTCAAAGCATCTCTGGCTTAATGGTTGCGACATCAATGGTTAAAATTTAGTCTTTAAGAATCAAGTCTTCTACATGGTGTTTAAAACTCCCACATCACTTTTTTTTTCCTGTACATTTTATTTAACAGCCCTATCAAGACTCTTAAGATTTTACAGTTCAAGTATTTAGTTTCCAAATTCTTACTAAATCTCCAATTTCAGCATATTTCAAGAGATGGTAAGAGTTTAACAAAGTATGACAAAGCAGCCTGTCACCCCAGAAGACAGAAAAGTAAAACTAATACATAAAGACAGATATACAGAAAGACATTACTAAATAATAACTTAGGAGAGCATTTATTACATCTTGTAACAAAAAAAAAAATATGCACTGCAAGAAGAACTTAAAACGTGCTGACAATGGTAAATTAAACATATGTTGTTACTTTAGCTGAAATAAAATCAAACAAATTAATAGTTACCTAAATATCTGTCCATTGATTCCATTTTTCGCTCTTGATGCACAAATTCAGTTTTACTTGCATAATTCCTATGTACAGCATAATTGCTAGACTTCATTTGTGCAACTGAGGTATCTTGAATAGGACACACCATTTTAGACCCAAACTGAACTCTGCCTCTCACTCGTTTACACTTAGAGCTTTGCTCTCTGGCATCAATTTTCTTAGCTGGAGAGTTATCTTCAGAGGATGAGAATTCATCTATGTTCTGAGAACAACTTTCCTTTCCTTTTCTATTGGGCTTCTTTGCTTGTAGGAGAGATTTGGAGACATTATCTTGTTCATTGTTAAGGGCAAATCTTTCCTTCCACTTTGGAAAGCTCAAAGCTCCTAGCTTTCTTGAGTCAGAATTATGGGAAAGTTCAATATCATCAGACTCATCACTTACGTCGCTTGCTCCTTTCAAATCTGTGTCATTCTTGATGTCTTCAAAAGATACGGCATTGCTGAAATTTGACTCAGTACTGTGGAATCCAAATTGCCTCCTGTTTCCTTTAAACACAAACCCAGCTTTTTCTTTTGCTAACTCTTCACAATTTTCAGATGTTGATCTGTGTATTTCAACTTTATTACTAAGTACTGTTTGCTGGCATACTTGAGATTGGGTAGGAAAGATGACATCATCATCCTCTTCAGAACTACTTTCAGTTTCCATTACTGTATCACGTTGCTTTGAAATGGCTTGATCCTCATTTTTTCTGTTCCCTTCCTCCTCAGAGCCTGATAAACCAAGCCAGTCTGTAGTGCGTGTATCTTCTTTATCAGTTCCATCTGGTGACAGAACAGCTTTCCCATGGTCCAAGACAGGCACACTGGTTTGACGTTTCTGAAAATCACTGTGCTTGCTATTTAGATTTTTTCTTATAGTGTGATCATCAGAACTTGAATGATGCCAGTTAAAATCATCATCCTCTTCTTTAGCAGTTTGAATTTCTCTCTGCAACAACTTAGAGAACCCACACTGCATTAAGGAAAGCTGTCCTTTTGTTAACATGAAATTATTTGCATTGCAGGGCTTCCTTCTGTCACATTTTTTCACAGAAGTCTCCAGAATATCATCATCACTGAAGTCATCCCAAAAATCCGTTTCTTCTCTTTTTAATTGTGCCTGAATGCTTTGGGGATCTCCATCTTCTTTACAATCTGGTTGTTCATACTATAAAAAAAATTACAGCAGAGTTATTTAACATAGTATAATAGTCAACAGTATACACAGCACACCTAATCCCAAAGCAGTGTAAAAAAAGTAGATTTTCACTATGTCACTCAAGCAAAAAATATGCAAAATAGTATTACAAAATGCAAAATAAATCATAATGAGAAATTATTGAAGTGTCTGGCAGCAGAAAATTTTTAGCAGAACAACACTGAAAAAAAAAAGTATTATGTACTTTAGACAACATACGCTGCCCATTGCTAAAACAACCTATGCCTTCAAAATCCACATCCATCTTTTTCAAGTTTATACTAATCTCTTTGCTACCTTTCAGCTCTCAAAGTTTGAAAGATGACTTCATGATTCAAACCTTAATATTGTGCAATGACATTCATAAAAAAATAAAAGTACAGTGGTTAACTTCCTTGTATATGGGGACTAACACTAAAAGTCACGAGCACATAACATGCCACTCTAAAATTAGTTGAGGCCTACTGTAATCAAATAAAATTATGCTGAGGCAATCTTAAAACATTTCTAAGATACTGAAGTCCAGAACACAGCTCCAAAACTGCATACTACCAAGCGAAGAATTACAGCTACATATAAACAGAAAGTCAAAATGGTAAATACTAAAATTTTATAGTCAAAGAGACATTTTAAAATCTATATATTAATCCTGATCTAATTCTGCTCATCAAAAAGTATTTAACAGAAGCTTAAAAAGTTACTGTTTGTAAACAAATCATATGTGACATCATGACCATCCAGTGGTGTATTAACAATATGAGATTAAAATCAATGTGAGGGCACATATTAAATTAATACAAACATTTGGTCACAGAAATCTCCAACAAGCATAAAAAATAGTGGCTAACTTGTAATATCATTGTGATCTAATCTAATGATAACTTTACTCTTATAGGCCACTTTATTGGCTTAACTGCTTGCTTTCCACAGTACCTGAACATGATGCTCAGCCAAAAACATTACTACAAATGCAATGCTCCTATTAAAACTGACCTTTGCAGGAAAAAAAAAAAGGTATCTTATTCCAGATGGAAATCATTAGATAATTACATACACTAAAAATTAAAAAGACAGTATCCAACAGACCACTGGTTTGGTGGGAATCACTGTCTTATTGTCTGCCTACAACTAAATAGTCCAGGTCTTCTGGAGTTCCACAAAACCTGAAGCTTTCAATCATCTAAACCAACTGTGCCCCCTTCCACAATTCCCTAAACAAAATCTTCTAAACAACAGAGTAAAAGTATTATTAGTCTAACAACACATTGCCCACATTTGCCACCGCAATATTGGGAACTAGAGCTCTGCCATGCTCTGGTCCACAGCCCACAAAGACATCTCACCTTTTCTGAGCTGCATGAAGGATTCTCTTCCTTTAGCAATGTAGTTGCTGTCATGACTCCTGCTTCTACCCGCCCTTCCCTCTAAAACAATCAAATATGTTAACATAAAGAGATACAATTTTTATTACATGTAAAGGCAAGCACAGGAAAAAAAGAATTTTCTGTCTTTCTACAGAAGTGTAAGCACCAGAAGTACAATCAGAAAGGTCCAGACTAAATTCCTAGCAGAGGAAAAATAACAAAATAAAGGGAAGAATGGAAAGAAAAAGAATTATTTGTAAGTAAATTTGAAGATGCAAGCTGGCTGCAGCAAAGATGCTGCATACAAAACTTATAATGTTGCATATACTTAAAGTCAGTTTACACTATACACTATAGCATTAGGCCAACAGTCTTTTTAGAGTAATTAAGAAATTAATTTTAAAATATGAAGTCTCAGGTATTTTCTTCCACCCCGTAACACTTCAAAATACGGCATTATAAAACACTTTTTATTAAACAGTTATTGATGTTGCAAAAAGTACTATAAAGAGGCTACTGTGACCATAAAAAATATTTTTATTATCAGAATTCTCACTTAAAAGGTTAGTCTGAGTTACTGATGAATAAAAGGTATCTGTGCACAAAGCTACAGGACAATATCAAAAAATAAGAAGCAGTTTTATCAAAAAAGGATATATATTAGGCAATTTATGAAAATATAATCCAAGCTTTTTCCATTCTTGGATTTAAAGAAATTTATCTGGCCCACATCAGAATGAGAAATTAACATGCCTATTTCATTCAAGTCATTGTGCAGACAACTTGAATGGTGAAACTGATTAAGTTTCACCATTCTGTGTAATAGTGTTTCCATTCAAAATTATAACCAAAAAGTCTCATGAGGAAAGGAAAAATATAAAACTAATATCCAAAAGTAAAAGGGTAATACTTCACACCTCCAGGATGTCTTTGGTAAGACAGGACCCATGAGTCCTAAGTTTGAAAAGGTTATGAATCCCAAAAAGCTCTCCTTGATGTTCCTTTGATCCTTGCACTGCCTCAAAATACCGTCTGGCATTTTCAGTTCCAATCACTGCACAGTGAAGTTGCTAAAACAGAACAACACAAAAGATTTCAGAAGTGTTTGCTACAACAACACGTCAGAATTTCCTGGCATCCACATTATATACACAGCTTTAGCTGGAACAAGAAGAAATTCCTAAGAGAGAATATTTTGTTTTAATTCCCCTGGCAGATGTTGGTGTAATAGATTGTGGTATAATATGAACCTTCTTGGCTTTACTGAATTAAAAAAAAAAAAGAGTATTTGAAGACTTTTACTGCACTGTGCCTGTTATCAGACACCTACTATACAAATTACTGGCACTCCTCTATATCTTGACAGCTCAGCTTCCTCCATACTAAGTCATTAGTATTTTCTTCACTGTCCTTTGCAATGTATGTTTACTTGCTAAGGGAAAGCAATCCAAGTACAGAAAAAAAAAAAAATCAACCCTCAGACTTTTAATTACTCTGTTTATTGCTGCTTATTTAACTTGAAAAATACAAGTCAATTTAAAAAAAAAAGGAAAAAAGAAAAAAAGCACAAGACTTATACGTGCTTTCAAGATTTATACATGCTTTTTGGAAATCCAAACAGACAATATCCAGGTCTTCTTTTTCTACAAGATCACAGCTCCAAAGATCTCTGTGAAGCAGGCTCCCCTACTTCAGGATTTTTGTGAATATAGTTCGTTGTAAGCTGCTATTGCTCATTTTGTTAGCCTTCCGGAGACTTCTATTGATCCTTGCTGTTGAAAGGAATTCTCGAAAGTACTTCGCACAAGAGAAACTTTGGAGCAGGATCCTCTCTAATTTCCATGAATGTGTATGTAAAGAATACATTAAGTTAAGGAGGTTTTTTTTGCAATAGTTACAGAAAAACTTGGACACAAATATAATTCTGTTCCATTCTTTAACAATTGCTAAATGATGCATCTTTGCATAGTAAGTTAAGGTAACAGCATATACCATAAACTTAAGGTAAAGTACAATTTTACTATAGGCTAGATTAGCTTTCAGGCCCTGAAACTGCTAGGAAGAGCACTTCATTTAAACAGTTTGTGAACTTTACCTGTTTATAAACTTGTCGCAAGTACATCATCTCTTCCACAGTTCCCAAGGATATCAATCTAAACACTTTAACAGCTCTGTGCTGGCCAATTCTATAAGCTCTGCAAGGACAGTAGTACATTAAAAATATTTTAAGAAATTACAGCTCTTAGGGGTAGTAACAAACAACAGCCAAAATGATAAGTATATTAAAACATTCTAATAAAGCAGGACTATTTTAAATCATGCATATGTTGATTGGGTTGTTTTCCTTACTTTTCCAAATTGTCCTCAGTAATTCATTGCCTTTTCCTTTACCCGTAGTATTCCATATTTCTCCCCAGGCCTACCCAGTTTAAAAAGCTTTCTCCTCCTTTTCTATCACAAGAATTGTCTTTCATCTCACCAGAAAAAACATCTTCCACCCTGTTTATCTCAGGTTTGTTCGGATTTTTTTTCCCCCGTGGTATCTCCACCTACTTTTGCTCCAAACATTCTCCTATTTGTGTTATATAGGAATTAACTTACGGATTACTTGGAGCAGTCTGTTGTTTCTTAACTTTATAAATCACTTTACAAGACACAATATCATAAAAACAGCTAATGAACTGGCAGTCTTCTATTCAAATGGTAAATTCTGAGACTTCTAATAGACTATTCCACAAAATTCACAAGAGGCTAAAACAATTCATAGGAATGTGATCTTACAATGATTCTTTAAAGACAGGCTTCAGTACATGTTTCTGACATATATTTCTCTAGAATAGGTGCACATAAACATGTCTTAGAAATCAGAAACACTCTTAAAATTGAATTACATAATTGCGTGAGATAATAGAAACAAGTTTATTTCTGCTCATGAAAATATAAATCTACTGAATTTTGAAGGTTTTCAATATTCTTTACTTCAGTTACTCAAAGGTCTATACCAGATTCCTAGGAAAACATCCTACTGTCAAAAAACCTTGAACGAAATATCTGTGTTACTCGAAATACTCCAATACCACAATATCAGATATAGAAGTGAGTGCTAAAAAGGAGACTAATTTCCACAATGGTGAAGCAGAAGAGAACATAAAAACACTTGTCTTTCAGGGTTCTGGAATTCAAAACATCATTTGAACTACAATGTATTCTGCTGTGAAAAACACAAGGAAAATGTCATGTGCACATATATTCTAGAGATCACAAAAAGTTACAGTGACCATGGGGAGTTTTTTGTTGAGTTTTTCTTTTGGCCCACTGCCACAAAAAAGGAATAAAGGAAAATAAGTTGCAAAATTTGGAGTTAAAAATAATCACATCAAAGCTAAAAACTAATTTAGCTGGACTTTTCCTATTGTCTCGTGAATCAGTCAGACTACGTAAAAAATTTCTTACTCGAGGAAAGTTTCAGTTGGACAATCAGATTACAGAGCAAAAGGAAGAGCACGATATGGATCAAGTTCTGTATTTTGAGAGTGTACCTGTCAATCGCTTGAAGATCATTTGCTGGATTCCATGTAGGATCAAACAGTATAACAACATTGGCACCAACAAAATTAAGACCTAGTCCACCAGCCCTAAAAACATAAAAATGAAAAACCAGAACTGCATGATAATAAGAAAAACATTGAAACTAGATTGTTCTGTATTACGTCCATATTGTCATACCCTTCCTCAAAATAAAAAAAACCAAAACATATTAAAGATACTGAAAACAGTGAAGTACAGCTTTGTGGTACTGCTGTACTGATAATCACCAAGTACTCAAATAACCACTGCTACAAAATGCAGCCTTCTCATGTAAATATCAAGATTGCTACAGACAGTATGAATAGTTGAGTCATAATGAACAGCTATCAACTAACTTAGTAAAACTCCCAGTTGCTACTTCATTCCCATAAAGCCCTACACAGGCCAATTCCCCCAAATACTGTACTCATATTCATAACCACTTTTGTGCCAGTTAACATTATAGAAGTAGGAAAATTACAGGTGAAATTTTACTTCCTCTAATCCCAGTACATAGAGTTTTTGACAACAATGCTATGCAGCTTCCACTAAAACAGTCACACTGTCAGGTAAGTCATACCTGTAAGCATTAACAACTGCCACAAGTGTATTTCTGCAGTAAGTTACTCAGCTGTCAAAAACACAGTTGGCCACACAGCTGCATATGAGCAACATTCATACCAGTCAAAAAGAAAAAAGTCACTGTCATAAAATTGTCTGCTCTGGGGGTTAGGAGTCACTGGAGTACCAGTTATGTCATCTTAAAACATTCAACAGCTGTAGAGTGCGTTCAGGTAAAACCTGCAAACCAGAAAAGAATTTGAGCATATGTCTAATCTGAGGCAGCTAACTGCTGAACTCTACAAAACCACTTTAGCATGTGGACTTTGGACTTCGGCATGTGCATAGCAGAATGATTTGACAGGAACAAAAGTCAGGAAAATACCACTTCTCATCCAGCTCTAAAGCAATGAAATACTGAAAATTCTTTTTGACTGGCTCAACCAACTATGGAACAAAAGAGACAAGATCCTATAAAAACACATGCTAAATACTATTATTAAGTAAACTACTAAAACAATTCTTCACATTTATACAGGCATCACTAATTTCAAGTGCGTTGTTTTCCTGAAAGAGGTACTGCAAAATTGAAAAAGCCAATCCCATTTAATTTATCAAGCACCCGGTTTAGCAGATTACTTTAAATTTTGCTTGTTTGAAGCAGACAAGATAAGTAAATTTTTCAGGTATAAAAGTGAATGGAGACAGAAACCAAAAACTTATGGAGCCCCACCACTTTTTGGTTTTCATGGACTCCATGCCAATATAAGTGCAGTGAAGGAAAAGTGGCCTTTTCCTTCCAGGTATGGTGTAGTTTTGAGTTAGTGAAATCTGGAAAGGGAGAGGATATGGAAACCTTCCAATATTAATGGATGTTTCCAGAGGATGCGTGTTCTCAAAGTGTGAAATCCTGTACAATATCTGGGTTGGGGTCTTTTTTCAGAATATATTAGGGGATTTTTGAAATTTAGTGTGATTCTTTTTAATGAAAACCGAGTTTAGGCTCTCATCTTCCCAAACCAGCCCTGCAGTTGGACGGAAACATAAGTCAAGATGTAAACCAGACTGTCCAGAAAAATAGGATAGTTAGCTTTATAATAATTTTACCTTTCAATGTTTTTAGGTATGACCCAAAAATTTAGGTAGTCCAAACCAGAAAAGAATGGCTCCTGTATTCTTCATGGACAGAACAAATGCAGTAGTTTGTGCATTGCAAGGTATGTCCTCCATTATCCCATAATTTTAACTAGCTGTTAGTCATTACTGCAATTTGGTCCATGCAAATTACTATAATATGGCTTAAATAAAGAGTTTTGTTAAAAAGAACAGTTTTCAAAAGAGCATCTTATTTAAAATTAGACAATTTAATACCTCAATGTTCAGAAGGTACAGAACAATACTGTATTAGGAAAGGTTCTATGAAAGCCCTGACTACATAGTTCTGTTTACCAAGCCAGGTTTTTTATAGTTTCTATGTTTTCTGTTTCAGTGAGATTTTGTGCCTGTAAGTTCTTTGAATGTTATCATATGTGCACTAAAAGTTGTTCAAAGCACTGCTGTGAAGAATTAAAGCTAAATGAAGCGTTTGTAAAAAGTAATGAACAGCAGTCCAGTAATGAACTGTAATAGAGAATGCTGCAGGTAGGAAGGAAGTGGATATGTAACCCTTCATGACAAAAACTACCTACAAATTTCTCTAGACATTTCTCTTTACATAAAAAGAAAACTCAGGAGCAGATATGGATTTTCATAAACAAGTATTCTGGTGGAATTAATCTAGACAAAGACCAGCATATAAAAATCCAGAAACACTTGATTTAAAGGCAGGAATACTTACTGCTCTTTTTTATTCCAGAACACTAGGATGGAACAGAACTGTGTTGACTTTCATACTGTATATACAGTTTCCCTTCTTCGGGCTAAGCAGTGTAATTGGAACTGAAAGCTCTGATATTCTCCTATCAAGTTACAGCAACTCAAGCAATTGTTTTAATGTTTCTAAGCATACCTAAAAATCCTCTTCTCCTAAATAATTACATATTTTCCCAGCAACACCAGTGCAGGACTGAAGTATTCTCAATGGATATTACTTCATGGGACTTTAAAGTTCCAACAGGTGTACACCTATTCTTCCCTAGTGCTCAAGCTGAAATTCATGATCTATACCTAATGGTTTGATGAAATTTACAAGCTCCGAAGAAATCCATTGTATTTTCTCTCAACACCTATAAAATAGGTTTATCTATAAAGCTGTATTAGTCACAGCTACCAATAAATGCATTAGGCATAGCCATATGACTATGCTTGATACCAATATTAACTGAAGGAATTGAGGTCAAATACACAGATAGACAAAATTTTATCTTTTATTCTCTATTATTTTATTATTTTCTTTTCTAAGGTCCCATTTCTCAAAAAACTTAACCACTCAAAATCAGGATATTCAAAGCTCTATGGGCTACATATAGGTGATTTCAGGTAGAAACACCATTTTGAAAGAAAAGGAATATAAAATAGGAACATTGCAAATTCAACAGTGAAGTCATCACCACCGCTGCACTGTAATTCTCTGACTGGTGCTTTATGTTTTATAAGTTGCATGTTAATTGTGCCAGCGAACATAATGGCAGTCTCAAGATTACTATGCAGGGAATTCATCCTTTGCAGAATATATTTATACATTTAAAAGACCATGCAAGTATTTTCAGTGAAAATCAACATTTGGCTCTCTGAGAAAGGAGACTTTCAGAACATATATAAATTGACTACACAGAACACTCAAGCAAAAACTTCACAAGAAAGTACAGACAGAAGAGTACAAATGAATTCTGTCAATGTACTCTGTATTGAAAAATAGAGAATATACTGTAAAATATATTATTGTATATATGCCTGAAATCTGAGAGGCAAGATTAATCTTTTGTAGAGTGGAACGAGGATAAATCACTATAATTTCCAAAGGATTACAAATATAAAACTACTTCCATTACTATCAAGCAAAGAAACAGGTCACTTCCTGTTATCTGTAATAAACTAGACAAACAATTGCACCTTCTGTTTTGCTTACAACAAACTAGTTACATTGAGTGTAATTCCATCATGGTTTGTTACTTCCATTTGTTTTGCAAGATGAGTAACACTAGAAACAACAGAAACAAGACCCTTTTCTCCAGCACCATCGACAGGCAGAGAAAGTTCACTAGTCTCTATTCACAAGCTCTCAAAGCAAAGAGGAGAAAGTCCATGTCTGTTAAATTGACCTTCATTTTTATTTCTATGTAAATTAATGAAAGAGAACTGATAGGGCTATGACTGCAGCACTAAACAAGACTGACAGAAGCAAAAATTAGTCCTTCCTAATGCTACAGATTCAGTTAGTCCCCTCTATCTTCAGAGACAAGGGGTATGGACTCATGAAGGTCTTAGAGAAGCTGATGGCCAGATTCCACTGTCAATAGAGATTACAAACCAATGTGCATGACCAACACCACTAATCTCTTCACAATCCTACACATAAACACCAGAGTATTTGACGACTGCTCTGACATCCACTCGCAACAGCCTTTAAGATCATGTCTGACTTCTATTCAAAGAGAGGTAGTGTGGATCCTCCTAGCTGCAACACACTAACTTTCAGTAAAGAAGAACTAAAGTGACTGTATACTCAACAATATTTCAGCAAGTTTCACTGAGTTTTCTCCTCTGGGCAGGAGGCAAAAGGAGAAAAGCTTCTCTTTGTTCCCTTTCTGCCCTTGCCCAGTAAAAAACTTCATCCAAGATGAAGCATGGAAGTAACCTGAATAAAACAAATAAATAGTCATTTTACTGACAATAACTTTAGTCGAACATAATAATCTATTTTAAAATAATTCACTATCCATCATAAGTTGATAAGCAAATCTGACAGGTCAATGCATTTTTAAAAGACAATCAAGGATCTTGTTGAAATATTTTAAATAGACATACTAGCTAATTAATGTAATTAATATAATAATTTATACAATTTTTTTAAAAAGAATAGCATAGAATAGAATAACTATTGATAATAAGTAATAATATTATAGTAATCAATAGCAAGAGAATTTTTCAGTTCAATACGGCATTTCATGTTCACATTCACTTGCTAGTTATACTAGTATAATACACTAAATTGAGTGTCTACAATAAAATTAAAAGCCTTTTAACAACATAATAGTAATGTTTTAATAATACTGTTTAAAACTATTTCCTCAATCCTACAACAACTGGAAATTTAAAACTAGGATTCAGAAGACCCCCTTTTTTCAGATCTTAGAAATCCTTATAAAGAAGAGGAGAGGGGGGAGGGAGAAAGTGTCCATATATTTTAAGAAGCTTCAGACCAAAGCAGTAAACCTATACTTACTTTCTCAAAAAGTAATCCCTCACAAGCTCGTGAAGAAAAATGCAGAGTAACTCATTTACTGAACAATGTCAATATAGACATATTGAAACAAACTACAAGTTAAATTTTCTTACATTGTAGATACAAGACATATGTTAATTTCTTGAATGCTGTTGAACTCTCTTACAATTCTGATCCTGTCTTCTGATTTTGTATTTCCATCAAGTCTTCGGTAATCTAGCCCAGATGCCATGCAGTACTGTTCCAGTACATCTAGCAACTGAGTGGAAAAATGAAGAAAAAAAAAGAAAAGAAAAAAAAATTTAAAAGATAATTCTTTTTAATTAAACATGATCACAGGGGCCATGTTTATCAAATACATTTTCAGTACACCAGGCATTGCAAATGAGAGTAAATCTTCGTCATTTTCATATCAACATTCATGATTCTCTTTAGCCATGATTCTACAGCACTCAAGGTGATTAATATTGGTCTGCTGTGGTCTCACTCCATCCTCCAACCCTGGCTGCTGTTTCACCTCTTACTGTCACTCTCTTCATCTAACCCAACAAGCAGGCATTCCACTTAAACAGCTTCCTCCACCAAGTCCCTTAAAAGTAAAATGTACATATACCTATCGCTCCAATCAGACAGTTTCAAATTCAAATCAACTTGTACAGCAAGTCTCAGGATTGAAGCTTCATTGCTGCTGATGATCAAAAGCCAGCAGTAAGAGGAAAGTTAACAACTTTCAGGGCTAACACAAAGGTTTTATGATATCGCAGTCATACTGTACTGTGACAGTGCTCTAACTCAAGACATACCAGCTGAACTCAGCTATCTGCACCTGAAGCAACAGAACTATTTTAAAAAGCTCTAGGGAAGGCAGAAGAGTGTTACACTCATTTCGTCATGACCATTTTTATCATGAGATAAGGTTTAAGTATGCTTGTGATGTACTGTCATCTAATTACTTCCCACAGCAATAAGGAAATGCGGTTGACAAGGTGTCACTTTAGTGATTCACGCTTCAGAACTCACTGCTGCGGTTAATTGATAAAAATCACATGGAGCTCACCTTTGTGGAAAAGGAGAAAAGAAGAACTTTATCCTTATTTTTTCGGAAGTGATTTAAAAGCTGCTGAAGGACCTGTAAATGAACCACAGCAGAAAAACAAAGAAATTTTTATTTACAGGTCATCTCACACACACTTACTCATGTTTTCAACCTCTAAACAGGCTACACTGTACTTAATTATTTGCAGAGCCAAACAGAGGCACAACAAAAGTCATTACTAACATAATAATGTGCCAAAGGTAATGGAGATGCTGGACCTTTGCATTTTTCAGTGATGTACATGGAAGTCCTACTGTGAAAAAGTCATCAGCCCACTAAGCGGTAAATTCAGAAGCTACTTGTTTCAGGGCATAGACTGCAACAAAAAGTTACTTACGGCATGCACTAGCTCACATTTGGAGTTTTTGCATTTAAAAAATGCACACATTTATCCTGAAAACTCCAAGGTCTGTTTAAACTTTCTGTCCTACATCTGAGTTCAGAGTTTCTTGGAACTTGTCTTCTTAAAATAATCAGTGAGATGTATGCCCCTCCCTGCTTCCACTCTCATCTGTTGCTCTGTTTACAGTAGGATCCAGCTTCCCAGACTCTGCAGAGACCTTGAAATGCCAATAATCTGCCCACACACAACGTTCTTCTGGTGGGGAAGCAAATAATCCAGAGCCTTGTGTACAATAGTGATACTGTTATTTTCAAAAGAAGCATGTCCACATCTGGCAATGGCAGCTCCAGAGCACTGTGCAGAAGCCATACACAATGGGAATAGAGGAATTTTCTGTATGATAACTATAACTTTTTCCCACTGGGCAATAAATATTTTTGAAATTATATTTATTCACTCATAAATATATAAACTGTTAATCAAGAATTATTTCACTAAAAGCCTAACAAATTTTTGACAATCAAATAAGGATGACGATTTATATAAATGTTACAATTCTGGATAATATCTAGAACATAAAATAGTAATTACATATCACTTTTGAGCTCCTTAGTAAAAGTTAGCCAGCCTACTACAACTGAAAACAAGGTACAAATGACAGATTTTTTGCCTTGCTTCATTGTACACGAACATATAAACTAGGATTTATTTACTGGAGAAAAAAAAACCACACTAGGCAATTTAACAAGAGCTGTACTACTTACATTTGCATTTTATTTAGCCACATTAAGAAAAGAAACAGAAGTGACATTCTTTTAAACTAGAAGGAATTGGCTTCTGTGTTATTGTTGTTGTTATTAAAGTACAGGTCAAAGAATGAATTTCCTATAGGAGGATACAAAAATAAATCCACACAATTTGCTTAAATAAAATGGATCAATTTCATCCCCATTGGGAATTTAGGTATTCTGGAGTGGGAAACAATTCCAAGAGAGAAAAGTAACGAATGCAAAAGCACTGAAGAGAAGGTCTATACTTGTGCACCAGAATATTATCCTGTATGTTGTTAGTTCTAAACAGAAATATTTTATCATATTCAAGAAAAAGTAACACGTTCTTTGTAAGAGTTCACATGAATTTAAACACATCTCCCCATTGCTAAACATTGTGAGTTGTCTGTATGTGATGAAATTTTATCTCTTGTTTTTGAGAATTTTTTTCTATACATATGTTTAAGTTAGCCTACAGTATTTTTAAGCCTTCAAAGCCAGGCCTGCCTGGGTCAGGGTTATGTTAAATGGCAGAGGCTACCATTTCTTGTAAAGTGCTCCAATAGACTTCCATTTCCCTACTGAATGACAATATGCCAGGCAAAAATAATTAAAGCAATACAACAGTTATTCCTAAGAGATTTGTATTAAGAACAGTATTCCAAAACCCCACAAATGGATGTCTGTGGAAATATTATGAGTACAGTTTAAAAAAAAATTTCTACTGCCCCAACATTTAATAACCCTTTACACTTAGAAAGCTTATAGAGTCTCTCTGAGACAATTTTAACAAAACTGTAGAAATAATAAAACAAGGTCATTTGAATGACTATTACTGCAGGCTTGTAAAGCTATACTCACTCTTCTTCTTTTCCAAGCAGTCCCAATACTTCTGTGTGGACAGTATGAAATCATTGTGTTTCAAAAGCAATGAACCACTTGCCCTTATACTTTGCAGGTCCCTACTATCAAGGGTGCACTTGATCCCTTTTATCTATGTCATTAATGAAGATATTAAAAAACACTGGTCCCAGTATGAATCCCTGAGGGACCTCACTTGTCACTGATGTCCATTGTGACTCTGAGCCATTGACCACTACCCTCTGGATGTGGGTAGTGGTCCACCAAATTCCATATCCATCTAGAAGTCCACCCATCAAATCCATTCCTCTTTGGTTTAGAGAAAAGGATGTTATTGAGGACCTCGTCAGAGGTGTTACAGAAGTCCAGATAGCCTTTCCCTTGTTCACCGATGAAGTCACTCCAGTTTAGAAGGCCACTGGGTTCGTCAAGCAGGGCTTGTCCTTGCTGAAGCTATGATGGTTGTTTCAAATCACATCCCTGACCCTCTATATACCTTACTTACCGCTTCCAGAAGGATCGATTCCATTATCTTCCCAGTCACAGAGATGACGCTGATACGTCAGTAGTTGTAAGGATACTCCTCTCGCATCTTTTTTGAAGACAGGTACAATGTTTCCCTTTTCCAGCCACCTGGGACTTCACCTAACTGCAATGAAATATTATGGAGATTGGCTTGGCAACTACATAAGCCAATTCCCTCAGGACTCTAGGATTCATCTCACTGGGTCCCATATGTACCATGCGGTTCCTTGGGTGGTCATAAACCTGATCTTTACTTACAGAGGGAAGAACTTTACTCCCCTAGTCCACATCCTGCTGTCCACACACTCAAGAGGTTAGAAGAGAGGTCACCACTGAAGACTGAGGCAAAATGCTGCTATCTCAGCCTTCTCCTCATTCATTGTTACCAGTTTTCCAGCATTGCTTATCAGGGGAGTACACACTTTTTTCAACTCTACTTTTCTGTCTGATATACCTGCGAAAGCCCTTGTTTTATTTTGCATCCCTTGCCATGTTCAGCTCCAGCTTCATCTTAGTCTTCCTCATCCTGTCCCTACACATCTGGTGATACCACCACATAGTTCAGGTTTATACTAAGACACATTTCGTGAAAGGCACAAAATTCAAGCTCCCCTTAAAAGACAAAGCAGACTAATTTCTTTCAAGTAATCAATTATTTCAATAGATTTTATCCTAATTTGTGGACTGAAACAGACGTTACAGATTTCTAAAATAAAGCATCATATACAAAACCAATCATAACTGGTTCAAATGTTGTCATAACTGCAGCATTTGAAAACACACCTATTCTACAATTCCATAATTCATGAAGTAAAAAAAAACCTACCAAACAACTAGAAACCCTCATAATAACACAAGACCATGATTTCTCAGCTTGGAGGAAAGAAAGGGCCATACTGCTTTATACCTTTGCCTACTACTACTGCAGTATAGTGCCTGATGTGGCTTTATTGGAAAGGTCACAGAAAAAAAATGTTCCGTGAAAGAGCTACAGTATTTTTTTCTATTTTCTTTCTTACTTCTCGGCATCTCTCATTTACCAAAAACATTGAAAAAATATTTTTCCATATAACAAGCACTTAAAAAATGCAAGATTGGAATTTATCATCCATCTTTCCATTATATATACTGAGCTTCTTTAAAAAAATGAGAATTCTCCCCACCAAGGCTCTTCATAAGAACATGTGCTTATTAAGGATTTGGGTTTGGGGAGTTTGTGGGGTTTTTGCCCGCCCCCCCCCCCCCCCTTTTTCCTTTTTTTTTTTTTTCTGGTAGGGGGTATGCAGTTTGTTTTTGGGGTGACAGGGTGGTTTGGAAGGACAGGTTGTGCTTGTCTTTTTTTGGAATTACCTATCCTATGATCTATATTAAGAAGGACCTTGAGATACAGGAATATTGCCCAGTATAGAGTGATAACTGTACATAAATATAATATAAATAAAATAAACAGAGTAAAACACACAATATATCAGGAAAGTCTTTACTGAGGCAGAATGAATATGAGCATTAGATGATTCACTAACAATAAAAAAAACCACACAGGAGTAATCACCATGATCTATTTTTCTTGTATTTCTCATCTCATTCCATTTATGTCTGGGTAATTTATTCAGGAAAGTAAACTGGCTTTGCACATACCAGCTAGTAACTCAAGGATTCACTTTCTAACTGTGGATATCATCAATGTCAAAAGTAAGCATTCAGCCTGCCTGATACCAGTATCAAGCCATCAGCACAAGCTCAGTATAGATAAGAAGATGACACGCTCTGCTTCCTTTCCACCTCAGTTATGCTTACTCCAGCAGGGCAACAGCAAAATCTTCTTAACTAACACCCAAGGCCACTGCATACAAGCACAAGAGTCTTACTGCTGCCAGCCAAAATTACAACCAACTCACACTGCCACAGTCAGCTGTACCCATGGGAAGATGCTGCAGTCTTCACTATACCAGTTAGAACTCAGAATTACCGCCATGGTTTGGAATAGATTCCTCCCAACAGGCAGCTCTGAAAGCCATAGGCTTTGAAGGCACATAATGTCGGAACCTCTGTCATAACTCAAGCATTTTGCTTGCCTGTGTTGCTCACTTCAGTGTCAAAAAACACATAATGAAAATGTTCTAAGACAGTACTGGAGTGAAGTATACAATAGCTGCAAGAGGCAAAGTCCTTAAGAAAGGAAAATTAGTTTTAATCACAGAATCATTTAGGTTGGAAAAGAACTCCAAGATCAAGTCCAGCCTTTGACCAAACACAACCCTGTCAACTATACCGCAGCACTGAGTGCCATGTCTAGTCATGTCTTGAACACTTCCAGGATGTTGAATCTCTACTACGTCCTCGGCAGCCAATTCCAATGCCTGACAACCTTCCATTAAGAAATTCTTCCTAATGTTCAACCTGAACCTCTACCAGCACAGGTTGAGGCGATTTCCTCTCACCCTGTCACTTGTTACTTGGGAGATGAGGCTGATGCCTTTATGTCATGGTTTAGGAATGGTACTCCCCAATTCAGTGCCCCCACTGAGGCTCTCCCAGACCAGATGCTGCTCTCTCACTCCCTCTTTTGCTCCTACCACGTCTGGGCACAATTGAGAATTGAAGACACAAAAGGTGAAAATCATGGATTGAGATAAGAAGATTTTACTGGAAACAGCAGTAAGATAAGAAAATGAACAGTATTAATAACAGAAGTAGAAGAGCGAGGGTGATTCACATGCAAAAATGCCCATTGCAGACCCCAAAAAAATGAACAGTGTTCCTCCTCCCACCAACTGTTCCTCCTCCCACCTTTTGCCAACTGGAAGCCACTCCCTTCTTGGAAGGTAGAGAGTCTCACACCCCTCTCGCAGCAAGGACAGGAGGTGGTATAGAATAGCCTTCTGGCCATGCCTGCAGTGGTCCAGGCACTGAACCCTTACAATTATTCCACAAAATTAACTCTGTCCTGGCCAAAATCAGGACAGCATCTTACCACAACCTCATTTCAGGTAGCTGAGAGAGTAATAAGGAGGCTCAGCCTTTACTCCAGGTTAAACAATCCCAGCCCCCTCAGCTGCTCCTCATAAACCTGATGCTCCAGACCCTTCACCAGCTCCGTTGCCCTTCTCTGGACACACTCCAGCAGCACCTCAGTGTTCTTCTTGCCATGAGGGACCCAGAACTGGACACAGCACCCAAGGCGTGGTCTCACCAGCGCCAAGTACAGGGGAAGAATCACTTCCCTGATCCTGCTGGACACACAATTTCTCAAAAAAGCCAGGATGCCACTGGCCTTCTTGGTCACCGGGGCACACAGCTGGCTGATGTTCAGGCACAGTTGACCAGCACCTCCACATCCTTTCTTACCAGGCAACTTTCCAGCTACTCTTCCCCAGCCTGTAGTACTGTAGGGGGCCGTTGTGGCAAAAGTGCAGGACCCAGCACTTGGACTTGTTGAACCTCATACCACTGGTCTTGGCCCACTGATCCAGCCTGTCCAGACCTCTCTGCAGAGCCTTCCTACCCTCCAGCAGATCAACAGTCCCACCCAACTTAAGTTCACAAACTTACTCAGAGTGCACCCAATGCCCTCATCCAGATCATCAAAAAATATATTGAAAAGGACTGGCCCCAACACTGAGGCCTAGGGCACACCACTGCTGATTAGACGTCAGCTGGATGCAATCCACCACCAGTCTCTGGCGCAGCCACCCAGCCAGTTTTTAACCCAGTGACATGTCCAAGCCATGGGCTGCCAGCTTTTCCAGAAGAATACCATGGGAAAATTTTAAATATTTCAGAATAAGAACAAAAATTAATTTCACCATGAATAACGTCATGGCAAAATAATCAGTAACATAACTGCTTCATAAGCAATTCTTCAGCTATTGAAGATGATGGACTTGAGTTTTAGAACTGTATATTAAAAATTTCCTGGTAGCTAATTTAACAACTAAATTCACTTTCTCAAAATAATTAAGTGTATACAACTAAGTTAATGTGCAGGTATTTCACACATACATAATAACAGTAAAGAAAGAAGTTGCTTACATAATAACAAATCAGTAAACTGGTAACAGCCATTACTGTTACAGCAACATGGTCCTCCCACTGCCACCAGTCCCAAGAAGAAAATGTTAATATCCAGGTTTATGGAGAGCAAAAACTCCGCATAGCTTCTCACCCTGCAGTTGCTCTCAGCTCAGGAACACTACTATAACTAGTATGGTTTTCTTTTTAATTAGCTACATTAGACATATTTTTCATCTACATTAAACACCATCATCATCTACACTATACACCATCATCATTAAACATCCTCTGTTCCTCTCTGAAAACCAGAGAAAGACAGTTTCTGAGGTGAGAAGTTTTACAGATTGATATTAGATACATTTATTTTGGTTATTTTCAACATGACTTCTGTTATTTTCATTTAATGTCCAAAGGGTTCAAGAAGTCAGTAAGTGCTCAGTATATCTTCACCAGTTCCAAGCTATTCATGACGGTGTAGGTCCCACTCACATTCATCCTAAGACATTCTTTACAGGCTGGAGAGTCCCAACCTACGTGGCTGCTTCTGACACATAGCTACCAATCACCTTTGTAGCCCTCTTCTAAACCTTTTCAAAGTCTAACATATGTTTTTTGAGAGGAGAGATTGGAACAGAACATAAAATTGAAGGTGTGCACAAACGATTAAGTCCATAACAATTTTGTTTGCTTTCTTTTCTTTGCCAAATATTTCCAACTGTCACTGGAGTCCATGGTTTCATGAAACAATAGTTCTGTTGCCTATAAGGGTCATTTCCATGCCCACCATCAAACATGTGAAGCAAAAATCTCAGAAAATCTTAGCATCAGAGATTACTCTTATCCAGTCTTTGCTCAGATGCACACTGATCCATGACAGGAGACACCTGCTGTGGTATGACCAACCATAAACAGAATTATCAAAAACCCCAGAACTATTAGGTGTACATTTTCTTATATCCATATAATATAGCACCAAATCTATTGCTATTAATAATACTTATTTTTCTTCTAAGGAATGGGTTTACCTTCATTTTTCCACTGTATTTTGGATCTGAAATTGTTTCAAAGGCTGCGTCTTTGCTTAACTGCACAAAGTCTGGAAAACTGGAAAATACCTGGCTGCAAACTCGTTTGATATGAGCTTCCTGGAAGAAAGGCAGAAAGATTGAATAGGTGTTAAAAATCAGAGCTGTATAAACCATTCAAGGAGTTAAACAGGTTGAAACATGGTCTGCCAAAGTATCTCAAGCAGAGTTATGTGGTTTTTAATTTAGTTCACTACAAAACTGCTGGACAAAATATATCCCATGTGTTTTGCTTTCTTTCACTTGACAACAAAATTAATCTGAAACCACAGATCATATTCAAACTTTCTTCTCCTGGCCAGAATTGTCAGTTTCAAAAAATTCTGTTGCCTCGAGGTTTGCATTACCCAACACCCATGCACCAGCATCTCTTGACCCTCTGGCATAATAAGCGAGTACGGGAATTACATATTGTTCCACAACAAAACACTGTACGGGAAATGCACTTAAGCTGTTCAAAAGCCACATAAGCTCCACTGCTAAATTTAGCTTTGAACTTAAAAAAGACCTTACACTTTAAGTACACTTTTCCAGAGAGAAAGAAAAGATCACATCTCTCACCTAACAATAATGCATTTAATGGCCTTCAATAACAAAGGTAAGAAATACTACAAATTATCAGTTTCTTTAGTAGATGTTGGCAAAATTAATAATTATGCATGACACAAAAGACGGTAAATCACAGAATACTTGTCTTCTGTTATTTCAGAGGTTATTTAAATATCAAATGTTATTAGAACAAAAACTACATAAGCTATACACAAAAAAGCCTACTGAAAAATCTGGGTATATATTGGGTATAAAGCCCTGGACATTAAGAGTAATGTTTCCAAAAAAGTAAAACTGCTTTAATGGAACAAACTTGCAAAATTAGCTAGGACATTCTGACTTCTCTTCCTTGATAGCTTCTAAGAGAAAGAGCTAACATCCCTAAATCTCCTTCCTCATTCCTGGATCTTGAGGCTCACAAACAAGCATTTCTAAAAACAGCCATTTGTGGGTCTTGTTACAGTAACAAGACAAACTGATACTGATCTCTCATTGAACAATTTCTTCTAAAACATGTTTCTTGTTATTTAAAAAACCTCAGCTCTTAATATAAAGTAAGAGAAAAAAACCCATTCTAATTATCTATTATTTATTTATTTGCATAAAGACATTCCTCTTACAGGCATTCTTCATAAACGTAACAATGGCACTATGAGAAATTACTAAAAAATTACTCTTCCTCCTAATCTCTCCAATGTTTTATAACCCTTACTTTCAGATATGCATCAACTAAATTAACATATTGTTTCATGTAACGTCTTTATAAGGTATGGATCTGTATAATTGAACGGAAAAGGAATTTCCCGAAATATCTTAATTGCAGTTAGCTAAGACTTAAAAAAGAGGCCAGTAGCAATTTTCATGCAACAGTTTTTATCCCATGCATTTTCCACAAGTCTGTTTTTTAGATACTTCTGAAACTAACCTGCAGCTTGCTAGTGTTGTCTGTCTGAAGCAGTGCAGCGTGATTTGCAACCTTCTGTAGGATCATTAGGTAACTGAAGCGCAGTGACTTAATTGTTTCACCATGTGCATTTACCTAAAAAAAAAAAACCAAACCATTTATGCAAATACTCCCGAAAATAAGTAATAATCTCAAATAAATGCTATTCTTACCAGGTTTAATGCATTAACTATTCTTGGTAATATAACCAATCCCCAAGAGATGTATATGGTATTTCTGATTAAAATTAAGCAAGTTTTGTTTTTCTCTAAGCTTTGTGACCCTATAAATAGAAACATCTCAATAAGAAAAAACCCCTATAGCTATGTTGATTGTTTGATAAACATTTCAGATTGTAACTTCTACAGATATCATGCTGAGATAACCAAGAACTCCTCAGTAGACAGAAATACTGTAACTTTACAAAAGTGATTAAATCAAGCCAAAGCAGTTTGAATGACTTCTTATCCTAAAACTGCTAACTTTACTTTCTTTCCAGCAAAACCATATAAAGCTTTATGAAGATCTCAACATAACTCAAACTTCAGACGTTCCACAATGCAACAGCAGCTATCTCATCAGCTCTCTTACTGGTTATAGTTGGCTGGTTTGATTAATATTTGTTTTGTTTTGCCTGCTCAAGCTACTAAATTTCACAGTTAACTTCGGAATATGACAGTCCGTAAGAGCACTTACCTAGGGCCTGCCTACTGCCCTTTGTGAATCAAGTTCAACAGCATTTCATTTTTTCTACAAAACGCCACTAGAAACAAAAGCCTGCAAAGAGGGCTAGTATCCACGGAATATTAAACAGCTTGATAGAGGGATTGCCCATAAAGAAAGATGCAGGAGACTGAACAAGCTACATCATTTGGAAAAAGACCCAAAACACTACACAAGGATCAGAATAGGCCGGAAACAAAAAAGGGAGAAACAAGCATGAGACGTATGCTTCTACATGTTTAAAAGATGTGCTTAATCTGAGCCTCCTGAGTGATGCAGACAAAACAAATACAAGGCTAGACTAATCAAGTACTAAAGAAGTCCAGAGGACATTGAAGAAATCTGCAAAGCTGCCACTCGTAGACAAAGTTTGGCTTGTGCTCTGTGGCTGCTCTTACAGTTCTCCCCTCCATGAAGCAAAGCAAAGTGAATATTTCGTGGCACAAAAACGCACAACTGCAGTTGGAACAGCAAACTGCCCATGCAACCTGCTGAGTTGAGGGTGCCTCCCATTCACAGCTTCGGCACAAACAACCTGGGGCACCTGGGACCAGCCTGCCTGACACATATTGAACATCCCAATGCAGTACCCTTGCCAATATCAACTAAATCACAGGTCCATTTATTAACACAAAAGGTCCAGAATTTACTGCACAAAAAACAACCACGTACTCAGGGCATGCAAAGCAGCTTTGCAGTAATCCCAAAGTGCCTAACTCCATCACACTGGTGATACAGCTCCCAAAGTTTCCTGCTGAGATTTTCCAAACAGATAGCTTACAGCTAGGCAGACATTTCAATCAGCTCATCAGCAGCAGAGAGCCTCTCGAGAAATTTAGAAGACTATGCTCTAAAATCCAAACAGAGCCAAGTTCTTACTTTGTAACAACAGTTCTTCCTTTTCCGGCCACTGTTGCAGCTACAGGGCTCTCCTGCTTTTAACACCAAGGTTACATCATCTGTCTCCAGCACAGCCTGGTATACCGCTTTCTGGAATTCAGTTAGGGAACAAAACACCATCTGCCAAAGAGAAAACCCAAGAAACACTATGATGTGCAGCACACAATCAAAGGCAAAAAAAGTACTGCGTCAAAAAACACAAATCATGGATCATTGAAAATAAAGTAGAAATAAATACTTTACTTTCTCAAATAGTTACAGGAAATTATTCCACCACCAAATGAAAAAAAAAAAGTGAATTTTTGACACCAAAAGAGCATGGAACTCTAACCAAAATGTATGCATATTTATTTTATTCTATCCCAAAGTCTACAAAGAATACCAATGTCATGCTACAAGAACCAGCTGTTATTTTTCTCAAAACCTTTTAATATGGCTTTTCTGGAGGAATAGGAGGAAGGCAAAGTGAGAGAAACAAATGCATAATTTTAATTACAGATTTCTCTCTGTTTTACAAGGTGCTTTATTTGCCCTTTCTTTTCCCTTTTTAGGCATTAACTGTTGCAAGGTACAACCACAAGTGGGACAAACAGAATAGGCAATGAGAAGGCAAAGATCTACACAGTGCTATGGCCAAAACCCTGATCCCTCTTCTTAGAGACCATGGGTGGCATCTCCATGACATCTTTAGTCTTAAGCAGCAGGAGACAGAAATCCCAACATCATTCCTTACCCTACGATATCCACACAGTAGCAGCACCATGCTGAGCTATAATAATACAGCAGTAACTTGAACATATACTCACATTAACAAGATAATGAAAAGAATAAAACCTGCTAGATTCAGAAAAGCGATTGACTGATGTTTGTGTTAATCTTTCTTTCAGAACATAGCCCAGATGACATTATTATGAACTAAGGACGAAGAATAAATACCGAATTTTGAAAACAAAACCAGCAGCAAACTTATGTATTCATCTACTTTGAAGAAAAGATTTAGCAGAACTCTTAGCTACATTAATAAAGTATTATCACTTCATATAATATTTACAATTGCATCAGATGAGCAGCATTACAGACCAATCAGAGAGTCAGCTTTGTCTGAGGTTTTCTTTTCAATAAGGGATTGAAAACAAGGGAGTTAAAAGTATACTATTCCATACACAAAGTGTCAAGCTTGTAAATTCCAAAGTTCTACATAGAATTTCAAGAAATTTACATACATTGTTTTGGGCTTGCACAGATAAGGACAAAAACACACATAAAACATATGTGTAAATCACTAGTCAGAAGACTAGCTGAGCATTTTCATGCTTGATTAACTCCATTTCAATGTGCAATCATAGTAATTATGTGAACAAAGCACACTACTACAAGTGCACTTTTTCCAAGGCTATGGACTCTTTTTAAATTAATAAGATGAAGAGAAAACCATAAACTACTACAGACATGATGAAAGAGAGAAAATACAACAAGATAACAAAAAAAGAAGAGATACATTCATTAGCATTGTATTTAAAATGTGAAGGCACTCTTACCCTGTCTTCCTTTTTTGGCAACTGATCACTGATAAGTGCTTTGGTACGTCTCAGAAACCACCCAGACATTTTTCTTGCTAGCATCACCATGGCCTTACGACCTGTTGCTAGCTCTCTTTTAGTTGCAGTGTGCCTCTGGCCATGCTCCACTGGATCAGAAAATTTCTTCTTGAAATGTACTCTGCTACCTAAAAGTCCTGGTACAGCCCTATTAAAAACCAAAAAGGGGTGAGGATTGATTCACAGATTTAAAGTATACCATAATTTTTTTTTCTCGCTAACAGCAAAAGATCTTAAAGTACCAGTCACTAGAGAAACCACTAAAAGTTTTAAGCACAAATAGAAACATACACTATTTTCAGACATGCCATTTTTCATTTGTTTTCTGTGATTCTCAAATACTAACAGATACCCCTTAGGAAAAGGTTTGCAATCTCAAGAAAAACAGAAGTTTAGCAGACCAACAGAAATCACAAGTATATAGAACCTCTAAACGACAAGGCTGCTAGTGTTGAGGAGACTAAACTGGAAACTAAGCAGTCATATTTTCAATTTTTACTGCTTTTATTAAATCAGAATATGCAAATATTACAATTAACTAAATAAACGTTTGAGAAACCCAACAGTAAAAGAAGTTAGTAACTGTTGGCAGCACTACACATTGCAACAATCTATTAACAACATCAGCACAGTTTTAATGGACCAGATGAAACACTAACTTAAAATATTCTTCCTGCTATTCTGTTCTGTATATCAATATTTAAAGTATGCTTATTTTGTTCCTCCTCTGTAAAGCATTTCCAAAAGGTTTAGATTTTTATCTATGGTTAGTTGCACCTCTCCTTCATCATTAAAAGTTTTCTGGACAAGACTGTTACTTTTCAAATATGTGCACTTGTGCATTTTGAAAAAAGAAGCAAAATATTATTACTTTTATCCTCCAAGCAGTTCAGAATGACCTGCACATATTGGACAGAGAAAAGGCACTATTTTGGTCAAGGTTGTGTAATGATTCCCTACCTTCTGGGCAAAGGACAGAAGAAAAATGTGTCAGAAAAAAAAAGAAACAAAAAAAGGGAAATATGGGAGGTTGGGGAAGAACCATCTTAACTACTTCCCAGGTTCCCCAAAGAAGACAGTTGGGACGAACTCCAAATGTAGTAAGTAACTGCAAAATACCAGGAGCCTACCTTCCCAGATGCATTAGAAAAAAACACAGTTATATTCCCACAAAACAGCAGGTTGAGGTTGAGAGCTGTGTTTTGTTGTTTTTTTAATAACACAGATGGGCCTATATCATCCACTTCTGACCCACGCTCACTGCATGGTTAACACACAGAGATGCTCAACCATTAAAAAAAAAATGTTTTATTTACCAGTCCATAACACACCAAAGTTCCTTCATATTGTTTTGAAGAATGGTTCCAGTAAGACCTATTCGAACACCGCATTTTAATGACTTCATGGTTTGAGTTATTTGAGCCTTTGGATTCTTGATCCTATGTGCTTCATCCACTATCACAGCAGACCACTCAATACTGCAGACCAAAAACAAGTTCATTAACTGACATTACTTGTTCCATCATCCCACATACACATAAAAAGTGAAGTCAGCCACACAAGTAGCTGTAATTGTTTTGCAAGACTATTACTTTTTTATTTTCTTGGTTTTTTGTATTATACTATTCCATTTCTTTATATTGTTTGTTTAGTAAATTCAATTAGAATAGTTGAACATAGTGGCTAAACTGTATCACCAAATAAATGAGCCGCTCTTAATGATATCAAATGCTTTCTGTGAAGAAAGTAGCTTTAAATCTGTGGACCGATGAATCCAGCACATCTCACTAAAACTAACTCCACTCATAATTAAGATTTACAAAAAATAAGTAAGTCTCTGAAGGTAACCTACTGAAATACACTTAACAAAGGTATGCTTTATTTTCCCAACAAAAATTATCCAGTGGCACTACCAGTGAAATGAAAACATTTCCATCTGCATCGTTTTCTTCAAGAAAGTATCACTCAAGAATATCACACCAATATAGCAGAGGAACTTTAATATTTTGTGATTGTGACTAAAAGGAACATAGCTATAAGCAGCAATCAAGAGGTATTTTGCAGCCAGTTCAAGAATAAAACTTAAGAGGTAGAATGACCTGATATGATATGATAATAATTTAAGTCATCAAGTCCCTAGGAAGAGATTTATCAGCTTTATGAGTTCAGTTTATATACATGAATGAGTGTTTCAGAACACAACCACATTCAGTTTGATATGCTGCAAAAAGGTGAAACAGACATGTTTAGTAGAAAGCCTGTCTCTTGAACAGGCTGCATTTAGTTCACTAAAGAGGGCTGATCTCGTGGCATTTCTGATACTCCCTAAATACATTAATTCATATTCAAGTTCCTTATGTTCCCAAAATATGCTAATAATTGGAGTTTCTTAAAGAAGTCTAACAGATGTTCATATGGTAACTCCTTCCACTTAATCACTCCTACTGATTTACATGCGTAACTGAGGATTTTTATTCTTATTCCTGATCGCTAATTATTTAAGAGCCGGTTTTGAGGCCAATCTGTCATTGTAGTTAGGCAAGATACAAACGATCTCCTGGTGTCAAGACCACCTAGCCACCACACTCTGCAGAAACAGTCTGGTAAATCTGCATGCTGAAGGAATGTATTTGCAGGCAGTCACACATCAGATCTGCTCCATACGTGCACCTATTTCCTGACTACAGTCTATTCCATGATCAAACATGAAGAGCTCCTCAGAAAGAACACAAGCAGTTAGGGTGCTGATAACTACATTACTTTTCTACTGGTACTTCTCAGACCTGAACACAGAGACGAAGATCTGATTGTTTTGGTGATGGATGTCCAGACAACTAGTGTACTCTCTGAGGCCTGGACCTTTCCCAATGCCTGAAATGCCAAGATCTGCAGATCCACTTGTATCAGCTGCTCAGGACAGGCGGCTACCACCAGCTATTGAAACAACTTGCACCCTGCTTCCAAGATGAGGTAAGGGAAAAGGACATCTAGCATTGGATGAGAAATGTGTGGGTTTAAATCTCAAAGTTTTTAGGGCTCAGTAATTTCATAAAGCTGGTGAAAAGTGCAAATAACAAGGAAAAGACCAGTTTGAACATTTGCTAAAAAATCCAGGTGATTGTTCTCCTTACACTGCACTGAAAGATAGAAATACCTTCTATGTATCTTTCAGCTGTCAGCAGTTTTCAGGCAGGCAAATCCTGATCTTTTAGAGAACATTTCATAAGTATGGGGAACTATTCAAATGCTTACTGCTACTGTACCATTACAAAGATAGTTGTATTGGGTCTGGCCATCTCTCTGAGAGGGAGTTAATTTTCCCACAGCAGCCCTCACCAGTCTGTGCTTTGCATCCATAGCTGGAAAGATGTTGACAACACAGCAGTGCTTTGGCTACTGCTGAGAAGTGCTGGCTGAGCATCAATGCTGTCTTTCAACATTCCTCCCACATCAGTACACTGGGAATGGACAAGATTATGGGAGAGGACACAACTCGACCACCTGACCCAAACTGACCAAATGCATAACTCACTCCATATGACATCAGCTCAGATATAAAAGCTAAGGAAAGGAGAACGAATGGGGCATTTGTCATATACAGTGTTTGCCTTCCAGAGCAACTGCTATGTGTGCTGAAGCCCTGCTTCCTGGGAAGTAGCTCAACACTGCTTGCTGATGGGAAGCAGAGAATAAACCTTTTTTTTTTGCCCTCTTCACTTGTGCATGCCTAAACTTTTGCTTTTCTTTTAGTAAACTGCCTTATCTCAACCAAAGAGTTGGTTTTTATCTTAATTTCTCTTCCCTGTCCAGCTGAGAAGGAGCGTGATAGACTGGTTTGGTAGGCATCTGGTGTCCAGCCAAGGTCAACCCACCAGAACAGCATAGGTTAAACTCAGTAGTACAGGATAAATTCAATAGGATAGGGATTCTTCTCTGCAGCACAGTGAGTCATTTGATTTAACAGTAAATACATTACCAAAAAAAAGTACTTGCAAAGAACAATGCTCAATTAGATAGTTAAATTTCAGTGTGTACAAAAACACATTAAAACCATTACCTGTTAAATTCATCCAAGTACAGGCGAACTGTCTCATATGTTGTAAGAGCAACTTCATATTTCCCTTGCTTGATGCGACTCATGTCATCGTCTTTTTTACTGCCATGTAAGACAGAGACCTTAAAGTATCCCCATGTGTCTAACTCATCCTTCCAGTTGTACAATACTGAAAGAGGGGCCACTATGAGGAAACTCTGTAAACAAATATATATTACAGTATTACTTGAAAAACCACCACACAGAACTTTCTCTGTAACGGAAGTCGAGATCTTGACTGTTCTACTGCTCTGAGCAGTTTGACCGTTTCATTCTGTCATTTCAAAGCATGTATGGAAAATATCGAAACAGTTAATACAAATTCAAAAGTAATCAGTTTACTCTGTGTATATATATAATACAGCAGAAAAATACTGTAATACAGAAATTAAACACTAAACAGCACTGCTTACTCAAATTATACTCTTAACTGCAGCAAGATGTGAAACACTATCATTTTGCTTTGTTATAGCATCTGTATACCATAAAATGTTTTACAGATGGAAAAAACAATAGGATGAAGAGGACAAGCAGGCTTCCTCAAATCCACAAGTCTAGTCATCCTCTGACTTGAAAACAGAAAGTCCTGAAAAGGGTTTAAAAATTTAAGACAGCTCATACAATTGACTTAATATCACAGAATAATAAAAACAATGAAGTAGGAAGAGACTTTGCGATGTTTTCATTCCAGCTTTACAGTTAAAAAGCAGTGGCAACACTGACTTCAAACTCAGGCCTTCCCAACTGGGGTCTTCAAAATCCTGTAAGTATGGATGGGGTTCACAACCTCTCTATGACCTTCCTCAACATTAAATGTCTTCAAAGTGACATTCTTATTCTTAGTCAGAAGCATTTCTGTTTCTTTGCACATAAAGTGCCATCCCTTTACCCCATCCTCTCGATCCTGAGGGACATATATCCATTATTCACATTCACCCATTATGCCAGCCAAATTCTCTAATTATTCCAATAAAATAAAAATAACAATGGAAAACAGAAATCACATGGTTTCTTGTAATGGGTAAAATTAAAACAATCTTCAGATTTATCTTATTCACACAGAACTTTTACATATATCTTTTATTTGCTGTCACTGTATTTGATTACCTAGATTATCAGTCAGCCTTACTTCCAACATTATGACAGCCAATCAAGAAAATACAAGTCACAAGGCTATTAGGAATACATTTGCCAAATATATGGATTGTCTTAATTAAATATCCTGTTATTGTACACATACATGCTTTTTTTACTTTAAAAATATCATCACACAACACTAATTTTCTACTCAGTGACATGGGCTTTTCAAAGTACTCTAGCCACAAATCTAACCCTGATACTTCAAAACGTTTCCTGCTAGTGCCAATGAGCAGCAGTAAGAGATCAGACAATAGCAGCTGGTAAGAGAGGGCACTATGACAATCTGCAAAACTGAAGGCTTTCCAAACACTACCAGGAAAGGCATGAATTCCTAACCTACTTCAGCAGCTGAATTTTAAAAATTAATGTACATAAACTTCTAGAACAAACAAACAAAATCCAAGTATAGTCTTTTAGCAAAATCCTTAAGCTAGTATCACTAAAAGTTGTACCTTCTTTGGGTTACAATCTGAGCCTTTTTTCATTGTCCTCAGTAAAAATTCCGGCATATTATTTTCAATATCCTCACGTGTTCCCTTTTTGTGCAACACCGCAGACAAAAATGAAATGACCTTGAGAAAGAAAACAATTCTCAGTGATTATGAACAATAAGAAATTGAATGAATTCCACAAAAAATAAACATTTAGGACAAAATCCTGGATAGGACTTAGTAAGGTGGTTTGATGGGGGGAGATTTTGTTTTTGGGGAGGGAAGGGGGTTGTTCGTTGGTTTTAAATAAATCTGTTTTGAAAATGAGACACCTCCCTTCCTTGGATACCCAAGAATTCCTTGAATTCATGATAAGAGCAATTAATTGCTCTATCTCACTCTTTTATTCTCCAAGTGGAAAAGTCCCAAAAATACACAAGAGACAGAGCATGAATGTGCCAGGAAAATATAGAGATGAGGCTTGTCTTGCAACTCTCCTCCTTTTCAGGACACTGGAATCTCAAATGAGGAAACAGAAGGAACAGATATCCTCTAACTATCCTCTCAACACTATTTCTGCAAAAGGAAAAAGAGGCTTATCCTAGAGGTTTGTTTTTTACTAATAGGCCTTTTTCTGTATGTTCCATTCCTTCAAAATCCTGTTGTTAACATCAAAACCATTTTTCCCCTGTTGTGCTATATTTTCCCATCTGCCTCAAACCAGTCAAAGTGATTATGAGAAGATACTTATTACAATACACCACAGCAAGGACAAACATCCCAGCACAGGCTATTCCAAACTATCATAATCCAAAACAGGAAGAAGGCAGAGAAAGATCTGGTCAAAATATGCAAATCTGTCAAATCCACTTGGGATAAATGGTATCCACGGGACTAAGCAACAGCAAGGACAAGATGCATCATCAGAGATGTGCCCTTCTTTTGAATACTCAACAGGGCCCTTTTATTCAGAGCAGCCAATTCCAGCTGCTTCATTCTTGCAGTGGCTACACAGCTGCTCACAGCAGCACAGAGGCAAAGCTACCAACTGTTGATTTTCCAAAAAACAACTTTCTCCCTCCAATGAAGGGGAGAAAGAGCTAGAGTGCAGAAAAAATACCTGCCTGAGAAGAGTAAAGTTAGATGGACAGAAGAGAAATCTATCATATGCCGCTGACTGAAAGAGAGGTATGCAGAATAAAAGTAACCCAAACATTTTTAGCCATAATACTTCATAAACTGAGGTTGAGATGAACTGCCAGCTTGCACATGTTGTTTAACCAATAACTTCTAATTTTTTTTTTTTAATCCCTTGGGAATTAGAATTAAATTCAACTGAACAATAAATCCCCATGTCTCTTCCACATTCTCCATTCTTGGAAGAATTTGCATCACAAATTTCTAAGAGTAGCAAAGGCTGTGAAACGGCAATTCATTACCAGAAACCTTTGGCTCTTCCACATAAAGCAAGAAGTAACCTAAATGCTTTGATAGGAAACTAATGTACTGTAATCATACCAAGAACCAACATTACTATATTTGCCTTCACTTAAACTTCAGCTTTATATGAAAGAGCTATGTGGTCAGGCCATTTAAAGCAAAAATCAGTTCAGAAGTACAAAGAACATTAAAATTCAAAGGATTTCTAGAAGAGTCTTCCTGATGAATCATCCTCTAATTCAAAAAGAATAAGGTTCAGCCAACTGACAAGCATAAGACAACTTTTTTCTAAGACTAAATCAGTCCTTCAATGAAATTTATTTTTTCATCTGTGCCAACCTTTTCCAAACATGTGAATTCTTCCCTTTTACTTCATATTCACTGAAGTGCCTTCCCCATACTGAACTTGAACATAAATACTGTGTTTTATAAAAAATTTACAAGATCACAGAATTGTATAGATCACCTAGTTCCGATCCCTGCAATGGGCAAGGATGCCCACTTAGACCAGACTGCTCAGGCCCCCATACAACCTGGCCTTGAACACAAAGTTACTGGAAGGCTGCAATGAGGTCCCCCGAGAGTCTTCTCTTCTCCAGGCTGAACTGCCCCAACTCTCTCCGCCTGTTTTCATGGGAGAGAGGCTCCATCCCTCAGAACACCTCGTGGACTCTAACAGGTCCACACCTTTCTTGTGCTGGGGACCCCAGAGCTGGAAGCAGTGGGTGGGGTCTCAGAAGGGCAGAGCAGAGGGGAAGAATCACCTCCCCTGACCTGCTGGACGTGCTGCTTTGGATGCACCCTCAGCTGCAGGCTCACACTGTTGGCTCATGTCCAGCTCTTCACCCACAAGAACTCCCAAGTCCTTCTTTGTCGGGCTGCTCTCTACAACTTCTTCCAGTCTGTGCTCATGTCTGCAATTGCCCCAACCCAGGTGCAGCACCTTGCACTTGGACTTGCTGAACTTCATGAGGTTCTCATGGGCCCAATTCTCAAGCTTGTCCAGGTCCCTTTGGATGGCAGCCTGTCCTTCTGTTGTGTCAACTCCACTGCCTAGCTTTGTGTCATCTGCAGACTTGCTGAGAGAGCACCTGACCTCAGTGTCAGTCATTGAGGAAGACAGTGCAGAGCTCTGGTCCCAAACCAGAGCCTGAGGGACATCACACATCACCAGCCTCTACCTCAACACAGAGCCACTGGCTCTGGCTTCAGCTCTCTGGCTTCATCCATCCATCCAGCCAGACAGACTACCTATGTATCAAACTGTACATCCATCAAATCCACACATCTCCAGTTTAGAGGTAAGGATGTCATGCGGGACCATACCAATGGCCCTACACGAGTCTAGGCAGACAGTATCTGTCAATCTTCCCATACTGACCATTACCATCATTCATTCCCATTCCCAGAACAGTGAAATTATTTGTTTTCAGGGAAAAAAGTATTTTAAAAGCAAGAGTCATATAAGGGCCCCAAGTTCTTTTAGTGTACTCCCGTGCAAATTCCTGTTGTGGGAGGTAGCAATCCTGTGATGGGCAGGTAGCAATCCTCAGAGTAAATTTAACACACTAACACTTTAACTATTGTAATTACTCATGCTTACACCAAAAGAAGTCACATCCCAGTTTTATGGCCTGTCAGGAGTGAATCTTAAATCAGCAATGGGCTCCTGAGTACCGTCCTGAACATCAGTACCGTTCTGAGTACCGTCCTGAACATCAGGTCCTGCCTCATCCAACTCTACAACAGCAAAGGGAGGTTTAAGCTTCATATACTGTTTTTTAAGAAAAGATTTACAGATCTCAGAAAACATGTTATTCTCCCACTGTAACAAACAAAAAGAATACCTGTATTGTCTTTCCAAGGCCCATATCATCTCCAAGGATACACCCCCTTTTATTAGCATAATGTCTATACAGAAACTGGGCTCCTTCCCTTTGATAATCACGCAAGTATCTGTTAATTGTATACGGGATAAAATCGCCATTGTCAGATAATTTAAAAGCAACTGCAGGAGACGGAAGATTTTGGTCAGGAAAATATGGCTTTTCCAGATCACCCTCATCAAATATTAAGCTTTTCCGGGATTCTCTATTGTCTTTGACTTTACAAAGTTTTGTTACTAGTATTTTCCTTTCTTCAGTCTCCAAGAACGATACAACAGCAAATGATTTTCCATTCTTGTCCTTTTCAAGAGAAGTTATTGTTCCTTCATGAAATTTCCCATTTTCAAGACAAGGGGCAAGGCATTTCTCCCCAATACGCCAATGGCCTATAAAAAAAATCAAACACACATAGTGATAAAGTGGACTGATGTACAAAGTATTTAATTTCTTCAATATTAAAGCAATGGATGTAAATTTATTTGACAAAATGCATACAACTGTATATAAAACACTTTATTGAAAGTAGCACTAGAATCAAGATACCAGTTACTGTTTACAACCAAATCCTGAGCTAGATGTAAAATTATAGAGTGCTGTAACACCACTATTTTAGAAATACCAGAAGGTGTATAGGAAAAAAAAACAAAATCCAGATTCTGATGCATCAAGTTTATACAGCGGCTTCACACAGGCAAACACAACAGTATATACCAAGAGTGGAAATAATCCACATCATACTGACAATGAAAAACAGAACAAAATACCTCTGCCAGAAAAAACACCGTCTTCACTCTTCACCGTAAAAAGACCTCATAAATAATGGCTGCACATAAAGTTTTCCAAATCTGAACTGAGACAAAAAGGGGTGTTCTTTTGAGTTTGCAGAAACAATTTCTAATCTTCCCCTGTTCAGTCATCCCAAAACAAAGGGATACCTGATTCATTTCAGAACCTTTATTGTTTCTTATTTATTTGCTGGAATAAGTTTTGATACTTATAAGAAAGTCATTATCAATGGCAGTGCGAGGCACCTAAGGTTTTCACACGGAAGAGTGAGCCACAGAGAATCTTGCACCAGAGCAAGTATTGATCATTTTATAATCAGTGGTACTACACATTTCTGGATACATCAATCCAGACACTTTTTAGAGGAAAGGAAAAAAGTCCTAAAGGCAAGAAACTCCACCTTCACCCATTCTTATGTTTCCATGTGCAAATCACACAGAGAAGACTGGTTCTCCTCACCATGTCCTGGGCACCTGGAAGCATCTGCTTACAGGACAACTTTCCACAATGCATTATTAAATCAGTGATAACTATAAATCATTTTTTAAACAGATTTAATTACATACCCTATAGGAAAACAAAAACATCCGTGTAGTCAAGCTCACTATTCTGAAGCCAGCACTGGCCCTAAGTTAACATGCATGTAACAATAAAAACAGTACAAGCCTACAGAACATCCCTCTTCTAAAATTCTTTGGCCTTAAAGTATTCTTTTAGCTACAGAGATTTCATGGGCCATATGTGGTTTGTCTGTTTAGCAAACCCCAGCAGACTCTTCTCTTTCAAGTAGCTCCATTCCCCTTTCAACACATGCAGACTTCTAGAATGTTGTGATATTTGACTAAAAATACTGCAGGTCTGCTCTGGATACCCATTACACTTTTGCCTGATGTGAACTGATCTGAAGACCTAAACTGATAGCCCACTAGTTCTTACACTATAACAAAATCATAAACCACAGCTTGTCCATTCAACTCACCATTTTGCAGATCTCTTTAATAATGCCCCCATCATCCTTCCTTAGAGTTCAGACCCACACCTTGTGACCTGATGCATAACCTGTGCTAATACCTTCAGCCATTCCCTCAGATCTTCGCCAAGACTTGAAGCTCAAACAAATCTTTCTGAAGCAAAGGGTGAGTTACAGGCTATACATTCAACAAATCATACATAACTAATCCTTAAAGTTCATGGCATTTGTACATGTGTCTCATCTCAATGCAAAAAGATAAGTACGTTAACTTCTCCCAGTAGCATCTAATTCTTTCTGCAATTTCATGAGAACAGGAAACAAAATTGAAGAACTGAAACCAGCATATTTAACAGCACACTGTTAAATATGCAAACCAAAGTTTAAAAATAGGAGAGCACTTCTGTAATTCTTTTTTTTAATAGTCATGAAGGGACACGCAACATGTAGTTTAGAGACTCTCAAGTTAAAACTATGATTTAAGACAATGGAGTTTTTGTTTTTAACTAAGCATTTACTTGAGGTTAAGAAGTTGCATATGACCTATCAAAACTAGAGTTCCAGGTGCAAAGTGGAATAAATTTCCCTGGACAATAGTACTAGTGTTATCAAGCTTTAAACCTAGTGAGAAACAGGGAACAAAATGAGAAAAAGACAAAGATGTACTGCTAAGAACACCATTGCTACAGAAGGCCAGAAAATAATGCTGTACAAGCCAAAGCATGAACTGCTACTTTAACTAGCCTGATTCACTAAGTTCTTAGCTTTTGAATTAGAACCATAATTTATGTGGAGCACTGTCTTTAAAAATAAAGAAAATTATCTGGTATGGCTTCCTAGCATGGGTATAGTACACTTGCCATCAGTGATGAAAGCTAGTATTTAAGATGCTTGCCTGTACTTACTCCTTTTACTACAGATGGAAAAAAAGTGCAATTGTCTATAGTAACTGCACTAAATCATGGTGGTAATGGCCTCCTGTCACACACTAGTTCCTTTCAACCGCTACTCCTCTATGAAATTATCTTGAACGTTTTCTAACTAGTGAGGGCTGACCACTTAATGTAGAGCGCAAGGTTATGTTTTCCTTCGGTTTTTTTTTTACATTCTTAAGAAATTACTGTAAAAGCAAAATTCGAGGAATTGCAAAGCAAGACACACGGAAGATGCTTACCTGGGACACCATCATCACACATTTTAACTTTTGGCCGTGCAAAGCCTGACAGGGCCCGCGGGCGGAGGCACTGGGGCGGACGGATACCGCCGCGCTGGGGACCCACCGCGGCCCCTCCGCTCGGCGGGTCACCGCGGGGCACAAACCGAACAGCCCGCCGGGCGCCTCAGGGACGGGTCCCGTGGCTCTCCCCGCTCTCCACACCGCGGCCGGCCCCGAGTGAGCCACGGCCCCGAACAGCCGAGCCCAGCGCCCGGGCCGCACATCGGCCCCGCCCCGCCCGGCACAGGCAGCGGCCGCGCAGGTCTCGCGAGAAGTGCGTTGCCATGGCGCCCCGTGCTCACAGGAGAGGGCAGGCGCGTGGGAAGTATCGCGAGGTTTGATGGCGGGACGCCCGGTGGTCGCGGTAGCGGTGTGGTGGCCGGGGCCGTCCTGCCTGGTGAAATTGTTTTCTCCTGCTGTAGCCTTGTCTGTGAAAAACGTGTAGAGCGGGGGCAGGGTACTGTGTACTGGAATGTTGTGTCCAGTTCTGGGCTCCTTGGTAGAATAGAGACATGGAGCTCCTGGGCTGGGTCCGGCACAGGACTAGGAGGATGATTAGGGGCTTTGGGAGCATTTCTCTTGTGAGGAAAGGCTGAGGGAGCTGGGCCTGTTCAGCCTCCAGAACAGACGACTGAGAGGGGACCTCATCAAGGTCTATCAGTATCTGAGGGAGGGTGTCAGAAGGATGGAGCCAGACTTTGCTCGGTGGTTCCAGGGAGTAAGGCAAGAGGCAATGGGCAGAAACTCATGCACAGCAGGTTCCACCTGAACATGAGGAAGAACTTCTTTACTGTGTGTGTGACCATACACTGAAACAGATTGTCCAGAGAGGTTGTGGAGTCTTCCTCACTGGAGATACTCAAGAACTGTACACAATCCTGTGGGAATGTGCTCAACAATGACCCTGCTTGAACAGAGAGGTTGGACTAGATGACCCCCTGTGGTCCCGTCTAACCTTTCCTGTTCTGTGATTCCAGGCAGCAGGGGAAAAGACATCTTAAGATATACTCTGTGGAAAAACTGGAGAGGTGAGGAAGCACAGCAAAGAGCTCATGCAATGCAAGGCACAGCTAGCACAGTACAGAAGAGGCAGCTGCAGGGAGATGGTGACTGCTGAGAGCCAAAGAACTGACATTTAGGAAAAGGAATAAATGAAGAGAGGCCCGTTTGTTTGCAGCCATACCACCTCTACCTGTAAAAATCTTTCCACTCTCAGGGGAGCTTAACTGGGCACAGTTAGATTTTGCACATTACAAACACAGTCAGTAGCAATCACCCTGTTCTTGCAAAAAAAAAAAACAAAAAAAAAAATTAAGGCCCACTAAGAAATCTGTCCAGATTGACTCATATCTCAATGGCAGTGTGATGGAGTGTTACATGAAGGGCATGGTTTCCTGCATCCTTGCTATTACTTTGACAAAAAGCTTTCACATGAATTTAATAGTGCAATACTAAGTAATTTCACCTCTGAAAGCTAAATTCATATGTGTAAGGAGCAGTAGACAACAAATTTGGGGTGATTTATCCACTGTTTTAAATTATCTTTTATATAATTTTGGTGAAATTTTCAAGGGGATTGAGCATTAGCAGTAAAAACCCCTGGATTCTTCTGGCATATACCACAAAATTCCATACAATGAAGATGGATAGTGAGACTAGCTAATCAAAATACAGTATTTTCAGAAGAAAGGTGTGGCTGTAGATGTGGGTCTCCATGCTGTTTCTGCTTGCAACAAACATGCAGAAGGCTACCTGTCTGCTCTAGGAGAAATGTAGACTTGTGCAGCCTAAAGCAGCTTTAAGTTTCTTCTTTAAGTTGTCTGCCATTAGCCAGAATTTTGTTCTAAAAGAGGTTAATGAAAGATGGGTGGTGTTTGTTCAGCCAATTAAATTAGGCTAATGGGAAAATAGCAAGCATGAAAGCACTAATAAAGTTGCTGCAACTATAACCTACATGAATATTGAACACCACATATATCGTAGGAGGTTGTTCAGCAATTAAACATAATGCAATACCAATGTTACATTATTTTTAAAACAGGCATGTTGTTATGCATTCATTCTGAAGGAACATGACAAGAACTATGCCAACCAAAAAAAATTCCAAAATTTAAAGGAGTGGCATGCCAGATTTTCAAATTCTCCCTGAAGAAACACAGTGTAAACTGTACGTGGGATTAGGTACGTCATACACCTTGATCCTGAGAGCATCTTTGAAAAAGGAGCAAGAACCTAGGTTTTGACTCTAAGGAAGCTTTTAAACGGGATCGTGTTTGAAGATAAATGTGTTTTTATTCTACAAGGTTGCATTTGATTCTTACCAAAGTGTTTGTGCTTAATAAGGACTCTGATGCAGGGTTGAGCTGCTATTTTACAGTGACAAATTTGATATTATCACTTCACAATAGAAAAAATAAAAATATTAGATTCTTTCTTAAGCACTTCAATTTCTCTAATAAAAAAGGAGAAAAATTCTGCATACAGTTCAAGGATCCACTGTGTTTTTATGTCAGTGGTAAGACCTCACCGGCTCAGCTGGAAATAATTTCACCTGAAAATCCTGAAGTCATTAGGATGAGTCTCCATTACAGTTAGGGACACTCTTAAAGCTCTTCCATTCAGGAGAGAGAACAAATGGAGGAAACCACCTTAACAGGAACAATAGGTTGGCTCTATGTCAACAGGTAGATTTCTTTTTGCCTTTAAAATTTCTCTTGCCAACTACAGGCAGTTCCTCTATCTTTACTTCACTTTGAAGAATAAGCTAGAAAACAAGCTGTTCCACTGAGATTGGAACTTCTTCCATGCAATACCCTCTTTGGACTGGACCCATAAAATGTTTCCCAAGGCCAGAGAATATTTTGCTCTGTCATGTATCTTTAAAAGTTTCTGGAATATGAAAGTCCTTTGGGGAATCTTTCTATCACAAGTTAGAAGTTATTTGCTGGGTTGTCAAAAATGTCTCACATTGTGTTTCTTCGGGAAAAGATTTGTGAAAGATTTAATTTTGAAAAGCTGTTGCCATTACTGAAAAGTTGAATATATCCAAACTCCATATTAAAATTTGAACTATGCTCATATTTGACTCTGTTTAGATTTCATAAGAGAAGTGTTAGGCTCAGATAACAACCAAAACGAATACCATAATGGGGATAAGCACTTTTTAAATATGTGCTATATCCTTGAAAGCATTTCACATGTAACATTGTGGCCTTCCTGTTCACAATTCTTTGACAGAGAAAGGAGACAAATTAACTGATGTGCATCTGAAAAGAACAGCTTAGTTACATTTACAGCATCCATGTCAGTATGTCTGAAAACGAAGCGAGACGGATTCTCGGATACACTCAGTATTTGAAAGCCTAACCAAAACCCACAGGAAGAACAGGCACCTAGAATTTTTTTAAATGTCGGTTGTTTAATTCTGTATTAGGAGAAAGAATAAGTAGTTCAATTAATTGGCATGAATTAAGCATGACAGTGTTAGAAGTGCCACAAAGAGGAACTTCACAATTTGATATTCATCAAATCAACATTTTGGAAAGCGTTTTGTCTCTCCAGCAGTTAATTTGCTACTGTGTTTTAAACATTACCCATTTACAGTATTCAAGAAGCTCTCAGAGTTCTTCATGGAAGTGAATGATCCTGACTGGGTGCTTTGAGTCACATTCACACAGACCAAAGAAAAAGCATTGGTGCCCTGGTGTGGAGCTGCAGGGCCACAGCCTCCTTGGGATCACAGAGATGTGGAAGGATAACTCACGCAGCTGAATGCCATAGAGGGCGGACGTGGGCAGGATTTAGAAAGGACAGGTCAGGACAGTGGGGAGCAGATCTGGCCTTTTGTGTCAGACTGCAGCAGGGAATACATGGAGCTCTGCCTGATCTGTAGAGACCATGAGATGGTGGGGTCCAGGATCCTGAGAGAAGGGGACAAGGCAAATCAAGTTGCAGGATCATGACCCTGAACTTCAGGAGTTCACTGGCTGGGTGGATTAGGAGAAAGCAGTATATGTTGTTTATCTTCATTTCAGCAATGCTTTCACTGTTTTCTCCTGTAAAATTCTCAATATACAGATTGATAAAATATGAACTAGATAAGTGGGCAGTGATGTGGATTGAAAACTGGCTAAACTTCTGGACTTAAAGGAGTGTCAACAGCAGCACAAAGTCCAGCTGAAGTCCCATTAACAGTGGAGTATTCTGGAGTCTGATACTGAGGCCAGTACTGGCCATTAATGATGTGGATGGTGGGACAGAGTGCATCCTCAGCAAGTTTACAGATGATACTCAGTTGAGAGGAGTGGTTAACAAAACAAATACTTATGCTGCCATGCAAGAAGGGTGGTGACAAGCTGAAAAAATGGGTAGCTAGTAATCTCATGAAGTTCAATGAAGTCCCACACCAGCAGTCGAATAACCCTGTGCAGCACTATAGGCTGAAGGTTGGCTAGTTGGAAAGAAGCTTTGCGTAAAAGGGCTTAAGGGTCCTGGTGGACAGCAAGTTCTCCATGAACCAGTGGTGTATCCAGCAGCACGAAAGGTCAACAATGTCTTGGGCTATGCCAGGGAGAGCATTGCTCAGCAGCCCAAGGGAGGTGAGCCTTCTGCTCTATTCAGTCCAGGTGAGATCACACCTGGAGTGCTATGTGCAGTTCATGGCTCCCCACAACAAGAAAGATGTGGACATGGTAGAGAAATTCCAAGGCTGTGAAGTTTACAAGATTGTAGTTGGGATTGTATAGCCTTTAGAAAAGTCTTAGAGGAGATCTTGTCTGTGTACAAACAAACACCTGATGGGAGGGTATAAAGAGTATGAGTTCTTACTTTGCTCAATGGTCCCTGAGGCAAGAGGCAATGGGGGCAAACTGATACAGGACATTCCATTCAAGGATAGGGAAAAGGTTTTTAGCTGTGGGGATGGCCAAACACTGCCAGAGTTTGCTGAGGTTGTAGAAACCACATCCTCAAAGAGAGTCAAAGCTTGTCTGGATACAGGCCTGAAAAACCTGCTTAAGGTGACCCTACTTGGGTAGTTGGGCTAGATGTTCTCTAGGGCCTTCCAACCTCAGTCATTCTGTGAGTGTTTGAAGAATTCTGTAGGTCAAACCGAGTTCTGGCTAACTGCTTGTGCTATTACTTAAAAGTTAAGAGCTCTAGATACCAGACAGATTGCTTAGCTAGAACCCAGTTTGTCCTGTAGCCCAGTGCTAAAAGATATGGCACCTATTCTAACTTAATAGTATGCATATTTATCATCTCATCTTCTGGTTTTTCTTAATGACTTTTGTAGAAGTCATTCTTCTCTTTTGTATCCTCAATTATAATTGTAAAATAAAAGCCTTAAGATGCTAACTAAGGATGTTTGGAAATGCTGCACACTTAAACATGGGCACAACCCATAAAAAATAGATAACACCTTGAGAGTTTAACTCACTGAGTCAGATATTCCTTGTATTGTTAACTCATTCTCTCTCAAAAATATTCTGTCCAGTCCTAAAATGTTCTTATCAACTCTTAGAAGCCAGGGTAGTATAATTCTTATAACCTGCTACAAAGTTGTCCTTTAAAGTTTGTCTGCCAGATGATGTGTTACTCAGCTTGAATAAACCTGAGAGACTGATTCCACAAGTGTTACAAAGTACTGATTCATTTCCTTTGAGTGTCTGGCTAAAGGGGGACTTGAGGAAAATGTAAAGTTTTGTTCTTAAATAAATATTGTATATAAATGGATCATGTCAGCAACACTCAGATTTCATGATTGCCTGGAGTGGGAACTGGATAATGAGACTTGTCAGCTCCACTGGATTTGTAGCAGGTATTTGTGTAGAGCAGTTTTGAATGTTTCAGAAAAATCTGTGAACATTTGGAAGACTTGTGGACCAGTCTCAGTTATGCTCTGGGTCTGGTTAAACCAAATCAGCATAATTGTTCTTCAGAGGATCTTTTATTATGTGTTACACATTTCACCTTACAAATAAAAATTATTTCAGAAATGGAACAGAGCTTTCCATTAGGACTAGTAGTCATAGAAATGCTTTATGCTTTATTACAATTGAGTTTGGTTCCCGTAATCCCTTTTTTCCTTGAGGAAAAAATAAAAAGTATTTGCTTCCTCAGGTTTAATTTCTCTATTTTTTTGAGGTTTGATTGATGGCAAAGCATGAAAGGAAAGACTTAAAAGCAGTGCACACAAATAGAAAGCAAAAAAGACTAAAACTGGACAGATTTTTAAAAAATTTGGGGGGGGAGTAGGGTGACATGGCAAGGTATCCTTAAGAGATAAGAAAGTCAAAGCCTCCTAAGCAGATGAGATGAAAATGTGAGCTGGTGTGGTAGACTTGGACATACATAATTTCATAACTAAAATAATAAAATCTAGAATATACAACCCTTGTAAACAGCTATCTGACCCAGTCATCAGGTCAAACCTAGCCAAAACATCTCTAACCAAAGGAAAATGTGGGGTTGTCTTGGAAATGTAATGCCAGCTGCTGTGAAGATCCAAAAATAAAGAAAAACTATATAATGGTTCCCTGAAAGATAAAACTTGTTTTTCTTTCTGCCTGTTTTAAGCAATTTGCATCATTAATTTTGTGAGCCATAACCTGATGTGCTATATTTCTGAGGAAACAAGCAGAGACATACACAAAATACACACAAAAAAGCATGTCAGGAAGCAACTCTGGAGAAGCATTAAGTATAGGATTCCTGTTCAAACACAAAAAATTATATTCCAATGTTGTGAGTAGAACCCAGTGCTTTTCACAATTTATTTCCTGTGTTTCTTCTTCATGCTGCCTATACATCTAGCAAAGAAGTTTGATGAAGTGGCAGTTTTTAGGGGAATATTATAGCTGTGTACAAATATGCTAGAGATGTAAACTGGAGAAAGGCTAAACTGGGGTCTTGTCAAACAGTTCACCAGTCAGCTCCCCTAAAGCATGTAAGAATGCTGCATTTTCATGTGGAAGGCAGGGATACTTTTGCTATATCCCCGAGGGTATTTTTCCCTAACTCTGGAGTCAGTTAACCTCTTTTACTAGGGGAATCAGACTGCTGGTGGTGCCAGAAATCACAAACGTCTGGGACCAGTGTGTCAGAGATTATTTCTGCTGAATCAGCTCTCAATATAATAAATGTATTAAGTCAGTAACCTAAGCACATTTTCATAACACAATGGTAACTACACTGCAAAATATATTTTTAATTTAGACAAATTCTCAGCCCCTGTCCAATGATCATTGTTATGTTAAAAAAATATTAAACCTTTTGTGACACTGGCAGTAAATTATAATACCATTAAAACTCCTGGTAGATATTTTCAAGTGTTTGCTTATAAATAAAATGGAAGATATAACAGGAGAAATACCATTATATGATTTCTAAAGCATCAAAGCATTAATCAAGCCAGCTATCTTAAAAGTTAATTTAATTTAAATTAATCATTAGCAATACATTCTATATTAAAAATTAAGTTGCCATGCACATCTTTTAATGTATAGATGTAACTTAAAATTATTGCTAGGTATCTGATCACTGTAATAGGTAATATCTCTGTTGAGTTTATTCAAAGCAATCTGTTGGCTTGTACATATATGTGCACATGCATATGTTGTGTTCCTGCCCCAAAACCAGACTGAAACTCACTCCTAGTTTGTTACTAAGGCTGTTCAAATGCAAGTATCAGTAATTAAAACATAATTAAACCATAAAAGAGCAAACTTTACCCACATGTCATAATAACTAAGTCATAATGCCCAAATCAAACAAATGTAGCCAGAAAGAAAGACTAAAATATACAGCATTCTATTGCTCGTTCTTTCTGTGCTGGCCTACCAGAGACTTCCCACAATGTTCAAGATCATTGCCAGTCCAGAGCTTACCAGCCCTCCTTCAAATTCAGCTGCCTGTTGTGGTTGAACCTGGGGGCTGATTCTCTCCATATGAGTCCTAGGATATAAGGAACTACTTAGGCTAAATGTAAAAGGACATCCATTGACTTTCACAAAAAAATAAATAAATAAGGGACATACTAAAACTCCAGACCTGCAGCGATTGGTTTCATTAACTGGAAAAAAAATGGCAAAACAAAATGTTTCCGAGAACCAGTCACTCATATTGCATGTCTTTTTTTTTCTTTTTCTTAATGAAGAGATTAACCCAGCTTTGTATGTGTAGGTGTGAGGGAATAATTCTAATTTAAGACAAATTTGCTGTTTTTATGAGTTCTTTGATAGTTATCATCTAACTACTACAACTACTGGAGCATAAAAATAAATGGAGTAGCAGTTGTCACAATAGATACTGAAGCAAAGAAGTCATATTCTAAGCCAGATATTTGAGGTTCTGTTTCATCTACATGGTATGAAAAATATTTTCATTCATTTGCATTCACGTAATGTTTTCTTAGACTACTGTAGGCAAAATGTAGAAAGATTAAAATATCACAGTTAGTATGTGGCTGTATTAATTTATACTTGTGTGCATATTAAGTTTATGTTACTAGTACAAAGTATCATAATCAGGTGAGTTTTCTACAGAATCTGGGGTGTTCATTTACAGCACAATATTTGTATAAGTATATGGAAGGGCAAAAAGTGCTTAACCTTTTGCTAAATGCAAATTTTTGGATCACTACCATAATTTCACAACAAAGGCAGAATACCAGATTCCTTTAGCTGAGTGATAATGCTCAAATTATTTTCTAAACAGAATGAGATTAGTCAGTACTTAGTTATAGGACGAATGAGACCCTAGATTATTATGTTATCTCAGAAAGAAAACAGAATCCAGAAAGGATTTCACCTTGATCCTAAAAAGCCATGTAATCTGGATTCCTTTGGGGAAAAAAAAAAAAAAAAAAAAGGCTACTATTAAGTCTTGGGAGGTAATAGGTTGTTTTGACAATTATGTCATTATGCAGATTTATGGATGTATCTTTCAGCGTCACTCAAGATCTAATTTGCCTCAATAACTCCCAAGTCTTGTGAATTCAGAGGCTGCTGGAATTCTTCATGAATTGTCCCTGGTCCTCAAGGACATAAGAGCAATTACAAAGTAACTTCCAAACACATTTATGTAAACTGCATATCCCACCTTGGAAAGAATAATCTGCAAAATTTACACATTTACATATAAGCAGAACCTTTAAATATGCAACAGATGTTTCATTTTTTGAAAAGCTCTTGAATTCATTGACAAGCCTTTGGCTAAACTGATGAATTAATTTGTTCGGGGCAGATTTTATAAATCCTCTAATAATTCATACCCTTACACATCTTGACTTGATTTCTGAGGTCTACAGCATGTGTTTTAAATGTTTTAACCTTTACTACTTTAATCAGGTAACATTTATTTCAGGGCTGGATGATGATCAGTCATTGAAAGATAGAGTTGACTAGGAAATAAAATTCAATTTGTCAGTTAAACAAACCTCCACATCTGAAATAAGAAATAATCAGTCTGTATTACTGGATCTCTGAAATGCTTAGTGGTTTTGATATCATTCTCCCTTTCAAGAATATATAGTGCTGGATTTCTAAGTGTAGCTGGATGTGGTGCTGGTATGCAAAAACCACAGTTGCCATGCTTATGTATAACCAGTTTCTCAGGATGGTTTAAATGTAAGCCTTTAGCGCTAAACTGAGATTTATTTCTATCATTTTAAGCTATATTTCTTAAATGTTCAGAGGCTAGATAATCAATTTAAGCAACAATGAAATCAGTCTGGAAGACAAATTTTGCCAAGCTGTTTGCTTTGGAGAGGTCTTTAACTTTGTTACTGCCTCTGATGTAATGTACTAAATTATATAAAATAATTTAGGAAGGTTTTTATTGGTGTGTCTGATCAAGTGCGATAAAATGTCCAAGTAAAACTGCTTAAAATAGATTTGTCTTCCATTTCTAGACAGCTGACCTGACAGCAACCCACTCAATAAAGCATATATTTTCTTACTATGCTGAGTCATTCAAAGGTCCAGAAGTCTAAAATCACTCAGTTTTGATGAGAATGTGTTATATTTATAGCATGTTTATTTCAGATGAAAACCATAAACAGTGCAAATGGCCACTTTTTGCCATTCATCTTCCTTGATGTTGGCTCATAAATTGAGGTTTAGCTAGATATTGAAGTCTGAGTACATCAGTATTGACTGTATATTTCTAGTCCCTGTCTGTACAAATGTGCAGAATTATGGGTGCTACAACCTCATTTGAGATACTGATATTCATTCTGTAATGTTTAATACTTTTTTACTCTTACACATTCCTAAGGAATCTCTGTTACATCGAGGACACTCATGGACTTGTGAAAGAATCTCATGATTAGACAGTACATAACAGACCTGCCCATCTGATTTCAGCCTTCCAAAACAAACTGAATTCCACTTAAAATGCATCTAGGTGGTTTACATTTATTTGAAGCAGGTCTGCAAATAAGATTTCTTAATCTGGACCAGTTTTGTGTCCTGCTTTTTAAATCTCTAGTGTGGAAATGCTGTTCAGGAAGTGTAACTATATTACATAGGTGAAAAAGTAGTTGAAAAATGAAAATTCTTCATACCATCTTGTGTTTCTTTATTTTCCTATATGTTCTGGAAACAGAAGACTTAACAAAACCTATTTTTTTATCCTTGATGTGTTTACTATCTTCCTTCTTGCCAGTTTCTCTGTGTGCCATAAAAACCTCAGCCATGAGCTGAGTAGCTCACTAGAGAAAGTTATATATGTATACTGTCATATGTATGTATATGTAACTGTCTTCTCTGTGCCTTTTTTTGGCACTGACACTTATATTGACTGCTCTACATAGACGACAGGTATTAAATTTTAGAGATGCAATTATAACAGGAGATTTTTTAGGAAATGGATAATCACTTTTTTAAGATATTTTTAAAACTTGATCAGACAAAATGCCAAGTTTCTAACTTGAAATTAGGCTTCTAGCTTGAAATTAGGCTTCAGGTTTGAAATTCTTCAAGTTTTTGTGTTTAAATTCTAACTTGAAATTAGTCCCGTTTTCAGCAAGAGGTTGAATCTATATCACCCAAAACTTCCTCTGACTAGACTTGTCAAAGATCCGCCTTCTTTTAGTTGAAATTGGCTCGAAGGTTTGAGGATTACAAGAGTAGACTAGTAGATAATACAATCACACATGCTTTGCCAAATTACTTGGAAGTTTACAATATCTATGATTCAATGTCCAATAAAAGATCTAATGTACAGAGTGCCCATAGCTGAATAACAGTTCAGCCTAAGAACCACCATGTAGCTCTCACTGGATCTTCCACAATTCATTGTTATTAGAAGTCTTTAAAGGATACATACTGTAGAAATCTGTCAAAGTCTCCTGATGTACAATTGTGTTAAATACATCACATTTGGTAATCTGGTCCCATTTCATAGGTTGTGAGAAATTATTATATCTGAGAAATGAGTTGCCTTCATCTTGTTCACTAGATGGGGTTTCCTGCAGGATAAAACTAGAGTACAGTATTCTCAGGGATCAGGACTGATATTAATGTGCTATTCAGACTGCAGTCTGAGAGCAAACATCCTATGCTTTTGAGTTGCTCATTAGAAACAAACCAAGCCACTGGGAAAAATTCTAGAGGAATTTTCAAATTGTCATCAGACATTGTAGCTTGCAAATACAAAACAAACTACAGTATATTATAGAAATAACTGTGTGATAACATACTAGTGGAAAACGAGTGACAGGATAAACCTGTATCTGAAGAACAAATATACCATAAACTGTGTGAGGTTGTTGCTAATTAATTTTCTTCAAATATTTTACTTAATAGTAACAATACTTTCTGTCGTGGCATCTCTGCTACTTAATCAGTAACATATTGCAGCGTATACTGAGGGCAGCAAAACATTTCACAGCTAAGTAATCAAATATGAGGAAGTTGAGTGAAAGATTTGACACTGAGGAAAAATAATTCTTACAGTAGTCAGGAACAAAGTGCCCTTTGATTTTTAGTTTCTCATCTCTAAACTATAGATCTGCACTGCTAAACTCAAACTCTAAGATCAGCTTTTACTGGTAGTATGTTGTTTTCTACTAAAAAAAAAATAGTTTAATACAGAAGTCAGAGGACCCTAAACTCAGCTCCACATTTAGCTGCAGAAATGCAAAACATACAAATCTGCAGTGAAACAGCATTGTTCAAGCCAAGAAAACAATATTATATAAACATAGAAGTCAGTCTTGTACATCAGCTATGGTGGGTGTGGCCATTTTTCTCAGGGTAGCCAGAAAACACCATATTGCTCCATGTTTGACTTCCCACACTTTGTTTTGGAATTAATACATCTCAAGGATAAAAATATGGAGTATTGTTTTACTTAGTTTGCATATAATTTTAGACCAAATATCCAATGGGAAATTCCCCTGGCACAATTTGGGGCTATTTCCTGTTGTCCTGTCACTTGTTACATGGGAGAAGAAACTGATCACCATCTCACTACATCCTCCTTTGAGGTTGTTGCAGAAAGCAAAAAGGTCACCCAAAGCTTCCTTTTCTTCAGACTAAACGGTTTGAGCTCCTTCATCTGTTCATCACAACTTGTGCTGCAGACCCTTCAACAGCTCCAGCAATTTTCTAGACACACTCCAGCACCTCAATGGCCTTCCTGTCACGAGGGGCCCAGAACTGGACAACACAGGATTCAAGGTGCAACTTTGCTAGTGCCAAGTATAGGGGCATAATCACTGCCCTGGTCCTGCTGGCCACACAATTGCTGATACAGGCCAGGATGTCACTGGCCTTCTTGGCCATGGGGGCACACTGCTGGGTCATGCTCAGCACCCCCAGGTCCTTTTCTGCTGGGCAGCTTTCCAGCCACTCTGCCCAAGCCTATAGTCCTGTATGGGGCTGTTGTGACCCGAGGGCAGGACACAGCACTTGGCTTTGTTGTACCTTGACCCATCAATCCAGACTGTCCAAACCACTCTGTAGTGTCTTCTGACCCTCCAGCAGATCAACAGTCCAACCCAACCTGGTGTCATCTGCAAACTGACTGAGGGGGCACTTGATCCCCTCATCCAGACCATTGATAAAGATATTAAGCACATCTGGCTCCAACCCTGAGCCTTAGTGAACACCACTGGTGACTGACCACCAGCTGGATGTAGCTCCATCAACCACCACTCTCTGGGTCTGGCCACCCAGCCAGTTTTTTACAGAGCAGCCAGTGCCCGCAATCCAAACTGTGAGCAGACAGTTTCTCCAGGGGAATGCTGTGGGAAATGCTGTTAAAGGCTTTACTGAAGTCCAGGCAGGCAATACCCAAACTCTTCTCATCCACTCAGTGGGCCACCTTGTCTTAGAAGGATGTCACGTTGGTCAAGCAGGACCTGCCTTTCATAAACCTGTGCTGGCTAAACCTGATATCCTGGCTGTCCTGCATATGCCACGTGATGGTACTCCAGAAAATCTGCTCCATGACCTTCCCTGGCATCAAGATGAAGCTGACAGGCCTGAGGTTCCCTGAATCCTTCTCCCAACGCTTCTTGTAGATAGGCTAACTTCAAAGAATGTTCAAATGTTTAAGGGGCAGGAAGTAAACTCCGAAAAGTGTTCCAATCACATTGCAAACTTGTATCTTACAAAATGTCTTTTTCTTACCTTTGAGTAATATAAACCAGTTCAACGAACTTGGATGAGGACAGTGGTTATGATCTTACCTTTGGATTTGTTTGGCTTTTTTAACCTCATGTTCCTTTTCACCTGTTTTCTTTCTGAAACAACATACACAAGACATCACTTTCTGGTACAAGAAATCACAAGCTGAGAGACAAATACATATGTATATTTACTGACTCACAAAATTATTTATGTCCGAACTTCCTACAGGTGGAGCTATAATGCAGTTTGAAAGGGCCTGATTACTTTTACAGAAAAGAAAGGGCTGGCATCTTCTCAACTGGGCTCCTCATTTAGATGCCTTATGTTGTGTTTTCAATTTACTTGTCTTTTCCTGAAGTATTTTTCAGAAAAGGCTGACTTAAAAGGTACCACTTCTGCTAGGTTGAGTTTTATACAAAAAAAGTCCCAAACTTCTGAGGTTACTGAGCTTCATTTTCTAATTATTTTATACTAATAGATTTAGCTTAGTCCTTCTTTAAATTCTTTCTTCAATGTGGCAGTTAATACAGAAGGAAAAAATCATGAAGGGGATATTTGAAGAAAACACACAATGGTTTTTTTGCTGTATCATTCTACTCTTGTTGCATTCTTACCACTGTTTTGCCTTTGCTGTTGTCTACTGTACTGTAGACTTTTTGGACCAAAGCCACTTCCTCTACGTGTTACATGGGGTTACATGGATAACATTCTTGAGCCTTTGTTTTAGAAAAAGGATGCATTGCTGCAATTTGATTTTTCATGGAGTTTTCTAGAGAGTTAAAGAGACATCTTAAACTGTGTCTTTCAGACTCTTCAGATACATTTTCCCAGAGTATTCGTGCTTCCTGGTCTTCTATTGTGCCACTTGCATAGCAGATAGCAAGTAAAGTGCCTGGTCTGGCACCATGGACAGAGGCCCTTATGAAGTGGCTGGAGTAGTGGACAGTATATTCCTGATAGATCTTTGTCATGTGCGTAACTAAAATAATAAAAATATTTAATTGGGTTAACAGAAATAACTTCATTGGCAGATTTTGAGCATGGATAATTCTGCACTCAAAACTGGCCAGAATCAACAATTCCTTCTCTCTGACTTTTCTGTCATTTGGGGGAGTTTGGAACTGACTGGAGGATGAAAGATTAGACAGTTGTATTCCATCCCACATGGTCTGAGAATAATAGCAGAGGCCATGATGAATTGATGGTCTACTCCTATAGCGTAACACTGACAGGCTGCTCTTTGGTAGTGGTCTTTTGCCATCCAAAATACTTTTTTTGCTTTCTGCAGTGTTTTCCTTTGCTTGTATCTAAGAAATACATAAAGTTCTAGCCCTAGGAGAATACAATCCAGACACAATGACTGTGGCATGTGGGGACTTCCATTTCTATTTTCATAATGTAAAGTAGATTGAAGATGGAAAATGTTTTCTGTCCACAAAGGATATTATACTTCAAACATCTTTTGGGATTTTGTCACTTCATTCTAATTAGCCATTCTGACTGACCTGAAAAAACAAGAGTGAAGGAGGGGCTGTGTGGTGTGTGTGTCCTAAAATTATTCTTATCATTTTTTTCATATTCAAGAGCTTGTCACATATTTATAGCTGCAGGCTTCTTGCTCATACTCTGGGACTTCTTGGTCATGTACAGTCCTACATCAGCCACACCTGCAAGACTTAACAAGTGGATTCTCAAGACTAGATGAGCTGTTCCTCAGCCTGAAACGAAGTGCTACAACCTGACACAATGCCGCATGCCGAAGCTTTTTGCCTGTGAAGATAGGCTCCTTTGGCTTAGTGTTGGCTTTTATTAGCAAGTAGCTTATTTTGGTTTGTTCATCCTATGCAAAATACAAGCAGAAAATCCTCTGCCAGAGGCGCCAGGAGTTCATTTTGGGGGACTGCTAATTTTGCATAAAACATAAGGTCTGAGGATAGATATCAGAATCAAGAGAATGTTCTCACTGGTTAAGAATATAGGCAAGGGGCCTCCAGAATAGCAGGAAGAATAATTTCTACTGAAATTTATGGCTCACACTGGAGGTAACGTTTGGCAGCCCTCCTGTGTTGTGTTTTATGGTAAATGCTTGTCCTACTGCAGAAGACGATCTATTTGCAGCCCATGTGTATTTATCTGGCACCCTTCAAAGAATGGAAACGCTCCTTACCTGGTAAGGGAGGCCTCTGAAGTGTCCACTGTGACTAAAAGTAAAAAAACCAATTCTCAGTGGATCACATAGGAACCAATTGGGTGTATTGACCAATTCGTTTTGTGCTCATGGAGCTAAACTCAGAAATATTATGGAATATGAAAATTAATTTCTTTGCAAAACAAGCTCTTCAAGAAGTGAATCATAAAAGATCTGGATCCGAAGTGGTCATTGATAGAGAGATTCAGCTGATAGTTATAACTCTGTACAATGAAGACTTTGGAAAACTTCTAGCTCTGAGAAGAAAAAGCTTGTTTCATATATTCCATTCCATATGTCATGAGTTAAGCCAGTTTTTCTTTTGACCACACACTTGTGGACAGCACAAGTAAGATTTCTCTGACAGATATTATCAAGAGTATGAATCAAAGACAATTTGATGTTAAAAAAGAAACTGAATTTTGCTTATTGCAATACAGATTGTGTCAATAATGCTTCCTTTTCTATGTAAATGATACTAAAACTTTATTGCCCAGTGACATGTTTCTAATGTAGAACTGAGGGCATTTTCAAAAATTGATCACCCAGCTAAACTGAAAGCTACCCTAAAAAAAAGATTTATGATGCATCTGAGATGCTGTCTTTAGAGTTCCATGTATTTTGTTTTCAGAATACTCTTTTTTTTTTTCTGTAACAGAAATGACTGAATAGGATAAAGGAAACACTCTGACTTTCCTTCCCCTGGCTGCCTGAGGCATTGTCATTTATCATTTCAGAGTTGTACCTTTCAAGCTCATAGGAAGGCCACACAGTTAATATCTGAATACCTGTAGGAAAAGCAAAGTCAGAATAGGGAGAAGGATGTGCTATACCAGATTCAGCTCCAAGGATTAATTATTTCCCTGCTTGCTGACCCCTCTAAAACCTAGCACATCCTTGGTCCCAGCAATCTACTGCAGAAGTTGTTCACTCTTTAGGTTTCTATAGTTATTTATCCAATTTACCATAGTTTATTCTTTATTCAATTCTAACCACAGTAATTTTTTTGTATCTCAGCTTGCATTTTATTCTCTAAACTATTTTGGTCTAACACCTCATCTCTATGCATACAGACCCTAGACTAGAGGGCTTGAAGCTGCTCTGTGGTATTAAAATACAAAATTAAAAGCAGGCTGAGAAGGTTTGATAATTGATAATATTTGTTATCAGAGTTGTTCCACTTCCTTATGGCTTCCTTAGTAACTGAGGAAGATTCTTATCTGAAGTCTATGTCGTGCTGATCTCAGTTAGGCATGTTTCCTTGTCAGACGCTGGTCCTAAAATTTTTACATACTGCCTGGTCTATAGAAATTTACGAAGGTGTGCATTCAAGACCTACAAATCAAGATTTGTTTTCAGATTTAAAGTTCAATCATACAGTTTATTTCTGAGTCAAATAACCCGTCTTTCATATTCAGTGCCACATAACCTCCAGAAGAATCCAACTCAGCAGCCAAAAGGAATCACTCTACACTTGCTTGATATTTAACACCAACATCTGGGAGGGCAACCTGGGTGTCGAGTGACAGGAAATGGCAACACCCCATTTAGCCAGACTTCACCATCTGATCTTACGTCTCTTTTCTGCTTCTTGTCAAGCAAATTCTCAGTTCTGGTTTGAAATTTCTTCTCCTTTTCCTTAACAAACACTCCCACTTGTAAGGTGGAGTGCTGGAGCACAAGCCTAGGTTCAAGAAGAAATCCTTCCTATCCTCAGTGAGTTAACATGCAGAGCACCCAAGTACAGGAAGATAGGGAGAAAAGGCTTGAAAGCAATCTGCCGATGGATCCATACCACATTAGTCTTGTAAAAGTCACTAGATGATAAACAAAACATGAAAATGGGCAGAAAGAAAATTGGGAGCTAAAAAACTTTATCTGGAACAGAAGGTACAAGCAAAGAAAGATGGAAAGTTTGCTCAGACAGGAATGTTCCTTCAATCTTACTCTTCTTTTAGACTGATCAAGAAATAAAAAGAAGATCTTTCTATATTAACCATATTTTAAACTAGGAGTCTGTAAATGCAGGGGGAAAAAAATGTTGCTTCTTGCATAACTCAAGTCTGGTTTCCTTTTTGAATTTGTTTAGATAAAACTCCTGCCCTTCGCACAGCTATAATTTTAATTTCAGCAGGTTCTTCTGATATTTTCTGTTCCTGTCTGCTTCTTCAGGAGAACCTTACACATTTAAAATGTTCATTGATTTCAGACTGTCACCAAAAATTTTGGTGATTTTTATAATAATAACTGAACATGCTGAAATATAGTCTCCTTGAAAAAGATGCTGTTTTTCCTACTCTGAAAAAAGGCACAAAACTTTAATAACCACTGAATAAAATCACTGGACTTTATTTTCATTATAATTTCTTTTTAAATAAATATTTTGTGAAAACATTTATTGTCTGTAGAAACAAAATTTACATTGATTTTATAAAAATATGTTAAACGTACACATAAACTTAGCTACACCTTAGTCTATACTTATGAGTAACACTCTTAGATATGGGATAACACTGTCAAAAGCACCGCTGTGGACTCCAGTGACTACAGCTTAAATTACATTCACATTTAACTCCAGTTCCAGTAGTTTAAAAATGTCATTTATTATCCACAATTACCCATTAGTCCGGAGGAAGAGTTTCATTCATTAGTTACATTATATCCATTTGTGATATAATCTTATCACTTAAATGCTGCAAAGATGGCATTGCTAGCCACAGAAAGCTTGGGAGGCTGAAGGTAAGATCTGCTTCCAGGAGGGATGTATAAATGAGAAAAAGAAAGGATAAACCTGGGTTATTTTGACATACCAGTTTTCAGGACCTCTCTTCGAAACAGAAGAAACTTCTTCTGAGAAATCCATTCAGTACAATGTACAAACACCGGATCAAGAAAGCAAAGATTTCGTAAGTCTGTCTTTCCTTAACTGTGCTTAGAACTTCATTGCCGTAACTGTGTAGGTCAGGAAGTCCATATTGCACTCAGCTAATTAAATTGAATAAAATATTCAGAAAGCATCAAATAATTAGATCCTCTTGACTGGATTTTGGTCAGAAAGCCATAGTAGCCATGACAAGTCTAGCAAAAACAAAAAGAAAACATGATAAGTCCTTTAACTATCTTGACTGGTCTTAGTGTACTAACTCAGTCTCATTTGAAAAGTGCTATCTGCAGTGGCACAATATTTGCAGTAAAGACTCAGGATGTTGTAAATAAGAATTGTAATAAGGAATGGTAGTCCAAATACCAGTGAGGAGCTGCTTTAATCCATACAAAACCATTTTTTGTCTAAGAATACCCCAAGCACATAATTTTAGAAGTCTGGTTTTGTTTCTTTATAGAGATTCACAGAATGCTGAAAAAGAAGCTGTTTTGTAATCAAGACTGAGCAACTTTGTGATATACTGCGATTCACAATTACATCACATATCCTTCCCTTCCCCTTTCCCTTTCCCTTTCCCTTCCCCTTCCCCTTCCCCTTTCCCTTTCCTTTCCCAACACACATATTAAGTTGGATATGGAGTACTGACAGCCTGAAGCACTGCTTTGCACAATAAACTTTGATAGTAAATCTTGAGCTTTTACAGCAAATCAGCACCGTGATGTCAACAAATGCCAGCAAATGGATCTCACTGTGAGTGGAACTGATGTGCGAAATGTTATTCTGCTAGAGTCTGGCATATAGATACAGCTTTCCAGACCATATTTTATGTTAGTTCTAATTTACAGTAGGACTGGAAGAGCAAGCAACAATCACAGTATCAGGAAAATCTTACCAGATTGTTGCCTTGGTACCTATCCCGTGAACCCATCCTCTTGTTAGGTTATTCCTATCTATATCCCGGCTAACATCATGATGACAGCTATTTGGTGTAGTTACTGTCATACTTTATCATTGTCATTTCATTAGTACAATGAAACATTGAATACTCCTCTATTCTTTCTTGCACATTCCCCCAGTGTATTTGTATATATGATAGATGCAACCTAGACACTTAAAGACACTTCTAGAAATTATTTGCCTCAAAATGTGTGGAGCAGACCATGTGTGATTACACAGTCTTCATTTTCACCTCTGTTAGAAACATCTGTTTCTTGTAGAAAAGAAAAATTATCTGATCTTAATTTTTCTTTAATTAGTCATTCCAAGGTTCAGACAACTCAAGCGGATTTGTCAGGCTTACATAAGAGGCATATGTTGTATACCCCAAAAAATCTTAATTGATACTGGAGCACCTTAAACCAATACTGAGCTTCTTCGGGAATTCAAAGAGAGAAGCTTAGCACTGGGTTTTGGTTTTGCTTGGTTTTGGGGTTTTTTTGCTTTGACAATAGGAGGAAAAACCTGTTTTTTTAAAATCTGTTGCCGTGGTAGTGAAAGCATTGGCTGAGTGCCAAAAACTAAGGAAGATTGCTTCCAGTGAAAAGGTTGATAGGAGATGATTACTTATTTAGCTGCCAAAAAACAACTTAATCTTGCTGGAACCTGGGCGGGATAGAGGCATTTGTAGAGTCTAACAGCAGTGAAGGGTCTAATGCAAGTCTGCATCTAAAAGTGGTGGAAGAGCCTATTTTGGACTTGAAGCATCCAAGAAGGGACAGACCTATATGACCCTGTAGCAGATACAGAGGCCTGATGTATAAGCTGAAAGGTCAAGACAAAAAAATTTTCACAGTGACCTGCCAAGAGTGAGAGTACAGAAAAAATCTTCAGTGTCATTTTAGAGGGCTATACATACCTATCCCAGCTGTGGGTGAGTGACATTTAATGAGAAGGATCATCAAGATGATGATTTCATTTTTCTTTTCACTACATAGATGTTATTAACACAGAAGACATCTAAACCCTTGGATACACAAATATGCCATGAAAAATTTGTCTGTCCTGTGTATGCTATGTATGAATCCATATGCTCAAATACATATTCCCAAATTCATTATTCTTAAAAAACTATGGATTTTGTACTTATTTGATTATCCAACAAGATCAGCAAAATATGCTTCTGTGACTATTAACACAAAAATCTTTCCTATCTCTTAAGAACAATACTCTAGCAAATGCAAAGACAGTTCTTCAAAACTTCACAGAAGTAAAATTCTCCACTGTTAACTAAAGAATACAGTGGAAATATTTATCCTATATATTGACCAAAGATGATGACTTGTCCTAAGCTTTTAGTTTAGCTTTTAAGTGTTTAATCATTATTAAGTGTAGTGTTTCAGTAATATCCCTAGTTGATGATGCTATAATAGATTAACGCATTGTCAATCCATCCTTGTGATGGATCTTCTGTCACTATGTGAATTCTGTTTTTTACCTGCATTGGTAGGTAAAGGTACTGGATTGATCAATGTTACTGATTGAATCTGCTACCATTACACTTGTTCTGCCCTTCTCCAAGGCAGTGGTGACTTTTCCCTGGGGTGGAGAAGTGGACAATAGTCTCCAAGTGCTCAATGCTTCAAGAAGGTTATATTGCCTAAAAAACCTTTACCTCTCCACAGTAGAGAAACTAAGGTTTTGAGAGTAGAGGCCATTTCAAACTAAGATGTAATTTCAGAAACATTAAGGTAAGGCACTGGAAGAAGTTGTCTGAAACGCTGTGGATGCCCCATACGTGCAAGTGTTTAAGGCCAGGTTGAATGGAGCTCTGAGTAACCTGGACTAGAGGAAGGTGTTCCTGTCTGTGACAGGGGAGTTGGGACTAGATGATCTTCTCGTTAAGGTTCCTTCCAACTCAAACCATTGGATGATTCTACACTCTGACAGAGCCAAGGACTGCAATTTGACTCACTTTGCATACAAAAGTGGCAGGGAAGACAATCTTGGTCATGTAGTAAGAGCTGGAAGTAAAGCCAGAAGCATATCTAAAAAATGTATATGCATGGGTAATGACATCTAAAAATAAGTTACATGTTGGGTGGTAATTCAGACTCCCAGCATGATGTCTTATGATTATTTTTAGTGTTTATACAAAAATTAGTTGGCCATCTTGAACAAGTTTTAATAATGTCAGAAACATAAACCATGCCTAAGGAAAAATGAAGAAGATATGCGCTATAAAAACATCAAGAACCAGTAAGAAGCAAAGCTTAATATGTTTCTTTATTTGAAATCTAGTGTGTTTTTTAAAGAGCAATGAAAATACAAGTAATATTTTTAAATTTAAGTTACTTATCCTTTTCTTGTGACTAGTATTTACTGCGTTTACAGAGTGGATATGAAAGACAGAAGAAAGGAATATAATGACCATGCATACATGAAGTATATGCATTTTAAAAGTTGAATCTTTAATTGTAGGAAGTATGATCTAGATTTTTAGCAAGGAGAGGATAAACTGGTTTATATTTTGTTTTTGCTACTAAGAAGTGATAAGACGATAGTGCAATTAATCTTTATGTAAGTCCATTGGAGACAACATGAACTATGTAGTACTGCCAGGAATACTGTAAATAACAATCTTCTCAATCCTGGTTACAAATTCCCAGGGAGGTAAGGGAAATAACATGAGTGGAGACTAAATTACTGCCTGAGATTAAAGTAATTCCATTAGATACTGATCTAAATATCTGTTAACACTAAATAAGGCACTCAGGCCCTCCTTTTTATATCAACAAAGGGTTCTTAGTTCCAAATTATATGCGTAAAATAAAATTATCTGAGTATGTCTCTCAGGATAGGGCATCTTTACTTCATTCAGTTTATTTGCCTCCAAAATTATAATGGTTTGCGTTAGCATTGTGAACGTATATTATTACAAGTTGAATTTTTTTGTACTCTAAAAGTGGGCTAAATTCTTTTGACATGAGATATTATTATTATATTAAAATCATGCTTAGTCATCTTCAGTTTATACAACCAACATTTTTAAAAAATAAAAAATCAAAACTTGCTTTCGTTGACATGAAAGGTTTTTACACTTTTCCAAACTACCAGACATGTATTCCTCTGTTGCTGGTGAGGGAGAGCTTATCACTGATGACAGTTCAAGTTGCAAGGATTTAAATTAAACCTGACATTACTTTCTGCTATAGTGAGAGGTTTTTGTATCACAGATAATATAAAGGTCACGGTAGGCTTTCTTTATTAGCAAAATAGCTCCTTTTGTGTTAAACACTGTCCAGTGCCTCCAAAAAAGGAAGGCAAGTTTAACCTTAATTTCATACAAGACAAACTTAGACATGTTTAAAAATCTCTGATATTGAACTTCTAATTTCTGTGATTCTAATTTGAAGAGATTTTCTATGTTATGAAGTTAGATGGGGCTAGACCTATTCTATCGAATATTCAACAAGTCATTAAATTATTGAAATGTCAGTTAAGAAATACAGTTGGTTAACTGAGGCCTGAATAAATATTACAGGATGTGGTCTTATCTATATCAGACCAAAAAAATTTTTAAAAAAATAAATTTTAATCACTTAATTTTTGAATGATAAAAGGTGGAAGGAGAAAGAAGGAATCGGTGATAAACACCCAGAAAACATGATAGAAAGTGATTCAAGAAATACATTTGAGACCATTCCAATTCCATGTTTAATTTCAGTCTTGAAAGATGTCGTCTTTCTTGTCCTCATCAATGCACACATGTATGATTAAAAGGATTAATGCATGTGATTTTACATTTGTGACATGAAGGCATGTTTCTAACACAGAGGAATTTTATCCTCCCCCCCTTTTTGATGTGTGGACAAGCTGCAATCTCCTGGTTCAATACAAATTATATCAGTATAGTGTCTTAGGTACTCCAGCCTGCTGAAGGAGCAGCTGAAGGAGTGGGTAGGGCTGCCCAGAGAAGGGGTGTGACTAGGATGTCTAACAGGCATGTTGACTTGGAGTCTACTGCCAGCAGAGCTCTCACGAAACATAGTCACAACCCCTCCACAGTGATGAATTGCCCCCTCTGGCACAGGAGGATTGGCTGATGTTGGGAAGTGCAAATTATATCTCCCTGCGGTAGCTTGTCTAAATCTGAACCTTTAATTGTAATGAAGTGATGAATACATTCCCTTCATTTTTGTTTTGTTTTGCTGAATTCAGCTCTGATAAAAGTGGCAGGTTAATTGCAGGGGAATTAAGGCACTGAAGATCATAGAATCATAGAACGGTTTGGATTGGAAGGGACCCTAATGATCATCTGGTTCCAATCCCCCCTGCCATGGGCAGGGACTCTTTTCACTGAACTAGGTTGCTCAGAGCACCATCCAGGTTGGCCTTGAACATTTCCATTTCTTTAATGCCTTTTCCCCCCCTTTTTAATCTAAAAATATTTCAGCTAGGTCTAAAAGTTCAGTAACAGCAGGAGAATCTTTCCCTTCTACCTGCATTCCGCTATCTGTACCACACCTTGAAGGGCTGGCTACTTGGGTAGTACTGCTGCACAGAAGCCACAGAGTTTTGTCTGTTCTTTACAGGACAAGCACTTCAGAACAGTCAGTCAGATGTTCACATGAAAATGCAAATCACCAGCTCGAGCTGTTTCTGTGTTACACGCGGGGCTCCCATCAGGTCGCTGGAGCTGCCCGCAGCACAGGGGCTGCAATCTCAGCAGTGACAGTCTGTGGTGGTGTGACTGTGGCTGCCAGAGCAGCTCCTGGATGCTCAGGAAGTTTACTTAACAATATATAACCATGTTTGCAGGGCTTTACTTGAACCAACTGTTGTGAGTGGTATGGCAGAGAATTCCTCTACAGCCACTGGTAGTTTAATTTGCATTGCCCTGAAAACTTGAGAAGAGTCTAGCAAAGATCTGGTGGCCTCCTCCAGGGCTCTCTCTGAAACAAGAATATGGCATGCCTGCAGGATGCTGTTTCCATCTTCTCATTATTGAAGATCATTAAAGGAAACTGCCATATTTTAATTGTTAGATTTTCACTTCTTATTGTATCTTTTGGGGGCTTCTCTGCTGCATAAACTAAGTAGAGAAGGAGAGTAAGGACATACAAGTGGACAAATCATTATTTAGAAATTGTTGTGGAGTGTCCATTGGTCTACTAGTGTTACTCTACTGAGATTGTTTTTTGGAGAGCACTTTAACGCGAGAATACAAATAAGAAAACATCTAGCAAATTGTACCAGGGCTGATACATAAAGTGATAGTTGTTCATATGTGTACATTTTATTCCACACGTGTAATGTGAAGAGGCAGCTTTCTGCAATGCAATGGGGCTCTTTGTCACAAGAAGTAGTGGTTGCCCCCAATTTAATTCTTTGTATAATAGGGAATTCTAGTTCAACACACAAAGTTTGGAGATAAGTGGCAAAGGATCAAATCTTTTACCACCAGACATTTCTGCTGATGTGTATTTTCCATCTTATCTCGATTTTTTTTCTAAGCAAGTTGTTTTTATTGGACTTTGAGTAGCAAATTCCTGCAATTTTATAGCCATGTGACATTGTTGTCATTGCTTTTAGCACAGGAAATGGTACATCTGTTAGTATAGAGACCAAAAGTACTCTCCCATGAGTCACTAAAAATCATCTGCCAAAACTAATTAAACTGAAGCCAAATATGACAAGTCAGTTTAAGACCTGTAACAATTTATAGTACACTAACTTGTGGGGAAAGGTGGAATATAGGAATGAATGTGGTGGGAGGTTAGGGTAAGGATCTGAAGTACAATATTACAGAAGAGGTAAAGGTCTCTTATCTGATTTTTTTTCAACAAGTCACCTATCTGTGTTGAACTAGTTCAAAACCCAGTTTCAGATCCTTTTTTTTTTTTGCAGTTTTATTAATTTACCATTAAATTGCAGTTAACAGGAAAACGGTTAAACTATTAAAACTCACATTTTAAATTTCTCCATGAAATTTTAAGTATTATTCTAAGATGAGAACTGGTTTAAAGCAAAATTTAGTATATAATTTTAGGGAAAGTTTGCTAGCATTTCCTGGGCCTGTAATGAGAATCTCCTAGAGAGATGTTTTGATCTTGATTTTCTTAAGGAAATTCAGAATGAAATACAGATATGTTTTAAGTGAAATAATACATTAAGAAGAGCAATGTAAGTTTTGATAATAAAGACTGTAGAAACGGCTTTTATGCGTTAGGCCTGCAAACCTGCAATATTACATGTCTAGCTGAAGCCTGTAGTCTGATTTTAACTTCAGAAATGCGTACATACAATGCATCAGAAAAGCTGAAATATCAATAATGAGCAACCTGATTTCCACAATAAGTCATACGTGATATTTAGAAGAATTACTTCTTTTGAACTAATGAAGTAGTTTATTTATTGTATGCATAGAGTTTCTGAAACTACTTTTTTTCATTTCTATAGGAAATATAATTATTAAAGTGCAGCTGTTAGAGTACTGCAAAAGTATTTCACCTAGATGAGTTACTAAAATTACTATTTTTTTTTTCTTAAACATATTATTTATGGTTGCAGGGTTTGGACAATAATGCATTATGCAGAGGCAATAAGGGACATAACGAGCAGAGATGGATTATTTAGAGAAAAAACAAGGCCCTATCACCCTTGACATTTTTAGTTGACAAAAGACCCTCCAACAAAACTAGCTTGCTTCATCTGCTACCCTGTATTGTATCAACAGAGTGTGGAGAATTGAGCCCTTGATTTATCTTACAGTGCACTTGCATCCAATGTCTGTCTTACCTGCCAAACTTTCTGTTGCCAGTGCTGTGAATGCTTTCCTTTCTCACTCTCCTGTAAAAAACATATTAATTTTAGCAGTATTTTTTTCTAGATTCAGCCCATTGGTGTACCACAACAATCAGAAATCCCTTTATTAATAGATACCTTGCTCCGTTCTTGTGACACTTCAGTGATTTACAACTCTTGATGTTTCTTTTAGAATGCCTGTGTGCCCTCAGCCTTCCTATTCACACTGATCTGCCTGCTAAATTAACTTGGGCTGGTCCAAACATTTATTATGAACCAGTTTCTTACGTCTTTCCAGATTAAAGCCAGTGTAGCAGGTCTTACTGGTTTCAAATCTGTGAGTTTGTACCTTTCACTCAGATGAGGACTTTGTGATATCCAAAAAAGTTATTTTCAGAAAAAATGTTTCCAAACTCTTATCACCATTGCTGCAAACTGTTGACCTGTCTTCAACACAAATGATAAGTCTCTGGCAGAAGTAGTTGGCATTTGCATGTGTGTCTCCAGCAACCTGAAAACATTCTCTTTAATACAGTGTTTTCTATAACTTCTCACCCTGTTGCAGATCTGTCCTGCACACAGATTTCCTGTTTATGAAGTGAACATCTTCTGAAAATTTAGCATATTTAATGCTCCTAAATTAATATCTAATCCCATTATGTGGGAGGAAGTATGTCATACTACTTTAATTAACTAAATTGAAACATCTGTGGTCTGAAGTTCCCTGGTATGGGCTTAAATGATCAAAATCTCCATAATCTTTTTGGTGGTTCATGATGATTTTTTTCTCTGATAGAAAAAAATGATGATTTTTTTCTCTGGTCCTAACATCTCCTGTTTGGATTACTATATTTGTCTTAACCAGGAATAAATGATGACGTTCATTTAAGAAATACAGTGAGCTCAAAATATAGAACATTTTCCATGAAATACAAACTGCTTAGAAGCCTATAGTAATAATGCTGTAGACATGACAGGATGTTACATTCATATTAAGTTTACTGTATGAAGGTTAGAAATTCTAGCATTAGTTTCTGAAGTTGTTCTTTTTTCTAATGTCATAACTTGCATTACACCTTGTTCCTAAAAGTATTCCAGGCTCACTGACATTTAGGGCCATGATATACAGATCATTCATTCCCTGAATTTCTCCTGAAAGGCGTGATAAATAAATTTGGCTTTTATAGCAATGGGAGTCTCTCTCACAAGGAAAGTATAATCTGCATTTTACCTTTACATAAGAAAACCTATTGGGAAAGAGAATAGGGAAGATAACTACTGATGCTGAAGCTCCAATACGAACAGTTGGAAAAATAATATTTTTTGTTCACGGATAAAAATCTACTGTAGGAAGAGACTAAGTTATTTAAGTAATGAAATGCATTATTTTAAGCATAAATAAAAGCGTTTACACTCTAAGTGGCAATGGAGAATAAGTGTGATTCTTGTCTGACATTGACGACTCTTGATTTAAGTTTTTCTTATAAATAAAAGATAACCACAAGATTTTCTTAGAATTCTGTGTAAGTTGTAGCTAGCAGAGTAGCTGTAGAAGACTGTCTTATCAACTGCACCATATTTATAGCCTGTACAAAGTCAAAAGTCATAGCAGTCAGGCTAAGTCCCCAATGACTGGAAAATATTTTTTTAAAAAATTAGAAACATCTATCTTTTAAAAAGGAAAAAAGGAGGACCCTGGGAACTATCAGCCAATCATCCTTGCCTCTGTACCCAGAGGTACAGAAGATGAAGCATATGCTCCTGGAAGTCTTGTCAAGGCATATGCATGACAGGTAAAGATGTGAAAAAGCCAAGCAACATGGGCTCAAAAAGGGAAAATCATGGCTGACTGATCCTTCTAGGTTGGAGTAGCTATGTTGGTGGATAAGGGAAAAGCAATTGATTTTATTTTGACTTTCGTAAAAACTACACAACACTGTCACTAAATTGGAGAGACCTGAGTACAATGGAGAGAGTATTTGTTGGCTAAGGAATTGGCTGGCCACATCTGAAGAGTTGCAATCAGTGTCCAAATAGAGATAAGTAACATGTGGTATCCCTCTGAGGTCATTATTTGACTCAGTATCTTTAGTTATACCATTGGCAGTGGAATTAAGTGAACTCTCAGCAAGTTTACAAATGACAGCAAGCTGTGTGGTGCAGCTCTGCACACGAGCGAAGGCGTGCTGTCCAGGGGGGCCTTGACAGGCTTGAAGGTTGTGCCAAAGTAAACCTTATGAAGTTCAACAAGGCAAAGTGCAAGGTCCTGCACCTGGGACAGGACAACCCCTGCTATTGATAAAGACTGAGGGATGAATGGATTGAGACTAGCTCTGTGGAGAAAGAATTTGGGATATTGGTGGATGACAAATTGCATATGACCCAGCCATGAGCACTCCCAGCCCAGAAAGGTAAATGTGTCCTGGGCTGCATCCAGAGCAGCGTGGGCAGCAGGGCCAGGGAGGGGATTCTGCCCCTCTGCTCTGCTCTGCTCTGGTGAGACCCACCTGGAACACTGCAGTACATACTGGGTCTCCAGCCCCGTAGTCTCAAGGCGAAGGAAGACATGGTGTTGAAGGTTGGAGGGGGGATGGAATTTTTTTCCGTTCTGTTGCTGGGCAACTAATGACCGGTACTTAAGGGCCATCTACACTTACAAAAGAGACAAAGACTTTAGTCAGGTGGACCACGGGAACAAGATTTTTGGGGGATTGATAACAGAGACACTCACTCGAAGGATTTGGAAGAGAGAGCAGTGGGAAAAGCGGCTCTCTGCTTTTTGGCTGCTACTGCGGAAAAGGCCTGGCTTTGCACTCGTTTTTCTCTGCCTGGTGGGTGAGTTCTCGCTTGGGAAAAAGGCACGGGACTCCAATCCTCTCTTCTCCTCCGGGAGGGTGCATCTCCCAGCTGTGCTGCAGCGGAACAGGACCCAGCTGACGCTGCCCCGCGCCCTGCCTGCCACAGCTGCAGAGTTCCTGCCACCTTTTGTTGCTGGCTATCTCGGGTGAGCCCATCCTGCTGCTCCATCTCCCTGCTCTGAGCTCCCTGCCCATCGCGTGGTGCTCCTCTCCATCCCTGCCCAGCCGCCGCCATTATCCCGCGAGACCAACCTGATCTCGCGGCACAGCGCCCCCTGCAGCTCCCCGGGAGCCATCGCACCTGCCCTGCTGGGCTGGGAGCCAACAGTGCCCCTGCTGGCCGTGACCGTGACTGCACCGAACGGGACAGTGCCTGGCAGCCCAGGGACATCTGCCACCGAGTTTTTGGGTTTGTTTACTGTTTTTTACCTTGTTCACTGTTTTTTTTGTTACTGATTGTTTACCTCATTATAGATACTAGTAAAGAACTCTTATTCCTTTTCCCATACCTTTGCCTGAGAGCCCTTGATTCCGAAGTTATAATAATTCGGAGGGAAGGGGGTTCACATTCTCCGCTCTAAGGAAGGTTCCCACCTTCCTTAGCAGACACCTGTCTATCAAACAAAGACACATGGACAGGTTGGAATGTGTCCAGAGAAAGACTGTCAGAGGGATGGAGGACATCTGCTATGCAGACGGGCTGAGAGAATTGAGGGCTGCTCAGCCTGGGCTAAAGAAGGCTCCAGGGAGACCTTACTGTGGCTTTTCAATACATAAAGGGGGTTTATAAGAAAGGCTGAGGGATTTGTAGTGACAGAACAAGGAGCAATGGTTTCACACTGAGAGGGTAGATTTAGATTGGACATAAAAATGGAATTCTTTACTGCGAGAGTGGTGAGACAGGTTGCCCAGAGAACCTGTGGATGCCCCACCCCTGGCAATGCTCAGCATCAGTTTGGATGGGACTCTGAGTAGCCTGGACTAGTGGAAGGTGTCCCTGCCCAGGGAAAGGGGGCTGGAACTAGATGATCTTTGAAGGTCCCTTCCAACTCAAACCATTCCATGACTCTGTGTTTCTAGATCAAAGTACAGCATCATAGAGGAAGCAATTTTATGTGTCAAGGCCTCCGTTTAGAAATTAATGCTTTGCTACTGATTTTACCCAATATTATGCAGAAATCAATTGGTAATCAAAAATTTTGAATAGTATTTGATATATGATTATTTTTAGGTGTGAGATCTTCATCAAGGAGGAAAATAGTACCTTATGGATTGATGGGTAGCCTAGACGATTTTGTGAATATATGAAAGGTCTTTTAAATAGTTTTGTCCAAACCATAACACTTTTAACACAAGAATTATAAAATAAGGACTCAAATATAAATCACAACCAGAGTCAGAGGAAAAACAAGCAGTTCCTTTGAAGAGCAGGGCACTTCTATTTCTAATTCTTTTCCAGCCATAAATTAAGGTTTACTCATTATACCTAGATAAAGCTTCATAGGGCTTATACATACATTAATAATTCAAATGTATACTCCTTGTTATGAAACAAAAATGCACATGGGTAAAGCTTAGACTGTTATACCTGCAAAACCAGAGCAAGTTCGCTGATTTCACTACAGTTTGTTGGTACTATACCTTGCGTATGTAAGTATAGGCTTTAGTTCAATGTATTTTTCAAAGAAAAAATAATTTTATCTGTGTTAGAAGCCATGGAGGCTTGTGTATCATAATTTTCTCTCTATTTCAAATCACAACCTGCTAAATAAAATGCTATTAAAATGCTTAGAATTAAAAGAAAAATTTGAATTATTTTAAAAGGCAAAAGTTATTTTCTCACTATCAGCTTTTACAAAAAATGCCCAAAGAGCATGCTAAAGTGAATTAAATCTCCAGTGAATGCTGTTCTTTGTCATAACAAGTAAACAAAAAAAATTACAAAACAACAACTTTCAAAATAAGGTTATAATTTAGCAGAACAAAACCAAAGTTTTTGGTATTGTATTTGTTCATTTGCTTTGGCAGTGGCATAATTTTTTGATTGTGCTTCAAATACTCAGTTTTGCCCAATCTGTATTTCTTGCTTGTTTAGTTGTGTTTGTAAAGCAAGATATCTCTTGAAAACAGGCTTTGGATGAAGTTTACTAATAAATATAACTGTCTGTGAAAACCAGCTATCAGACAGACATTAATCTTATCTAATTGCAGTTCCACATCATGCTTGAAATAAATACAAAAACATGGAAGTTCAGGGCTTTTCGCTCCGGTTACTCTGTTTCCTCTATTCCAGCAGTGTTTAAAGATTCTGAAATTATGATTCTAAAGATTCTAAAATTCCTCTACTATGAAAAAAACAACACTTAAAGAGAAAAGGTGTAGGGCTTCTACAACTGTGATGTTACTGTTTCCTGAAGAGAGAGGTCTAATTCTACATCTTACTCCATAAAGATATTTTTAATTCACCAAATGAAAAGACTGAAGTTCCTGAGCCCCTTGTCAATAGACCTTTTGACCGACGTTTTCCTTGAACTTTTTTTCAGTTATGCTTTAATGTTAAAAATCATGTGCTTTCCTTGGCAGGGATAATGAAGGGGTTTAGATTCATAAATGGAAAAGAGAGACTTACTGGAGTTTTCTTTGCAGTACTGTGGGATCAGAGAAATCAGCTGTACACCTAACATGCTTGTTAAACTCTGTGGTGCACCATGAGGAATTGTCCTTACAAATCTCTGAAATCCTTAAGTTTTACCTTGTCTTTGTTGCTGTGATTATGGAGAGGGGATCTTTTATACTGCAGGAGACATTCAGGCTCCCCATTCCCCCCCAGGGAAAAGTATTTTCAAAGTAGAGTCGTGCAGCCTGTGTCACCAGCTAGAGAGAAGAAAACCCACACACACGTTCTTTTTAAAGCTGTTTTCCCCTCACAGAATCTTTTTGTTTTTAACAATAGTGAAAGAAAATAAAATCTCAATTGAAAACAGAAGTCAGAAGCCTGTCTGCTTTGACCAGGCAGTAGAGGGAAGGGAGAAAAGACATCTATTCTCCAAAGATCCCTACCTCCATTTTCCAATACAAGCTCAGCTACGAAAGAGCTAGATTGCTTCCTTTTCCATGCAATGCTTTGTTCTTTGACATGATGCCAGTTGATAAGCTATTACATAATTAGAAAAAGCTCTGGTGTGTTAGAAACCATCAATTCAGAAAAAGCAGAGAGGAGGAACACATAGACCTGATTGATTTGTGAGGAGTGAGCAGGGCTGAAGGTTAGCGAGTTATTTACTCAAGGAATATTTCACATTCTGCCTCGTTCGGTGACACATTTTTGAGGTAGTCTCTTGTGAGAGGTTTGAAACCCTACCATTGTGCCTCGGTCTAAGCTGTAGTACAAATGCAGGTCTGTGAGAAGAAAAATCTAATTCCAAAGAGACTGCGGTCATCAGACGGCAGGAACTTCCTAGAAGACACAGAAAGGGGTTTGGATCACCAAAGCCATGTGAAGATGAAGATGTGTTCTGGAAGTCTAGAAAGAGAATAAGTGAAAGCATGCAAAACTCTCAGAAGAGAGGGAGCTCGAGGGTTATACTGAAAGTTACTGGTGTTTCTATAACTACACATTTTGCACAGTGACTTGGCTGTCCATACATTGCTATAAAGTACCTTGTTAATGTGCTGGTATGTTGGTGTTAGAATTTGCCAAGAAAATCTGTCTGTATGTTTCATTACTTAGGAACCCAATAGGGTATGTTTTCCAAGTGCATTATTTCAGCAAAGACCTCTCTGGTACTAGGAATGTGACAACCAAAAATATTTTTATTTTCTACTGAAAGCTTAGACCAGCATCATATAAAACATTCAGTAAGCACTTCTAGGAGAAAAAAATCCTAATACTACTATGGTGTGTAGAATACTTACTGAAACATTTAATAACTTGTATGTGTGCATCTGCCTGTGAACTTGAGGAGCAAGGTATGTACAGAGTCAAGAACATAAGAGAGCAAAAGCAGAACTGAGATGTGCCAGAGAGCTGGGACTATTCAAGAAAGAAAGACTGCCAAAGATTTTGAGTTAAGATTTTCTAATGCAACAGACTTCTTTAAGCCCCATTGTGATGAAGAATTCTTGAAACAAGGCTGAAGACTTTTAAAATAACTTTTCATTTTGCTTTGCCTGTAAATTGCAGTGAGATAGATGTAAACATATTGTCTTGGGGTGATGAGGCACATATCCAGCTGAAAACAAAACTTTGTTTATTCTAGTTCACAGCATTAATTAGACATTTCGTAGGAAATCTTCTATGTTCTTCAGTTCAGAAAAAAGAAAGCTTTTCTGTGGTGTTTGTTAAAGCAAATCTAATTTTGGGATCCTAAAACATTCTGTACCCTCATGTTTAATTGTACTGTCTGAAAACAGTACCTTAGCACACGTAAGATAGCATGCAGCAGTTCAAATCCTAAATTCCAACCTAGAAACTAGAAGAAATTCAGTATTTTAAGGAAGTTTCAAAATTAAAATATAAAGTCTACGTGGAAAGTTTAAGGAGAAACACACTATATTATGAGCCTGCAGACCTGAAAATTGACCTGACATTCTGGAAAAGGACAGAATTATGTAGGCCAATTTGAAAAATCACATTCTTATGAAAGCACAAAACAACCAGCAAATTTTTTGTTGGTGTTTTGTTTTGCTGCTCAGATTTTACATCCTTGCAGGCACTCTAGGGAAGCAAACATTCAAAAGCCAAAACAGTAAAATTTTGAAGGAAAATCAAAACAGGATTCACTCATATAATATTCAGTGTGCAGCAGTGAGATAAATCTCAAAGAAGACATCACCAATTAAGATTAAAGAGGGCAATGATAGGCATTTGACATCACAGCCAGTATCAAATGCACCAGGAGCCTGCTTCCCATGAAACAGTGATGCCGAGACAACTGAAGACAAAAATTACTTTTCTCCTCAAATGATGATGTTGGAAAGTGTTGACCTGAATTGGGGCACTTGTCTTTGTTCTGCACTGGGATGGAAACATTGAAAATGTATTTAAAACTGAGCTATGTCTCATTATATGGTGACCTCATACAGGGACCTTTTGTTTAGCACCAGAGACGAAGTGAGCATGCCAGCCAGGGAATGTAACTGCCTGCGTCTGTCTGCGTATGAAAGGCTGTCGAGCCCCCTCTGGCTACAGCTGAGAAGCAGTCACATCTGAAATTGTGTGGAATACCATCAATGTGAGTGAACATCCCACACAAGGCTCTGATAGGCTCAGGCATGCTATGCCCAGTTTATTCCTGGGGTCACACTAATATAAAAATGTTCATGAAACATTTATTTCCTTCCACCTTGTCTTCTTCCCAGTTTACCCTTCTCTTATCCCAGTTTTTTGGCATTGGCTCATGGGAAGCACAGAAGAAAGGAAGTGCAATGATTATGGTACCTGGGCCATATTAATAAACACAGGAACATCTCATTAAAAAAATAATTACTTTTCAAATCTTACTGCAGAACAGACAGTAGACCTTCTGTTCTTCCAAAAAGCAAACTTTTGGGAGAGAGGAAATTCTTATTAACAGATGCTACATGAATGACTTTACATTTTTGCACTGTTGAGTTCGGGCCATGACTCCTGTCCTTAAACTTGCCTAATTCCTGGGTCAGGTTTCAGTTCTCTTCTGGATGATTGACATCTTCCCCACTCTCTATGGCAACAGAAAATGCTTTTACCTGTACACCTATTAATGACCTTTTAATCAACTAAAACAAAACATTAACTTTATCCTCAGAATGGATTTCCTGAAAGCATTCCTTTCCACTGAATGGTTTTATTTTAGTCAAGACCATTCCCTTTCAGCACAACTCACTGTGTTTTCCTATTTAGTTAGTGTTTTCCATATATTCCAATTCTTATGTTAATCATATATAATCTAATTTCTGATAGACCAGCATAATAAATGTCTTCTTCCATGAATCCATTAACCTGGATGAATTAAATCTACCAGCTTTTGTACTTCAGAAATAACACTTTTCTCATTAAGAGATAAATACTGAGTTAATGTGGCATGGACTAAGTATAAACTAATGCTAGTCAAGCTGGACGGTTCTAAATGCAAACAACTGCGTCTGCTTGCTCATTTGCAAAGCCCCTCTATTCCGCAGTGTTTGCATATAGATTGGGCATTGAACCTGACCAAAAAAAACCAAACCAAATAACCACCAAACAAAACCAACCAACAAAAAAACCCCAAACAAACAAAAAAAAAAGCAGACAAAAAACCAAACACAACAAAACACAACAAAACAAAACAACCAAAAAAACTTTAAAACCCCCCCCACACAAAGAAAAAGCTACTGAAATGAACAGAGATAAATCTGTTTAAAGTGCAAGTGAGAACACAAGTGGCCTGTAGAATAACTCTAAGTGTTAAAAGTGAGAGGTATCTATAGATCTAAGTTTGGCTCAGGCTTGGTAGGTTTTAAAAAATATTTTTGCTGTGTGGCATGGTGAACAGAATGCTCAATAGGACCCCTCTCCCACTGGGTCCCCTAAAAGCTGAACCAGAATGCTCATTTCAATTAGATTTCCTACCGGTTTCATTAATTTAGTTAACCTGTGTAAATTTTTATGTCCATTCTAGGTTTTTCTTCCATTAATTTTCATAACTGAATTTGCAGTTTCTAAAATTGCAATCTCTAAAAAAAATAATGTTCTTTAATACTGAAATTTGACATATCTGGCATAGATCTATTACAAACCTTTTCCTAAAGAAACATGTTCCATGTTAGTAATTAGTAATTTCCAGAATTAATCAAGTTTTAAAACATTTTAATAGATTTCTTTGCAACAAAAGATAACACTTATAAAGACCTAGTGCTAAATATTGATTTTTTTCTTAGTGATAATATTTTCCTGACTGCTCAGGGATGCTAGTCCAGGTCATTAGAACCTTGGCATTGACCTCTACTGTGTAGAAATTGTATACATCACCTAAAGGTGTGAGACCTGCCTCCAGAAAGGAGCATCAGAAAAGCTGGATGGTGGAACTTTTTTCTGTTCACTGTCTGCTGGATGCTTCACTACCTGCATGTTTAGCCAGCACTTGCAACAAGCCATCTGAGTACCCTGCTGTTAGGCAACTGTTTCCCATGACTGAGTTTTCTTGCCTTTTAGAAACATCTGATATCCATTTTAAAAAAATAAGCCAATTTCCTATGTCATTTAAGTAGAAATTGAAGCAAGAAATATAACCTTTTGCTGAATTTCATCCTGATTTCTTAGAAAGTAAGTGCTGTAAGAGTTGGATCTTAATAAATGAGCCAATTACTTCATCTTCTTTGATGCTGGTGCGGTTCCAAGCATACTCCGAGAGAGCTTCTCTCGGGCTTTAACAAACATATTTTATGGGCATAAGATTTATGAAGAAAGGAGAGCATATTCCTGTACCATGAGTGTCTGTCTCTTCTCAGGGAAAGCAAAGACGGGTAAAAAGAAACACAAGCTTTTCTTTCTGAAGATACTGCTCTTGGTAGTGGCAGTGCCTTTTTACTGTGGGAAATCAAAATATTAATATTTTGATAAGCAATCTGAGGAATTAAGTACTGTTTTCAGGTCTGTCTCTTTCTGCATCTCTCTCTCTACAGACTCCTAACTAGAGGACTAGAGAAAACAGAATTCTAGGCATTTTTTTTCTCAGGTTTTACAACTTTTATTAACAATTCAGCTACAAGAATTAGTTGGCTGCTTCTAAATTACCACACTACCAACTAGTTACTTGTTTTAGTCATTCTGCTAAAAATGGCATGATATTTTTGAAGTTACAATATGTCTTTGAAATATTTTGCTAAATGCCAGTTTTGTAGTATTAAAGTCTGTTTTGTATTCAAGTAGTGTGTAATGTCCATTAAGCCAAGCAAAAAAATACAGAATATTAACAGTGTGGAAGAAAATTCAAAATACATACTAAGAATTATTTTTCAGTTCTGGTGAATACTTTAATTATCTATAAAAACTACAGATCTTCTGTCTTTTTCTGATATCTATTGTGGCTGCTTTGAAGTACACATATCAGATGAGCTGTGTGTCGTGCCTGTGGGAAAGTGTATCTGGAGAATAAAAAAACACTTCTAACAATGTTTCTGAGCTCTTCAGTTAAAAACAGAGAAGAAACAAGAGATATTTGAAGTTCTAGTAGCAATAGCAAGTACATAAACTGTGAGAGTCCAAACGTGATGGGACTCTCATTCACAAATCAAATCTGCTAGTAATACCTGGAGTAAAGATCCTTTGGAATAGTAATCATTGTCTGAAAAATTCAGAGGAGAACAGAAAATCCATTCATAATGTGCTGATTCAAGAACAATTACCATGACATGAGCTCTGATTATTCAGTGTTTTCTGATGTGTGCTGCTATCAACTAGATCCAATAATACATACTTTTTTTCTAGGAAGTTGTTGCAGCAGTGCTTTTATCAGAGACCAATTCCAGATTCACCAAAACCAGAACCTCCTATTACATGTTTCTTCTATCTGGAAGAGTCAAATTTTCCATTTAAATAAATGCATTCTGGCATGGTTTCACCCCAGTTAGTAGCTAAACTAAGCTGAACTAAATTAAGCTAAACTAAGACAAGCTAAACTAAATTTAGGCAAACTAAGCTAAATTATGCTAAGCTTAACTAAGGTTTGGTTAGTTTGGGTCAGCTGTCCAGATTCTGCCCCATTTCCACTTCTTGACCCCCTCTTGGCCCACTGCTGGGAAGAAAAAGAGGGAAAAAGAGAAAGCCTTGGCACTGTTCCGGCGCTGCTTAATAGCAACCAGAACACTGGCATCTTATCGAGGGTCTTACCCACCAATCCCAAATGTGGCTCTTGCCACTTCTTGAAGCAAAAGCCAGTGCAGTTATAAAATCCAGGCAGCAGAATCCTGCCTGTCAGAAAATGATAATGGATGAACATTATGCTCCTAGTTTTTTTGTAAATTGTCATTTTTCAGTGGAGAAATACTGATTTCTTCTTCCTTGCTTCTGCCATCTAACTACCATTAGAAAAGCAATCAATTAAGACTACTAGCACAAGACATTTCTTCTTTCTCCACTGAAAATAAACTAGATCAAGGATAGACTCATAGTTCATATAACTACTCTCTACTTTTGCCACCTATATGGGCTTTTTATATCTACTAGGGGAAAAAAGCAAAATAATTTGAGAATTTATTTCAATTGTCTTCATTAAGAGTAAGCCCAAGAACAGTCAGAGGCCTACTGCTCATTCCTAGCTAGGGAATTTGGAGCCACTGGTGTGCCTGCTGGGTACCGGGCTCCTTGTGCTGCAGTGTTGGCTCAGAAAGTAGCACTTTCCTCTTGGTTGAAGTCATATGAATACGTAGACACACTAAAGAAGCATGACAAGATGCCAGAAATGGAAAAACTTAAATATAAGGATGCTGATAAATATGATTCAGTGGCAGTTCTTGCCTACAAGATGTGACCCTTATGTACACTTGATGCTGCTCATGAAGTGAGTTCCACAAGCAGGGGAAATAGATGGGTCGGATCACTTGTTGGATTAATATCACCACAGGGTGGATCATCAACAGCGAAATACAGGTGTTCATAGGGTGGAGTGAAGCTGCTGTTTAACAGTACAAGAAATGCTCCACAGCCTTGTGGTAAAGGTGGGAAAAATGCAGTAACAATTTTTAAAGCAGAGGAAACAGCAGATTAAAATTACTCACTGAAAGCTGTTAAAATGGGTCTTGTACCCCACCTCTTGCACAAAGCAGAGGTGGGATACTAGCTAAAGCATTTTATCATTTGTTTTTGTCTTTTGAGCAACGAGTTGAGCAGTATAACCTTGAGGCAAAAGCTCAGTACTTCTTTGGTGTTTGCAAACTGAGGATCAATGAATTCCCTGCCATTTCGGTTTTTCTGGTGATAATGCGAATGGAGGGTGTGCTGCAGGAAGAAATCTGCTGCCCACACTGCACTGGCAGTTGTATATATTGCTTGGATTAAATAGCAATTATTAGCTTTTATTATGATTATAAACCTGTAGTATAAATGCAAGCAAGTTTTATCTGCTCAATCATCAGCACCACTTTTATCCATTATAAAGACTACAGGCTACTTTGAGAGATTATTCTATACTTTCATTTCCCTTGCATGAGATTACGTTTTTCTACTCAAATACACAAATGGGGTTTTGAGAGATGTACTTACCTTGTCGTTTAAAAAATGCTGAGTTAGTTTTTTGGTGTGCTTTCAGACATAAAAGGATTTAGAACTGAAGCTAAACGCAATAAATATTCAGATGACAAAGCACTATGTCAGCTGTATTTTCTTTATTACATTGTTTACATCAGTGACTGGGAAGTTATTATCTAGGTTCATTTCCATCACAATTTCCCAAATGGTTCACAATATTTAACTTGCCAAAGGCAGGATAAAAAAACCATTCAGACCCAGCCTGCTTCTTCATATGCTTCTTAATGTGAGAGACGTTCCTCTCACAGGCACGCTTCCCTGATTCTCTGTGGTAAAATTTTCTTGGTCTTTGTAAGTGGAAAACAATTGTCTGAAGTAAAGGTGCTAAGTGTCATGAGTCTGAAGGCTCACAGACATAGACCAACATAAATGTAGATGATTATGTAAAAAACAAAATAAAAGGGGAAGTTTGGGATCCATTGAGGTATACAGTGAAAGGACCTAGGTTTCTACCAAAAGCACTGATACAATTTCCTCATCAGTTTTTGTGGTCTACTATATATCTATATTATATCTGCAGGTGAAAGTACTAGTTTCTGATACTGATACTAGTACTAGGTATCAGTTTCCTGGATGGCTGTGCATCCTCACTCTTTCAAACCCTTTTCAAACCCTTTTTTCCTCACTCACAAAAGATAAGTGCTGTGTGCAGAGCTTGACGTAGCTGTAAAATATGACAAGCACCCATCTGTGGAAGGAGCCATGTGCTTAATCATTTCAAAGGAGCTTTGAGGTGGGGAACATAAATACATTAAAAGAAACTGAGCAATCTGCCTTCCTAAAATGGAAGCAATATAGGCTAATGGAAAGGCATTAGACCAGCAAGATTCTCAAATCCTTGTGAAAGTAATTTATCTTCCCTCTACCACAGTTTCTCCAACAGAAAAATGGGGATAAAGCACTCACCATTTTTTAAAATAATGAAATTAAAAGAGAGTGTTTGAATATTAAGTATAGTACTCTGCAACAAACAGGACTTAGTTATAAAGTGAATATCAATTACCTCAGATCTCAAGCCAGAAAATTTAATTTTTAGTGCACAACAGTGAAGTGGAATCATTATTTTCCAATGAACTTCACATGCCAGCAACCTTTTGATTAAAATTTTAAAAATTAGGGTATTTACCCAAGGTTTTATAGTGAGGTATAAAATTGCTTGCACTGGTAGTTAAATGAACTCAGTAGATCCCTAGCAGCAAGAATGCATGAGAAAGAAAGTAACTAAACAAAAAACTTCCAAAGTTTTATAGCAATCATGTCAAGAGGGTGGTTCTGGGAGCTGTGAGTTTGGTATGGTTTTATTCCATGTCTTTCCTAGTTGTTTAGAAGGAACAGTTTAATAGGACAGAGAAATACAGTGTTTTCATGGCCCTTGAAGCAGAGCTCCTATGTCACTCACCAAGAAGTTCAACCATGCAGCCTCTGAGGAGTGAGATACTTAAATCTGTTAACAGTGCTGGAAAGGCATAGCACAAGTGAGGGAGATAAAGTAGACGGAGTAGCAACAGAGTGTAGGAAGGAGGAACAATCATGGAAGAGCAGATTTTGGTGAGTCTTGGTGCAGCAGGGAGGGAGTTTGAAGCAGATGCTCTACAAGACAAAGAGCAATAGCGGATGTGATTCCAGCGCCCCATTCCTCTCGTCTCTGCTCCACCTTATCTGCACGATAACACGAGGGGCTTCCAGCTGCTGCTCAGAACACGCAGGAAAACTGCAGAGGAGGGGAGGAGGACAGAGCGGGTGTGCATAAAAGAAAAAACGAGCAAATAACTATTTTAATTCTGCTTCGTTGCAGTGGGGAGAGGTTTTCTACACAGGCAGAGTGTGGTTTAGAGAGCCTTAAGGGTAAATGGCACTTGGTATTCCCACAGGCCACACACATGGATCATGCACGCATATGCACACAAACACTTGCAAAAACAAATCCTTTGCACAGGCTGTCTTGGCAAACATCTTAAAAATCTGCACTTCACCCACAGAGCCAGAACAAGCTTTAGGATTAGGGCCTTTATGATTGTTGTTCAGGCAGCAGTGCAGACATCAAAAAGCATGTCACAGACAACAGAGAAAGAGATCGAACAAAATGGAAAGCACAAACTTTACATTAGAAATAAACACACAGTGTGTTTGCTGCATATGCAAAATATTCCTAGGACATTTGGGCTTCCAGACATCTCAAGGTAAGGGGGATATATCTCCGCCTATTTCAGTTTTTCCACACAGTTGTAAGAGTGTGTCATCATTAACTCTGTCCTGCAGGCCTTAGGTTCGGCAGACCTTCGTCTGTGTCTGTGTGTGTGTGTGCTGTAATTAGATAAATGAAGGAAAGAGAACAGCCCCCTGTTATGCCAGTAGTGTACGAGGCAAGTAAAACTAACTGCAAGAGGGAAAGTCACACAGCATTTCAAGGGCTTGTGTGAGAGACCAGCCACTTTTATTCAAAAAATTTCAGGGTTTTTTGGCTCTTGCGATCAAATGCTTTATGAGAGTTACCTGAAATAAGAGACACAAAAAAGCAGTAGCCTGTATTCCTCTTCTTATTCAATCTTGAAATCAGTACCAGAGGATAGAGTGGAGCACAAGTTCTACGTGTCTTCTGTGTGTACCTCCCTACCTAAAAAGTCTCTGCTCTCTTGTCGTTTTGAGTCTCTTACTCCATAGTCCAAAGTCAGCACTAAGAGAACAACAATAAGGAATTTGTCCCAAAAAGTGCATCTTTTTATTTTCCTGAGTGTTCTTCTGGAGAGACCACACGCAGCTCCAGCCTGTTTGGGATTCCATGCCTGAAGCAAGAGCCCTTTCTGAACTTAGCAGCCCACAGCATCACTGGAGACCAGGTGTCAGAACACTTGGCACAGTGACATCAACCCAACTTTCCCACATTCCAAGTGAGGAACAACACTGTTGGTTATTCAAGAGGGGGTTGTTGCAACTAATAAGCAGGGGATACCAGTAACACCAGGATTTTGGTCTTGTTTCCATATTTTGGTTCAATGTCACAATTTTTGAGGATGAGCTCTTGCACTATTTTACCCCTTATCATTTTTTTATTTAGATCAAATCCATACCACTCTTTAAACAAAAGTTTTACTGTAGAAATTTTGCTGACGTGAGACATTTCAGGATGCCACCATTTCATTTCAGTGATTTGTTGGTGATGATGGTACAGAATGAATCAAAGACCATAAGGCAACGTGTTTTCCAAGTTAGAGTTCACAGCCCAGCTCCCATGCTCTTGACTACCTAGGGATTAGAGATGTTTCCTGCCTCCAAAGTTATGAAGCCTTTCTGATGACTGGAAAATGATCAGGGGTTTAAAACAGAGCATAGGAGAGCAAATATTAATGCTGTACCATTCCACTAGGGGAAATGGTTGAGTTCAGAGTAACTCTGCAGGTTTGAGGGTCATCTGATGAAACAAAAAACCCCACGAACAACTGGGAAGACTGTAGTTTAGGTAGATGATTGCAATGAGAGGATAGGAAACTACTTCTCCTCAAGCTGAAGAAACAGTAAGTTGAATAATGTGGAACTCCAAAGCTGTTTACAATCACTTCACAGCTGTATTATGCCTGTCAAAGCCCAGATATATTTTCTCTATCTCTGCCCTCTGCTGCAGGGAAAGGAAGAACCAGTCTTCCAAAAGGGCATTCATCCTGTGTTTTCTGTGTAAATAGGTGTGCCATTTCTCAGATCATACACATTTAGAAGAGGAAAAGAAAAATAACTCAAACTGAAATTCCTGAAAGTGGTGATAGAGGGGTGTATCAATATCTATATGATCCTCACTCAATATCCATGTGATACATGTATGGAACTTTTTTGCCTTATGGTACAAGCAGGCAAGATTTTAAAATTATTACCAAGAGAATTAACATTAGAGGCAAGAACAGCCCATGTAAGAAGACAGCACTACACAGCAATAAATCAGGGTTAGTGAGAAGTAGGAGAAGCTTCTTTCCTAGCATTTGGCAGGGAAACAGAGGACTAGGGTAGTATGATGGAAAAAGGCTCTTGTTTAATAAAAGATGTAATAAATGCCATATTTGTAGATTTTTTACAAATGCCATAAGGATGCGTTGCATTCTGGAGGTTATAGAATTCATGTCCAAATCAGATAAAATTTAAAAACACAGTCATCCATCAGAGAAAGCAGAAAGTACCCTTCTCAATAAGTGTACCAGCCAGGTAATAAGTGTAATCCATCTCAATAAGTGTAACCCAGCCAGGACTGGGTTAATTTCTTATGCTATCTAGGAGTGTGCATGACCAGACCCTGTTATGATACCAGCTCATGTAGGAATAAGGGAATCTCAGTGGGAGTAAGGGACTTGGTGGTTGGTATTGCTTCACTCTCCATGTAAATTGTTTCTTTGTCTTATACCTTTTGTTATTAATATTGTTATTAACATTGTTGTTGTTGCTGTTTCTTATCTCATTGCTGCTTCCAGTAAACTGCTCTTATCTCAGCCTGTAATTTCCCCCTTTGTGACTCCAACAGCAGGGGGAGAGGAAGAGGTGGGGATTGAGCAACGGTGTCTGGTTTGGTAGAGGGAGACTGGGGACACTGAATTGGGAAACATATTTCTAAACCACGACAGTAAGGGTTATGGGTCATGAGACTAAGGTCACGGGAGGAAGTGGAAAGAGGGGACAGGCAATGGATACAAGAAGACAGAATAACACTCCAAGTTCAGGTAGCAGCCACCTTAGAGTGAAAATAAAAAGCTTGATGAACAATTGTTTTTAAAGTTCTCCCTTTAAGGTTCTGAAATTTTCAGGTTCTTTTCTCAAAATGAATTGTCTGGGGCAACTGAATGTGTTCTGTTAGAAACATAGGAAATATTTGCAATAAAAGTAACAGTTTTCAGCAATTTTCACACTTCATTTCTAACTTGTAAATGAGCCTATCTTGCCAAAAACATTGTTTTATTTTGTCAGGTTTTTCTAAGAAGGGATTTGCTAGTGGAAAAATACCTCCTTTCCAGGAAAACTGGTTCATCTGAACAGAAACCAGTGCTGGAATTAGAAAGGTTAGCATAGCACAAGAGCTTTATCAGGGAGAATTGGTTAGAGTCTTCTGTAATCTCTGCAGGCACAAAATCTCAAACTTTCATTCCTCAGATAATTAGCACAGAACAGAAACTTTCCACACTGCAAAGCAATATTACCACCCTTGCAAAACAGTCTAACTTGCATGATTGATGCAATGAATTGGATCCAAGTCTACCCAGCCCCACAGACAGACTTGAAAAGCGTCTGGTATATTTATGGTGAGAATAACATTACTTCCTACCATGGATTGCCCAGCTTCCAGTACCCAGTGTTTGAGACAGTTATATCTCAAGCCTCTAAGTTCCACATTTGGAGATATGGAGAAAGTCAGTACTTCTTACTAAGCTGTGTATTATAATTTTGCTGCATGTCCCTGTTCCTGATGTCACTAAATCCTTTTTCACATCTTTTCACTACTGCAATAATTGCATCAATATCAGTGATTCTTTTCCCCCACCCTCATCCTGCCCCATTCCTCACTTTCCAAATGGAAGAATAATTTTTACTCATCTCTTCCTGTATGACCTTTATTTTCTGATTCTTTTATAGTGTTCTTCCTTCGTTACCCTCCCCTGCTTTTTTCCCTTTTTTTAAATGTGTTTTTTTAGAAAGCAGTACCAAAACTGCCTAAAATTGTCAAATCTGGATCTGTAATATTCTATAGGACAATCTTCTTATATCATCTGCATAATGATCTGAGAGTAAATAACTGATAAGACAGAACAGTAAGGACTGTTTTCAGTGCTGAACTGGCTCCAGATGTCCACAAAATTGTGTTGCTACAAATGATAGCTTTCTCAAGATTTCCATGCAATAATAGTTTTATCACATGTAGGAATATTACTTTGGAGGGGCTAAGATTCCAAAAGTAATACAACAAGTAATTTGTGAAAAATTTTTCAACATACTTTTTACCAGTGTTAATTGTAAGGCTTTATAGTAGATGTGTCTCTATCACAATCAAGCTTTTGAGTAGGATATAGATACAATAATGTGTATGTGTATTATATTAGACTTACTCTATTTTTTAATATATAAGCTTTATAATAGTAATAAAAATCCATTACAGGCAAGGATTCACAACCCTGATAATTTGCACCAAAACCAATAAAAAGCTAGCATATATGAATACAATTTCAAGGATAAGACCACTGAAAACAAAAACTTAAATTCTGTCAAATTTTTCTTGCATGAGATATGCAAAGTTAACATGGCCAACTAAAACCTGGGCATGTATGAAAATAGTTCATTTCTCTTCACTCTTGAAAATCAGTCAGTTCTGACCTTTGTACTTAAGTAACAAATGGATTTAAGTCAGGGGAAATAAGGTAACGTGTTTGACATATTCACAATATATTCAACATATTCAACATATTCATAATGAATGCTTCATTTACATCACATACCAAATATCTAGTTATAGAAGATAATTTTCATACTAGTCAACAGTGACAGAGGATCTACTATTAAAATAATTTATAAACCAAGTGCTTTTAAAGAACGATATAGGAAACTTATAGCTGTATTTAGATCTGGATATAGTTTTCTCTTTGTAATCACCTGAGTCATATATAAATATGTTTTCCACTTAGTCTATTTCAACTAAGAGTGAGGGTAACTTCACTTTTTTTTAAAAATTATTTTTAAATATTAATTTCCTTACTAAGTGAACACCTCTGAAGGCTATGAAATGACTGAACATGGTAGGCACCCTTCTGGCTTGTTTTCCAAACTAAACCAAGCTTTCACACTTGAGCAGCAGCCAGGGGTAAAGATGAAGCAGAAAGGCAAGGGAAAGATAACCTTATCTTTGACATGATCTGTTAAACAAGAAATATCACCTCTTTGATCACCCTAATACACATATCTCCTATCTCAAAACAGCAACTGTGGCATCCTGTAACTTGAAACCGATACTTTAAAGCAGTTTAGTGCCATTTAAATTATAGTCTGCTACACAAATAACTTGCACTGAAATATTTATCAGCTCTCTGACGTAGCTGCTTCCATTTATAGCTTATAAACTGTTTTTTACTGGTTCTTTCACATCTGATAACATGGCTTGAAAGCAGGTGGTGAAAATGTTAGGCAATTATGAGCGCCTCTGTTTGTATGTGTGTGGTCTCTTGCAAAGCCACTGACCACATACGAAGGCATTGTAAAAGTCCCAAAGTTACATTATCAGCCTCTGTAGTTGAGTATTGCCCTAGCTGGACCCTTTCTGCAACTGTAAATAGCTTTATTGAAGGGTTAAAAGTTCAGAAATATCAAAACCTCCATTGAAGAACAAATTTCACTCAAAGCAACTCACCAAATAGTTTTAAATCTCACATGTACAAGCAGTGTGGCCAAGTAAATGTCCAGTGTTACAATGTGAAGCTATTTTCTTAGCAAGGCTCAGAAAGTGATAAACTGGCCAAGGCAAAAATTGCACATTACCTTTGTACCATTAGAGGTTTTGCAGCAAACCCTGCTGGAATAAGTTGGCTTTTCAGAGATATATTAACATGAGTTGTCTAATTTTCTTTGCTAGAAGGAGTAAAACCCTTCTGTAGTTTCATCATAGCAATATTCTCGAGAAGACTCCTTGGAAATTTGATTACTCAGTTAAAAATATCTGCCTTTAGAGGAATAGTACTTTCTGACTCAGGACTCAGATTTTTATTTTAGAAAAATAAGAATAAAGTGTTGTGATTAGCAATCTGAAGAAGAAAAAATTAAACCTATGGTAGAATCTTGCAAATAGTTTCTGGCATGTATAAAGCCTTTTAGCCAGAGTAAAGGAGTTTTCTAATTTGAAATAATTTCAAACTTCAATGTTGCTCTTGATAAGAACTTGTTTGCCTTGGACAGTGTAAGTGCTGTGAGACTGTTTCTCACTAGTGGGTATAGTCCAGCTCAGAGTGCTTTCCTCTGTTTCCCTCCATTTGGATGTGACAGGTGCCATTCGCCGTTACACGGAAACAAAAATAGCTTCAAGTATTTGCCCTAGAGCTACAATAGGAATGCTCATCTTGGATTTCAGCAGCCATTAAAATAACCTTTGTGGAATTGAAAGGAACGAAGTAATAGAGAGGATATTCTACAGATGGTGCAGTATTGTATTATCCCTTCCATCACTACATTCCTACTCAACACAGCTGTACTTATCCAGGTCCCTTTCCCATTTACTGTTCAGTCATAACCTCCAGAAAAAGAGCATTCATTGTAGTACAGGATTTTAAGTACAATGTGCTCTCTTCCATCCACAATGCACATACTTCCAAGAGAAATTCAACAACAGATTTGTGCATTTTATTTTATGAAAACGTTTCCAGTATTATTGACTGGGTTAGGCAAAGGGTAGTACAACTGTACAGAAATGTGGACGAACCATAATAATTTTGAAAGAAGCATGTATCAGAGAGGTTGATTACACAGACTTCACAGAATTCCTTTGTGCTTCAGTAAAATACAATATACCTTGAGGTCATTGTACTCAAATTCCTGAGGACTAGTTTTTCTTTTGGCATTTTTCTTTCTTGTGACTTTGGTTTCAAATAATCCTGAAAGTTAGTCAATGTATGACAATAAATATGGCTTTGTGTTCCTGTTAATAATTCCTAACATTCCAGGCAAGAAGTGATGCCTGATACTCACACTTAAATATTACAGAATTACTGCCAGTATCAGTTTCTGGTTGTTTGGCAATGAAATCATTTTTGACAAGCTAACTCTTTCTGCAAACTCATTTTTTGCTACATCTGTATATCAGTATCGACTTACCATGTTCTTCTATTTGTCTGAGTTTACCAAAACACGTGTCCAAATAAAGAGATGGGTTTTAAATAGACTACGGTTGTGTAGTGCACAAAAGGTTTTACAATATATACTGTTCTGACCCTTTCAGTATGAGCCTATTTTACAGTTCTCACTTGCCCTTTCAAAATACATTTAAGAAAACAATTTTTATTTTCATATTGTTACTTACACAAAAATATGTTAATTTTTTTTTCATTGGCCATATCAAAAAATATCTAACAAAAATACTTTAAAATTGTAAAATCACATGTCTAGAAATTAGTAAGTGGCAGAATTACAGTACTCTGCCAAGTTGTATCTCTTTGGGATTCTTTTGAAAAGATTTTAAGAAAACACTCATTTATTTTTCCACTAGATCTTGAACTTTAACAGTGCACAAAACAGCCATTATTCACGGAATGCAGCACCTAGTTACTTCAGATGTCTTCTTTTCATTTCTATTTTCCCTTATTTGCATGATGGGAAAGTGTTGTGTTTTGGGGTTTTTTTATTTAAAGCTTTGTTAGAAAATTGCAGTCTGCAGTGTACACCAGAATGGGAAATTTCAGTTCACATGATTAGTTTAACAATGTCAGGAAACGAGTGAATACAGAGAATTACAACAAAAGTGTAATTCTTTTGAAGGCTACTTCCACTGATTGTGCTATTATCACAGCAGAAATAATGTGTTCTTAAAGGACCAAATTCATTAATACAATTTAAGAAACTGGCACAATGGACTCTGGTGACTTTGCAGTGCAGGTTGTTCTCATGGAGTATCCCCATGACAATTCACTCTGAGCACTTGTATGTCTTCAGCAAAGTAGAGGTAAAAATGTATACACAAATGTGGTCTAAGCCAAGTCCCTTTCCCCCCCAGCTGCTGGGGACTATGTGTGCTGCATGTTCCAGATAACTGCAGAAAACAAGGAAGGGAAAACAGATTTTCAAGGTTTGAACATTAAATGAGTGTATTTAGCGGAGAGTTCCTGGCAGTGAGACTGAAGGCGACACATGGAAAGCTTCTGCCGCTGGTTCTTCCAGTAACTTTCCTCATGGCTTTCCTGTTTACTTTGATACCTGGTTCAGGAGAAGCTGAAATATAAACCAACAATGTTTATACTGACGTGTTTTTATCTACTATGATTTAAATTTGAAAAAAAAAAGTCACTGCACTTGTTCTACAGAACCCGTTAAATCCAGGTTATAAATTGTAAGTGACCTCCTAATTAGTAATATATTTTATTAAACATACATTTTTCTGCAGACTTCTTAGCTATTACTGAAGCCTAGCCAAATAAGATGGTCCCAAGATACAAACAAAAAAACCCAAGAGACAGTACTTTCAACAGAGTTCCAGTATTAACATAGGAAGAAAATAGTTGTTGAGATTTTTGCTTGCTTTTGGCCTTTCAAAAGGCACTGGGCTACATTTGGGCTAAGTTTTCAAGCTTTTTTTAAAATCATGGGCAATATCATTTATAAATGAAGCAGAAGTTCATCACATATCTGTAAGCTACTGTGATCTGGGACAAAGCAAAAAAAAGACTATCCATTATTGTGAAGCTTGCAGTGTAGTGCAAATGTCCTTTAAGCTCAGCTGTCACTCCTTGCATTGCCGCTGCATGGTTGCAAAAATTGCTTCAAAATCTCCATGAGTGTGCATGTGTTTAGGCACTAAGATCTGCTGAAGTACGTATGGAAAACAAAAAAATTGAGATGTATTTTATACAGAACAGGTTTTAGGGTAACCAGTGAGGGCATTATAGGTTTAATTTTCCTAAGAAAGAAAAGGCTTCTTTTGTGAGAAAAACAAAACTAAAACAACAAACCAAAAAAACTGCAACCCTTTCCTTCATTAAAGAAATTGAGCTCAGTTTTCCTTTCCTATATAAAAGACCTCACTCATAGGGTGAGTAGTAGGGTGTTCGGTGTATCATAGTGCAGAAATAGTCAGGTTTTCCCTAAAAGCTGCATTGGTGTAAGTTACCCTCTGTAGAACATAGTGGTGTGGAACTGATACCTATGGAGATTCCAGCTTGCATCAGAAGATCAGTGTAAAAATCATGTATGGTGTTCAGAAAATTACAGTGATCTGTAGGAGGAACAGAAGGAGATTGTTAAGTATTTGAGGGGTTTGTCCCTTTTTTTCTTTCTTTTTCTTTTTGAGCTATTTCTGATGTCTGCCTCAGAACTTGCTTGGGAAACAAAGTCTAGCCATAGTTTACATATCTCTATAAATAATGCCATCTGTAGAACCATTCACACAACCTTGACAGCAATGGATAAAAATACATAAAAACCCAATTTCTCAAACATTGCCTTTTAAGTACAGTAAATCAATGAGCATAAGTTCTCTGAAACAGCAACTGAGCTGAAATATAAATGTTTATAAAATATGGGGCTCCCAAGCAGATGGGCTAAGGGCTGCTTGGTAATTTGCATGTAAAAGCAAAAATTTTCCAAGTAGCCACTGTTTGAAATCCTTTTACATTTGAGCTGTAAACTGGCAATACCCTGATCAGAGTTTGCAGAACTGCTAACTTATCACTGCTTCACATGAGGTTGGTGGGAACTGCAAGGCTTCACCAGTTTTGAAAACCAAGAAGAAATGCCATGCATTAAATTGCCCAGAATTATTTAAGTGTTCAATTTCTTTTGCCTTTGTGTTGTAGAGTTATCACTGATAATCAAGTTTGTTAAACTTTATTTTCTATTCTATTAACATCAAGGGAAAAAAGAGAGCAGTCTGTCTGAAATTTGAACTGCTTGCACACTGACTGCAAGCCATGACTGGAGAACGTTTGCATTCTTGGCTACTCATGTGTAGTTTAAAATCGTATGTTGTTAAGAAAAACTGCACATATAAAGTGCCTTTTTGTTGTTTGGCCTTTTTTTCCACCCAGCACAGTTCACTGTTTTACAAGGGCTGTAAGGTGTAATGCATGCTACTTCAGAAAATTAAAGGAAAATCCATGTGTTCAGCTAGTTGCCAGTCTTGTCTGCTCTGCTACTCCTATACAGTGCAACTGAATTTGCCAGTATGGCAGTAGTGTTTCCATTGTTATCCACTAAAATGCTTTGGAGTCAATCAGCAATGTAAAAAGAGAAATTAGTCAACAAGGTACATTTAGGGAATTTACACATAAACAGGATCAAAACCCAGAATTTGCTTTTGTATAGCAACTTGGGATCCTGTCAGACTGATGAGAGTATTACAAGAGGACAGGAATACACACTAAAGGATCAAGGCTGCAAGGCCTCCGTGTCCCCCATGTCATTAAAGACCAAAAACCAAAACCAGAATTGAGTTTGATAGCAAATAAACATCAAAAGAAATATTTTATACCCAATTTTGCAACTCATACCTTCAGCTTTACCAGGGTCTTCTATTTGTAACGTGCTATTTTAACAGACGGATAAAATTAAACTAAATTCTCATAGATTTTTAAACCCTTGTCTAAGCACTTTTTTTCAAAAAGTGGAGAGAATGGTAAGTAATTGGAAACACTTATAGATCTACTCTTCAACTAAGTATCTTCCATTGCATAGGTTGTGATACAGGTTAAATATTTGCATTCTAATTTAGCATCTTATAGACATAAGGGTGCTTTTCTCAAATAATTACCCTTTGTTGATATCATGGATTATTTTAAAAGGGATGCCACCATGGAAAGCAGTGTGTCACAGTGCAAGGAGACTTTATGATGTAGTTTCTACAGTCTTATGAAATAATTGCTCTATGCTCAACGCCATTCTCTGCCTTATCTCAGTCATGCCTTCCTGGCCATCTAAGTACTCACCTGAAGTGCAAGTGAGGCAGATTTTGTTTCCACTGAATGATGTTTTTATTTCCATGAGCTTGCAGAAGTTTTGTGTTTAGCTTGATAATGGATAGAGTTATGGAGTTCTTTTTAATTCATGGTCATGCCAAAAGGTTACCTATATGGACAGTTTTTTCTGGTTTTTTAGCGATCCAATATACTTCACACCTGTATAAGGTTAATTTTTTCATTTTGAGATAGTTATGAAACATGTAGTTCACAACTTTATTGAAAAAAAGTGGAATTGTTTGAGAGTTTTGAATAAAGAGACTCTGCAGAAGTATGTTTATTCCCTAATGACAGGAACACGTCTCGCCCAATGTTCAGTACTACAGTTCAATGTACTGATAGATTTCAAAGTGAGAAGTCTCACCCTGCAGCTCTTACCAGGACAGGGCACATTTTTCATATTGTATCAAGACCCAGATTCACAACTTCTTTACATAGTAGGAACTAAGAAACCTGAAAAACTTGTGGGAAGCCTGTAGATTTTATTGCAAATTAATTTTGGTTAAAACTTAGTGCTGTCGATGGTAGATCTGATCTGCTACATTGAACTTGAATTTCAAGAACAGGACACCATGCAAAGGTGCAAAACCCAAAGGGTTTCCATTAAGGAATAATAATAAGATGTAAAAGTTCAGTTCTGACTGCATAAAGAGTGATTGAAAATTTTGATCACCAACTGTATAAGCAGAGAATTGACATATTCTCTCTCACTTCAAGAAGTAGTTGCAAAAAAGTGAAAGTAGAAATTTCCCTAACTTTTAGCAGAGTAACTATCAGGTGTCTGGGAAAATACTCCCCCAGTTTCGATACAATCTACACCAAAAAGTGGTTTGAATGTTTTGGCTGGACAGTTTGACTTGACTTTTGTCTTGCTCTGGAGGCAAGCAAGATACCATCATATGAGATACTCAGTTTCTCACACTGTTGGGATAAAATTTATGTAAAAAGTTAAAATGGGGAAAAAAATTAAGTGTAGTGCCTTATGGAATTTGTATTATCAAAACAAACAAGCATAAAAACCCCAATGAACCAAACCAAAACAAAGAGCAGCAACTAAAATCCCACTTAAAATTCCTTCATTTTTAGGAAGAATTCCCCATTTTTATGTTTTGGGATTCTAGACTTATGGAAAACATAATTCCTACACACCAAGCAAGTCTCATGACCTATAATTCAGCAGGGGATAATATCAGAATTGGATGAGAAGCTGTATTCTCCCTTTTTCAAAATTAAAAAAAAGAAAAATTCTCATATCACAGCAGGACAAAGAGATTGTACACATTTTCCCAGGAACACTATGTGTTTTCCATAAAAATGGAGTGAAAAAACCGAGAGATTTTTACACAACATTTGCTTAGCCCAAGAAACATAGACAGATCTAATGTTTAAGTTTTCCATCCAAATCAGGCAGGTTTTCTGCATTGTAGGTGAATGTCCTGAACATTTTTCTCCAGTAATATATTTCTCTATGTGACTTGAAATTCCTTCTATTTTTTTTTTTTTTTTTTCAGAACTGGAATACATTTGAAAGTTTAATGTTCTGTTGTTTTTTTAAGATTAAATAGCTCACCTGAAAATGTCTGACTTCTTCTACTGAATACATTTTTTCTCTGAAGTTTTCAATCTGTTGGTTTATGTAATCTCGACATTGTTAATGTCCTTCCACTAGGTATCCTGTTCGTATTAAAGGATCTTGTAGATAAGTTACAAAACTTGCACCCCAGTGCTCAAGTGATTTGACTTGGCTTTTAGTCAAATTGAAAACGTAGTTTAGTCAGCATTAAAATTGCTTTATTTAATTTGGCCTAAGGCTGTATGTGAACAAGCCCTCTCATATAAGCACAAAGGTACTGTTTCACCAATCTTCTATTTTATCATAAAATCAGTCTTAACACACTTTCTTTTCAGAACTGTGGAAGTACGATAGAGTCATTAGGCATTTGAATTAAGGGGTCTTATAATTCAATTCATTAACTTCAGGAGAGGGAGGCTGTATCTTCTGTTTATATTCCAGGAAATGAATGTCAAAGATTGCCATGTGTGTGGTGTAAATAAGAAAGGCCACCAGTGTAGAGCTTCCATTTTTGTGATGAGAACATAAAAGTCAGTTGCTTCTGTTCCAGAGGTGATATTTTACTTAGACATCTGCTCTGTTTGCAGAAAGAAGGCAAAACATCTTTTGTTACTGATTTGCAGACTGAGAGGGTTTGGACATCAATTAAATGTAAGCCTTTTGAAAGTCCTTCTATAAACCTCCATGTTTTACTGATAGACTGAGCAGTTCTTTGTAAAAATACAATTTACATAGGAGACAGAGGAAGTAAAGCAAATAGAGGGTGTGAGTTATCATGAAAATAATTGTACTACATCCCTGGAGCATTTTGTTGCTCATCATTAATTTCTTAGGCTGTAATTCTACTATGAAAACTTTACCATGGAGAATTAAAACATGCTCTCTATTAACCGTAAAGGAAAGCAATTTTTGTATATGTTTACTGAGGGAAAAAAAATATTATGTATCTGGCTGTTTAGAGTAACCAAGAGTGACAGAATTTTATAGAAAACAATTTAAGGGATTTTGCACAATACATTCTGCTTGACATCTTCAAAAGAAGGCCCTTATCTCTTACAACAACTTTTGAATTAATACAAGCAAGGCAAGAGTTGAATATTGGGATTTTTATTATAATTATGTGACTCAAATAACTTTGGCAATGAAGAAAAAATTATACATTTAGTTATTATTCATTTATCCTACACCACCATCATTCAAATAATTTATAGAGGAAAGAATCTTTATGCAAAATATGTTTTAATCTCTGAATTTGTGTTTAGTGGCTAAATTGTCATGAATTACAAGGAAGTAATAGATGCTGACTTGTGTTTGTTTGAACACAGACTCCCTTTAAAGTCCAAGAATGAGCAATCATTCAATACATGCAAGAAAACATTCATAAGAATACTTGAATTTCTGCTCTTTGCTGCATCAGTCATCATGAGTGTTCAGTGACAGTTCAGATTGTTGTTTCTATGCTGCAAGGATACTCTCTGCAGCTGTACCTAACTCCTGTCAGTCAGGACCACAAGTAACTTTATTGTATAATCAGTACTTTCTCCATGCCACTGTTACTAATTCTGTGAGTAACACTGAGATCAGCATGGCTCTTTAATTCCTTCATTCTTTGAACAATGAGTGCAAGGTACTATGAAAATAAAATTTTTATTCTAATATAATCATTGCAGTTGAAAAGATACAGTGTATGTAATCCAGACACAAGCTCTTTAAAGCTTACTTCTTTGCATTTGATGCAATACTCTATGTTGTTGTGATACACAAAAAAATCCATTGAACTACAGAAAATGCAGATAGGCAAAACGATCTGTAAAAGATTCTTTAACTCCCAGTTGTTTTATTCTGCTCATATCGCCTAATTTAAACAGTTCAGTTAAGGAAGGAACCACAAAATATAGAGGGAAGACCTCTCAAAAAAAAAGAAAAAAAGAAATGAAAGGTAAAACATTTGATGTTGCAAAAGGGGAACATGCTGGAAAATAATATGTAAAGTGAGGGCCCTGGGATGATGACTTCTGGTGCCTCAATGACTGTTGCCATTTTCTGATTTTGTGTGTGTAAGCATAACGTGTAGCCCGCTTGGTATTTTTGATGCAATTCAACAAAAAATTGAAATATGTGTACCTTTATGCTGTGATAAACCTATAGCAATGCAATTGTGATAGGTAATCAGTGATACTTTCTGGTAAACTGTCTGACCTAAACAAAGATGGCTATAAATGGCCTGCTGCAGTAAACTCACAACTATGTGTTTAAAATAGATGGTGTGTTTGACATCTTTAAAAGTGATGAATATTACTTAACAAAAACAAAACAGCTCAGCATGTCATGCTGAAAAAGCATATAGAAAACATTTGCATTGTCCTCTTGAGGCATTTTGTAAATTTTCTTTGAAAAGGAGAGCAGCAGAAAAATATTTTTGTTTTCTTTACAGAATAAAACTAATTTTGTTTTCTATTGGGACTAGATGGAAACAAGAAATTATTATTATATGCATAAAATTAATATTCTTTTGTTCATAAAGCTACCATACATGCTTCCCCTTGAGAGATTCTCCTTTACGGAAAAACAAAGCCACCTGAATTTCCTCTGCAAAACAGCAAGCTAACAGAAGCGTTTGCATCGCACATAAAGTAGGTGGCAAATTTAAATGGATTTTCTGAAATTCTCAGGAATTTTACCACTGATTAAACCCGGCTGGCTCTACAGTCCTATAAAATATAGGTGAGTGGATAGATAAGCCCTTTTTCCTTATGCAACAATGACATGTTACCTAAGATCAACATACAGCGCGCATTATTATTAATGACAGTGCAAGTGGCAGAATGTTCCACTGTGAAAGTTTAAAGTTGTTTTGCAATGTTGCAAGTGAGGATGAATAGTTTAATATGTGATCTAAGTTAAAATGGAAATAACTGAGAAAGAATTGGCAAATAATGCTTTAATGCACTGAGTCATTTTGTATATTTTCCTATTTTCTCCTTTTCCACTTGAAAGTGTACAACTAAGTTTGAATTTGAACTTTAAATGTCAAAGTGTTTTCATAGTAGATGGTGCAATGAATGGACAGTTCATGAGCTAGTTTTGTAAAGCCTTAACATTGGCTCTTAGTTTTGTGAAGCAAACCAAAAGAGATTAAAGGTTGTGTTTCCATTCCCAATTTTTTAAAGTGGGTTGGGGGCCTTCTCCTTTGGAGCCGTTTCTAGTTACTCTCTGTTATTACTGCAACATGAATACTGCTGAGGGTTGGGTTCAACTGGCATTCAAGTTCGCAGTCCACATTGTGGTTGCTTGAAACTCCTTTTTTCCTTCAAGGATTATTTTTATTTAATTGCTAAAAGCCCACAAACTAACCATTTCAAAGGAAAAGATCTTTCTAATATGGAACAGTAAATTCGCCCATAAAAATGGAGTAAAAACAGCCTTATGTGTCCATAAGAACCTGAGAACAGTTTAGGACGAAAGTAACTTACAGGCTTCACACTGTAGTATTTTGGTTTCTTCAAGCAGAGGAAAGAGAAAAAGGTGCCGTGGAGAAGAATTACAGAGTTACTGTGTCTCTGTACACTTACAAAGTGCAGGGAAAGGCAATTACCTAGAAAGACACAGAAACAAAATAAATCTCTAGAAATACAGCACAACAGATCCCGGACACACCTAATACAGTACAACTTCATGTTTTACTCGTGAGCAAACTGTGGCTTAGTCAGCTAGAGAGAAAATTAAATTGATAGTACCTGGCAGAAAAAAAAAAAAGCATTAGAGACTGTCTTTCAGGCTCAGCAGTGTCTACAGAGAGGGCAAATTCCACCCGTCTGAATTATTTGAATCCAGACAGCAAACTGCTGTTTTACCAGCAAGATTGGTTTGCTGTGAACACAAGGACCAGCATGCTACCAGCTGTGAAATCACCAACTGTTTGCTTCTGTGTTTAAAAGGTTGTGGGAAGTTTTCAAAAAACTGTGAGTCCTGCCTTTCTACTCTGGCCTCAGGGAGTCTAGGGGCACAATCTGCCTACTTTACAGAAGTCATCTGTGGGATAAGGTGAGAGAGTCCTGTGTTTACATACGTGGGCGAAAATAAACGTAACTGTGGCACTTAACATTTTCATTTGAATTCAAGTGCATATTTTTGTTATGATGCTCATTTCCAAAAAAATAAACCAGAAACTGTCACATATGGGAAGCTGATTCTGACGTTTGTGTTTAGGCAGGTAAAAATTTTTATGTGCGTTATGTAAAAAAATAGTTACAGCTCATCATTTCCTCTCCCTGGGCAGCACACCTCACTCTCTTGAAACTTTTGAGTAAGACCACCATTTTTGTAGCTCTCAGTGTGACTGAATTCTGCTTAGCCAGACAGACTGTTTTAAGCACTCCAGTTCTCAAACCATCTATGAAATGTAATGAAGACGAAGAGAAAATTTGAAGCACAAGTTGCAAGTTAGGAGTTTCCATACACTGTCTTTGTGAATGTACATTGATCTCAAATACTGATGTCTGTGATTTTCCTTTCATGTCTAATGCAGAAACTAAGTGTCCTCTGAAATGAAAAATTGAGCTTCAGAGGAAATATGTAAACCAACTCTCAAGGGACATGGATGCCTGCATTTAATGCCATGAAGGCAGGAGGGAACATTAACGTTGTCAATATTGAAATAATTAAAAATAAAAAATGTTATTATAGTTGGTCTTAAATGCAGCAATTCTAGCTTGAGTCTGCATAATTTCTGCAAGGCGCTTTAGTTGGAGCCCGGCCACTGGGAAATGTCCCAGCAGTTCGTATGGCTACTGTTTTACTTTGCTTGGCTCAAAAGAAAGGAAAAAAAAGCTGTATGGAAAAATCGTGGGTCATAGGAGGAATTGCAATGCCTCTGCAAACTCCTGAAGTGCGGGGCCAGGTAATTACCTAGAAAGGCTGAGAAACATCAGCCAGTAAAGCAGAGCAGCTACTGGACATGCCCATGGTAGGAGCTGTGCTGGACCTGCCACCAAGGTATGTCATGGGTGACGGTCACTCAAAAGAATAGGACACTTAGTTTCATGTCCACAGAGGTGGTACAAGAGCCTCTGATCACTGATGGTTTCCACCTGCAGTGTCACTAAGAAGTCACTTGCAAGGTTTTCCAGGCTCTCCAGATCTATGGAGTAACACACATTTGTGCATGACTTTGTATGGGCTGGTGTGTGTGTGTTTAGTTTAAATGTTTTCTGATCAGAAGTCCTCTTATGTCATTAACTGTCACAAAGCAGATGGATTCGTATCATGAAACTGTAAGAGGGGAAAACACCCGTGACAAAATTATGGGGAAGTAGACTTCCGAAATGGAAGGTTCAAACCAGTTAAATTGTTACAGTCGCATTTTTCTCAGACTTTAAGACCATGTTGGTTACAGCTCCTATTCAGATAAACATCCTTACCTTGTAGTCAGGATTAATTACTTTCATACTTAATGTTCTTTTCATAAGAAAATTATTAAATTTACTTAATAGTCAGCTAAATTTCAATAGTTTCAGTTTGAATGGGTTATCAAAGTCCATGGCTACATATAGGTCCCTGTGGTGCCAAAAGTTTCCTTTGCTGTAATCTGTAACTGCAGTTAAGTATTTCAGGTTTCTCAAAGGGCAATTTCAGCAAACATTTGTAAGCTGTATGGCCAAATGTTACAGACACAGTCATAGACCTCATATGCATACAAGGAGCCTGCAATGCCAATGCACACAGATTAATTTTTGAAACACGATTAAGCTTGTATATAAATACAGGAGTAGATGGAGGAATATAAATGAGCGTCTTTTTCCCATACCCGTCTCAGTAAACCTTAATAGAGAGCTCCACATGTGTTACATATAGTTCAAGTGTTTGGTATCTGATTTTAGCACAACATGTTGGAAATCTGTCCCATCTTTATTACAAGAATGAGATGATTCCAGGAAAAGTGATTATAAACTCACTCTCTAGCAGAATGTCAGGCGTCACCCACAAGCTCAAACCAACCTACTTCCCAAAACTACGTCAGCGGAAGAAGGGAAATTTTGTTTTCTACCTTAGCACCATATAACATCTGTTGGCCTGATCAGCTTTCCAAAAAGGGAAATGCAGATTGGTCAACAGCAGCTAAAAGTAGTTAAGAGCTGATGAACATGTTTATACCATATGTAGGAAGCAGCGTCAGCAAAAGCCTGCACTGCTGGTGTGATGGCCCTTGAATTTGAAGAAAACTACCACAGAAGGTTATGTGTTTACAAGACACACACTGCCCTGTATCAAATAGACGAGGTAGAGAGTTTCTCATGACTCTACTTTTTCTTTGCACAAACAGATTTTGTTTCTTCAGAGTTCAGATTAAGTGGTAGGTTTTTCTCAGTTTTTCTTTTTGTTGCTTTGACTGAATTTTCAAAGACATGAAACATGCTACTTATGCATATCCAAATCCTTAAAAAATAAATATATAACTATTTTCACAGCAAAAAAATTGAGATACAAACTTTTTTCCCCCTTTCAAAATGTTTACAGGAAAAAACAAGGCGGAACCAACCCACAAATGGCTCAGTGCTCTTACAAAGCTTCTTAGTAAAGCAAATCTCCCACAAGATTCAACTGGTGTGGTTTGCTTTGGATTAATTTAAAAGGGACAGTCCAGGTGAAACATAAGCAAAGTAGATTTCCAAAGAACGTCTTGCCTTATATAGTCAAAATTCGTCATAGCTGTGCATGCAACAGAATACACAACTGTTTTGCCAGCTAGTGGGAAGAGCAAACACCTTCTCACACTGAGGTTTGTAGCAGTGTCAGACACTTAGGAACACAGCACACTAACTGTTGCAGCGCCCAGTTTTTAAGTACCTCACCAGCTCTGGAACTGGCTTTGGGTGACTGGGTTTCCTAAAGCCATGCCTAAAATAAGAGAGAAAGATGCCTAAGAATTGAATATGCAATAGCCAGTACACTTTCCATTCTCTTCTGCTAAAGATGCTCCAGTGTTAGGAAGAATAACCAAACAAGGCTTGAAGCCAAAGAAGGAGCAAACAGAATTTCTCTGTCTTTTTGTAGCATAGGACACATATCATTATGCCATTCCTCACTGCAAAGTTTCTCTAAGCCAGCGACTGAGAGTGATGAGGGTGAATGTAGGAAACCATCAGGAGCTACAACACAAGCACACCAGTCCCTTGTAAAAGAGGGTGTAGCATACAAACCGTTGAGCTTAGTCTTGACAGGAATGAAAATATGACATAAACAGAAGAGAAAGTTACAGGAGAAAAATCTCTGTAAAGTAATAACAAATATCTGTGACTTCATACAGCATACAAACTTGTTTCCCCTCTAAATTTTCAGAATCTTAAGTGAAGAAAGACGTAGTGACATTGATACAGATGCTGAAGGAGAACTGAAGGTACTAGCATGCCCTTTTTCTGAAGTCCATGAGAAATTGATTGAAAAATAACAACCTGTTCACTGGTACAAAGCCAACTCAAAAATATTAAATTCTTGACTTATAATGCTGATTCTTGCAATGATATCTAATTGCATATGAAGAGCAAGGATTTGACATTCTACCTTTTGGTTTGAGAGAGAAGGGAGTTCTCTTTAGAACTCAAGAATACCATGAGTCTTGTGTCACATGTACTCAGAACCTACCACAGAACTTTGCCCATTGTCATGACCAAGACTCTGAGCATCTGAGGTGGTTTTTAGTGTAAGGGAAATAATTTCTCAGAAAGTTCAAGCATAACCAGCGAGAAGTTAAAAATCCCACGCAGTAGGATAGGATTTATGTAGGAATTTAAGTAATGGGTAAGATCCATGTACAGGTAGTAGAGTGAAATTAGTTGGTGATTGACAGCAGATGCTGGAATCTGTTGTCAGTGATCAATGCTTTCAACTCTACATAGGACATGCTGTAATAACTCATTTAGCTCTCTTTCTGCTAGTAGTCATTTATGGGCCTCAATCATCACAGTATTTGAAAACAGAAGAAGTTGCTTCCCTCGTTGGATTTTCCTTCTTCCTGACGCTTAGTAGAAAGGCTTGACCCATTTCCTGATTTCTTACTGTAGTGTAGGCTAGTGTTGCTTCTGTGTTTTCCATGCCTACAGGGAACAGGTGGTGTGGTCTGTGAGATATTGAGACATTCTGCAATATACGTTCCAAGAGGAAAATTGGCATGAATTATTTCTAAAATTTGATGATTTTGTAGCAGAGAAGTTGTTTTCTTAGAACTATCAAAATAAGATTTTCTCCTCGCAGATCCTCAGCAGAGGATCTTTTCTTTGAAGACTTCACTTTCTTACTCTCAGCCACCTTGCAGAACGAAGTTTGCTGGATACTCAAGGCGTGCAGTTGGTTCATGTCAGTTAAGACCAAGGGACCTGAAAAAACCTTAAGAGGATTGTTATATTTGAGTTGGAGGATTATCTAAGTTGAATAGGTTTAAATAGAATGTTGTTTTCAGTGGTGATGTTTAGAAAATTGTTAATAACATTATGCAAATGCATATCAATATAACAATGTTTGTCATGTAAAGTTAGATCATGCTATTATATGTCTGAACACATGCAGGTCACTCATATTCAGATTCAAAATTCTGAGGAAATTTTTAGGAATTGCTTGTATGGCTTGTAACTTGCAACTATTTGTGCATTCTTGAAGGTTTCCATATTTTATCATTTTGCCTTCAATGCAGAAAACTGTTATGTTCGTGCAAAAGAAACTAGGTTTCTAAGCTATTGCTTTCTCTGCCTTTTAAGTAATCACTTGCCCCAAAGTTAGAGCCTTGGTAAAATTTAAAGAGCAGTTCTAGAAGTGGTATCTTAAACTTCAGGAATCAACTAATAAAGAGCATAATTCTTACTGGCAGCAATCTTTACTGTCTTGTGACTGATGGCATGTATCTTGGTATGCATTTAGTCAGGTTGTAAAGGGATATGCTGTCTTTTTCTTGTAATATTGCTTGCTGCCCAGCACCTCCTATGCCTCCTCCTGTTGAAGTTGTTTGAATATGTTTCCTGAATATAATTTCTCTGTTAAAAAAATCACGCATAGGTATCACCTGTGTGTAGCTCCCAAAGACTGTGACAAGTTCATTCACACTGGTGTATTTCCATCGAGACTGAATAATTGTTAATTTGCTATACTTATGTACAGTTTTAATTGTTGTCAGATGTTTTTCCTGTACTAACAATACTAAAAGCTCTGTTGCTCTGTTCACCAATTTAAAGAGGAAAACAAAAGTGGTTTAACATTACCTTATGATTTCAGCCTTCCTTTCTTAGTCTGTATTGTCCAGTCCACTACCAGTCTCTGCTGTCCATTATATATCTTGTTGACATTGTTCAACTGATTTTTAAGAAGGCTGTGGCAAGATTTACAGAAGGTATTCTGTCATATAATAGAAAGACAAATCCTTCCTTCTTCCCTTTTTTTTTTTCTTTTTTTTTTTTTAATCTACTCCCTTTTTGTCTAGTTCCTTTGGTCTCTCATTATGTACATTATGTTAGAAAAACCTCTCCACAAAAGTAATATACCAACGTCCTCAGTCGGCTCTTGAAGTGTCCACTTTCATGATGATAGGAACCAGGACAGCCAGTGAAGCCCTGATCTTTTATTGTCTGCTGTTAAAAGTACAGAATGTCTTCATGTCTCTATCGTGTGACAAACATAAAGCAGTAATAGGGCTCACTTCTGAAAGCGATGTTAATTAAAAAAATATTTGTACCATTATTTTATTTGCTAAAAAAGAGCAATATGGAAAACTTGAGCCATTTGAAAGACTTGTGCATAAAAATAAACCATGAGAGTAGATCTAATCCTTCTCACTAATACAAACATTTAATTGATTGCCTTCAAACATTTTAAATAAGGATCTTCATGATAATCTGAAAGAAATAAAACAACAAACCAATGACACCAGGATTTCTCTGAAATAACTGGGGGGTCAAAAAGTAATCTTCAACTGGAAATGTTCTTCTAACCTGTTTTTTTTCCTCATAAATATTATAAACCTCATTCTTTGAAAACAAAGCCTCATATAGCACAAGCATGTCACAGTCAGAGATGGATTTGAATAGCAAATAGTGAAGTCCTAAATCTGAAGGAAGGCAAAGTAAAAGGCCAAAAGACAGACAGGGTGTATCTGTATTCAAAAATTATACTCACAGAATTTAATTTTTTAGAAAAGCTGTGTTTTCATGAGGGAATGCATTGGATGCCTAAAAAAGGTGTATATGGAAACAGTATTCAAATACTACTGCTCCTTATAGCAGTAAGAGGCACCTTTACAGTACAGATAGTTTCTCTGACTTCTTGGCTTAAATTTTCTTTAGAGTTTAGCATCATCAATCAATACTATTAATAAAATAGGCCAAATAAAAAATAATAA
>VZRL01004710.1:762589-823682 GCA_013397895.1 Origma solitaria
CTTAGAATCCTTTTCTTTTAGAGAGGACCTTTAAGGTTATCTTGCTTCAACACCTGTGCCATAGGCAGGGACACCTTATACCAGATTACTCAGAGCCACGTACAGCCTGATCTTGAACACCTTCAGGAATGGTGACTCCACAACCTCTCTGGACAACATGTTCCAGTGACTCACCACGCTCACAGTAGAGAATGTCTTCCTGATATCCAATCTAAACTTAATGTTTTTCAATTTGAAGCCATTACCCCTTGTTCTATCACTATATGCCTCTGTGAAAATTCCCTCCCTAGCCTTCTTGCAGGCCACTTTCAGGTACTGAAAGGCCAAAATGAGGTTACTCTACATGTTGAATAACTGTCCCTCTGAGTCTGACTTCATAAGAAGGTGTTCCAGCCTTCTGATCACCTTTGTGTCCTTCCTCTGGAATTGAAGGATGATTCAAAGGGCAATGGCGTTTCTGAGGACCCTGGAGCTGCACAGAGTACTCTGGGTGGGAAGAGAGGGGGAGAATCACCTCCCTCAACCTGCTGACCACTCCTTTTGGCACAGCTTAGAATGCAGTTGTCCTTCTGGGCTGAAAGTGCACATTGCTGGGTCATCACAGCATTCTCGTATACCAACACCCCTAAGTCTCTCCCTGCATGGCTGCTCTCAATTCATTCTCAGTCCAGCTTGTATTTGCGCTTGGGATTGCCCTGATACAGGTGCAGGACCCTGCACTTGGCCTTGCTGAGCTTCATGAGGTTTACACAGGCCTGCCTCTCAAGCCTAGCAAGGTCTCTCTGGATGGCACGGTGTCCCTGTGGTGTGACTGTGTCACACAGCTTGGTGCTGTCAGTGACCTTGCTGAGGGTGGTCCCAGTCCCACTGTCCATGTCACCGACAAAGATATTGAACAGCACCAGTCCCCAATACCAATCCCTGAGGATACCACTTGTCACTGCTCTCCACTCTCCACTCTTGGAGTGCAACCATCCAGCCAATTCCTTATCCATTAAGTGGTCCATCCTTCAGTTCCATGTCTCCATTTTACAGACAAGAATGTCATGTGGGACAGTGCCCAGCACTTTGCTCAAGGCCAGATAGATGATATGTGTTTGTCCTCCCCTCTTCACTAGGTCTGTGACACCATCAGAGAATGATGCCAAGTTTGTTAGTCATGACTTGTACTTAGTGCAACTGTGTTGGCTGTCACCAATCACCACTCTATTTCACATGTGTCTTCACACAGTTTCCTGGAGAATCTGCTCCATGATCTTGCTGGACCTTGAGGTGAAACTGTACAGTCTGTAGCTCCACATGTCTTCTATTCTTCCCTTTTTAAAAACAGGTCTTAAGTTTCCTCTTTTCCTGTCAGTGAGAACTTCATTGCACTGTCATGACTTCTGAAAAATGGGAAAGTGGCTTAGCCACATCTTTGGCCAGCTCACTCAGGACGCTCAGATGTACTGCATCAGGTCCCGTGGACTTGTGAAACTTCAGGGTCCTTAGATGTTTTTGTCCCTGATATTTTTCTAGAGCAGGCAGTTCTTCATTCTCCCAGTCATTTTCTTCCTGTGAGTTGAGCAGTGTAGCTGGAACACTTGCCAGTGAACATTGAGGCAAAGCTGCTGTTGTGTACATCAGCCTTCTCAGTATCATGAGTAACCAGGTCTCCTGTTTCCTTCTGGAGAGAGCACATATTTTCCCCAGTCTACATCTGGTCACCAACACGTGTGTAGGAGCTTTACTTGTTCCCCTTGATATCCCTGGCCACACTTACTTCTATCAGGGGTTTAGCTTTCCTAACCTGATTCTTGCCTGAATTTTTTCTGGATAGTTTCTGTGCATTCTTCACACGATGCTTCCACCATCTGTAGACTTCCTTTTTGTTTGACTTTGTCCAGGAGCTCCTTGTTTATCCACACAGGTCTTCTAGCATTTTTGCCTGACTTCCTCTTTTTGGGGATGCATTGCTCTTGAGCTTGGAGGCGATGATAGTTAAATACCATCCAGCTTTCTTGGGCTCCTCTTACCTCCTGGGCTCTCTCCCATGGCAGTCTACCAAGGAGCTCCTCCAAGAAGCCAAAGTCTGCTCTACTGAAATCCAGCACAGTGAGCTCCCGGCGTGCTCTCCTTGTTTCTCCAAGAACCTCAAATTCCACCATTTCATGGTCACTGCACTCCAGGCTGCCTTTGGGATTTACGTTCCCCACCAGCTCCTCCTTGCTGGTGACAATAAGGTCCAGCATGGCACCTGTCCTCCTTGGTTCCTCTATCTCTTGGAGAAGGAAGTAGTCACCAATGCATTCCAGGAACCTCCTGAACTGCTTAGTCTCTGCTGTGTTCTCCCTGGAACAGGTGTTTGAATGTGCCTGAAGCCCCTCATGAGGTTCAGGGCTTATGAACATTGAGGCTGTTCATATACGCCTGTAGACAGCCTCATCAGATCAGTCTCCCTAGTCTGGCAGCCTGTAGAAGACCCTGAGTACAAAATCACCTGTCCATGTCCCTCCTTTAGTACTGATCCTGAAGCTCTCAATCAGCTCATCATCCATCCCCAGGTGGAGCTCCAGGCACTCCAGACATTCACTGACAGTGGGTGACACCTCCTCCTCCTCTCCCCGGACATGCGGACCAAGAGCAAACAGTCTGCCGGAGAGCAACAGGACAACATCAGTCCAGACAGGAGGGTAAGCCTAGAGCTGAGAGCTACAGCAAGGCAGGTGGGGCAGCAGCTTTTCAGGCAAGGGCTCAGAAGAAGGAGAACAGAGCAAGTCTGATTCTGAAAACTTCATCAGCAATGAGTCCAATGATCCCCGAGCAAGTTCACAGTGACAAGGTAGGTCTGAAGTGAAGTCTGGGCAGGTTCTCATCCAGCAAAGTAAATGGCTAAACATTGGCACCGCTGCTGTGGAGGTCAATGATCAACTGCCTGACCTTATCTGCAGCTCCCGTGCAAAGCAAGGAGCCCCTGTGTGGATTTTCACTGCTCTTTCACAGGACTTTTTACAACAGCCTCATCCCAGGCTACACAGAAAGGGTGTCAGAACCAACCATGAGCAGAGACAGACAAATCTGTAACAGGGATAAAATAACTAGGATACCAGGCCTTAGCAAAGCTTTTGAAGGTGCAGTGGACTCCCATAGGGAAAGTATTTCCATTTCATGAACTTTGTAACTTGTTCAGAGTGCTTGCTCATCCATATCTCCCACTTGTTAATTTTACAGCAATGTAGCACAAACATACCTAAGGGCAAGCAACTACATTAAAAAGTGGTTTGAAATTCAGAACTGGAAAAGTGACCAAAGAGCAGTTCTGGTTTGGTAAGTTTTTAGTGGCTCATTTAGTTGTTTGAAGTGAAGTAGGTTCAGGTTTTATTTACCAGAATCAAGAGAAACGAACACAATGTCATGGGTTAGAAGGGATTGGCTGCTGCAGTAGGAAGGGAATATACTTCTGGAGCCATCGCATGGACACTAGAAAAGAAAGGGCTCTTGCACTTACGAGTTTTACCTTTTTCTGCTTTTTGGCTGAAGTCCGTTAGGTAGGAAGAAGGAAAATTGTCATGGAAAAAAACCCTGTGTCAGGCCACCCCAAGGTAGAACTGTAATCCCCGTGTTTGGAGAAAAAGAACATATTTCATATTTTTGTAAGAGAGAAATATCCTCAGGCTTATCTCTTCTCTCAGAAGGCCCAACTTTGATTTCCTCCCCACATTTTCTGAAGCTGGAGTGTAGGCAGATAAAGGTGAAATGAGCCACACACAGTCCTGTCCCTCACAGTGGTGTTTAAGATACCTAATTTTCAACCTTGCTAGCAGGCCAGTAGAAAACCTGTGAGCTGGATATTTTTCTCCAAGTGATCAGGAGCAAGTTCTGAGAGTGTGTAGCATTTCCTGGGATTATTGTTTTGCAAACATATAGAGGAAGACGTAGTGATGAAGTAGTCCAAAGTTTGTCAAAATGTGTTTAGTCCCAATTGTTATAAATTTCTTTCTTAAACAACAGCATTATTGAATTGCTGAAAATGTTGAAAGCTGACTGTGTATCATATGCATGAAGGCATGATCAGAGATGTAGAAAACAACCTAGATACAAGTTTCAGGGTAATGGTGCTTCAGTAGTTCTACTGCCATGCTGGGGACTACCTTTATGGAAATATAAACTAGTCCACAGTATGCAATTTTCTCCTTTGAAATGTCATTTATTTAAGTCTTTCTTTTTTCATGGTGTATGAACATACAATTCTATTCAGATAATACGAGGCAGGCTAGATGATCTGGAATTGATAGAAGCACAGATTAAAAGTTTTGTGCTGCTTAAATGTAAAAGTGCAGTTCATCTGTCCCAACACTTTGATGACAAAAAGATTTTGAATATTTCATATGCATGGTTAAGTAGCAAGCAGAGTGTCCTCCTTTGTCTCTCAGTTGCTCTAACATAATGACCCCACACTAACACTTTGCTGAGAGAAATTCAAATAGCCAGTTCAGCAAACCAGGTGCAGTCAGGAGATGTGACTATTCTTTGTTAGACACACTTCAAGAATAGTTTTTAAGCCAGCCAATGAGACTGGAAACAGACCTGGACACATAAAATGAAAAATTCAAAGCTGAGCCTATAAACAACTCTGTGTTTTTTTATTTAGCTAATTTAATTACATGAACTTAAAACAGACCAAACAGCAACATTCTTCTATAACTTGATGCATTTTAGATGCTGTGAGTGTTTTCTTGTGGGAGAGAGGAGAGGCACACAGAGCTCTCTCTGAAAGCAATTAAATACTAATAACAGAGAGTGACATCATGCTGCATGACTTCTTCAATTAGAACACCAAGTCATTTCTGACTTAATCATTCCCACTTGTTAATTTGTTCTCTAGAAGTCTTAACAGACCTGCTTCTTGTCCCTATTTATAATAGGATTTCTGATTCTGGCACCTTTTAAACAGAATTCCAGTTGGATCCAGCCTCCTATTAAAACAGAATCTTGTATTTTTCCTACAGCAGAGCAGGACATCAATAGCTTGCATGAAAAATTGATACAAAGTAAATAAATTAACAAGAGTGCTTTCATTTGCTGTTTAGCAAGAGCATGGACTGAATCCTGCTTTTACTGAGACTAAAAAGAAGTTTTGCCATTGACTGCAGCAGATAGCAAGGAAATTGTGATTTTATGTCTAATCATGTATTTAAGGCTTTTGGTGGGAGCAAGGAGAATTTGTAACATTAAGTGTGTAAAGAATATTACTAGAGTAGGAATAAACAAGGATATTCCTATTAATTGTAAGACAGTAAGTATGTGATTTGGATCTTGCTATGCATAATTATTTTTGGTTCTATCCTCATTTTCTAACCTGAAGCTTTTTCCCATTCTGTACTCTTGTTTATGAATATTGACATGTTGTTGAAACCTTCTGCTTTTCAATCTTTTATGCTCTAAATCTAAATGACTGACATTTCAACTCCCAGTCTCTAAGCAGTACACCAACTACTCTTTTCCTTAAAGCTAGAAGTCCTTAATAACGTCAGAAAAATAAATTTCAAAACAAAATTTTATTTTGCATCCTCAAATCAGTTTTAACTCTTAGAGGTCATTTTCCACTGAAGTCATTGTACACTATCAATTCCAAAATCCTTTCTAATAATCAACAGGCCTCTGTAATAGTTATTACAGCCCTTAATTTTGCATATGATTTTGACTGATTTGACAGAGTTTGTTGGGGTAATTATTTACAAGGCTGTCAGAACTATAATTGGGCCTGTGAGGTGTATTGAATCTTGACTGAGCTGAACATAGCCTGGACAGTGTAGCTGAAGACAACCCCACTCTGATATAAGTAAAAAATTATAAGTACTATCACCTTTTGTAAAAAACATATAAAGAGAGAAGGAAAACATAAAACGGAGAGGAGGAAAAATACAAGTGATGAATAAACAACAAACATCAGCAAGAGAAAAAAAGGAAAGGATCTGCAAATGTTCTGGAGGGAAGAAAATACATTGTTGCATTGGAAAGGGACTACAGGATTTTTAAATATCTTTTTGACTGAAATTTTACAAGATCAAAATCTTCTAGATGAAATTCAGGTAAATGCAATCAAAGCACTAGAATTTCAAGACCTAACCTGACCTGAAGCTTCTGTCTACATTTTTAAGGTCACCTTCAGTTCTTTTGTCTGTGAAATACTTCAGAAACATAAGGCAGTGAGCCCTCCATGTAGCCCTGCAAAATACATAGTACCCCCATTTTACAGGTGAAGAAAGATTAAGTAACTTGGATCAGGCCACAAAAAAATGATGCTTCAGAGCCAAATTAGAGAATTATTCTTTCTGGTTCTGTGCTCAGACCGTTAAATCACATCTCTCCATCCAGCCATGGCTATTAACAAACTGACTTCCAAATTAAGAGTGAAATATGATCACACAGTCCTTCTGCAGTATCCCTCTTCTCGCTTCGCCCTTTTTCAACAAAGTGCTCACAGGCTTTATTTCCTAGTGAAAGCTGAAATACCGGGACCTTCTTGGGGTATGATATTAATGTGGAAAAGTCCCTGTGCAACAAAAGTGATCCAGAGCTTTCCGCAGTGCAGAAGGTTGTGCATCTGGCATCTGCACCTGGTGAAAGCTATTCAAAAGAAAACAGTGGAGCCATTTTCCAAGGGCGACATGTGTGCCTCCCACAGAGAGCTGCAGCTTCTGGCTCAGGATATGGACAGGAACTCTGTTATGGCTCTGTGCTTTTTCAGCAAGAGAAACTTATACCAATTTAGGTGGCTCTTCGTTACTAAGTAGCTCGGTCTGTAAGCCTGCTCTACGTCACCTTTCCTCCCAGTTAACAACGGGCAAAAATCTCTTGTAATCATCTTCATTAAGCTTTATTGTCTTTCATTTTGCAATGGACTGTAGGAATAGGAATGAAAACATGTTCCGATTAGATCAAAAAGTGCCATATTGTTTCAGATTACTAAAACCCAATAATTCAGTCAACAACTTCTAACGATTTCACTAGATATTTCTTTCTTGCATTCTGCTCTGCCTTATCACTTATTTTTGTGCAGCCATTTATTTCCACTTGAACAATGTGGGAGAAATTCTCATCCCTTTGCGGTCAAAGGCAATAGTGAATATTACGCTATGTGTCAAGGTTTTACTACATGCATGTGATACATGTGCAGTGCACAGTATTGAAGCTTCCTGCTATTTTAAAATATTCCAAATATACTGTGCTCCTGCCTGAGGGACAAATGTCTGCTATATACTTCACAGCAGTAGATTTTCTAGGATAGGTGGTCTTGTCATAATTCCAGTAGAGTAATTAGGATGACACCAGGACACAGCATCTGCTTCAGGAGCTGAGAGCCACCTTGCCAGGAAATGAAGGTATAAAGATTTTACCACAGGAATAAAACTAACATTTTTGACCCCTTTCCTAGGACTGCTATATGCTACAAGGAATATCATTGATGGGTCTCAACTGATTGTTAATAATTTGGAGGGAAGTACAGTCTCACTGAGCAGAGATATACAAGGTAGCACAACGTGAAGAAGATACCAATCCTGAAAAGCTCAGAACACAGAGGAGAGGGCAAGGGAGGTAGGTAAGTGTGTAGAGACAAGGATGGACAGCTAGATCATTTATAATAACAAATTACATCAGGGCATCTCTGTTTGAAAGACTTTCTGTGAGCAAAAATTTGTTCTGACAAGTAGATGTCCTTGCAGAACATGGAAAAATTTTTTTTCCAAACAAATACCTCTGTTTGTTAGGCAGGCTGAGGTGAAGTCAGGTCATAGCCTACCTCCAAGCCTTGAGGTCTGGATTGTCTCCCACTCACCACAGCTGCTGCTGGACTGAGGAGAAAGCCAGGCCCAGATATTTAATTCCTGTTAAAATAGCACATTAGGGAAATTGCATCCAGCTTTGCTGCCAAGGCAGAACCACAAGAAGTTTGCCAGTTGTGCCAACTGGTTTCAGTCCCATCCTTCTCATCCTTCATTAAGTTAAAGACAGTTGGTAAGATCAGAAGATCTGGTTTGAAACAGACATAAGAAAAGCCTGAATTACCCAGAGCTTTGCCTGAATTTGAAGTGCAGGTGCTGCAGTCATGCTGAGCGCTGCTGTGTGACACAGTTCAGCTGACTTACTGGGTGACACTAGAACATTGTTCCCCAGCCTAGCACTGCACTGTGAAGGAGTGTGCCCGTATCTATATTTGCCATGAGATTACCCTTGCTTTACCTTCAACAAGACAAAATTTGGGAATCCAGAGTAGAGAGGGGGACCTGACTTCAGAGTCACCCAGGTGCTGGTGTCATCAGAAGACTTTTTATCATGTGGTGTGGGCCATATGCGTATGTTATTTAAAAGAAAATTATGATGTCTGAATTCCATCATATGCTTGTGTGCGTTGTTTCTTCTGTTTTTGCATCTGAGATGCTGCACCAAAATAAAAGCTGCAAAACATGATGTCTTGGAAAGCTTTGTGGACATGCACCGATAGTCTGTCAGTTTCTTCTTAATCCACTAACTCAGGAAAATGGTATAGACAAGGCTTCTGAGATGGAAGGCATAAACATGTCATGTTAACCAAAAATGGTTTCAAGTGTACCCAACAGCAGCCAGACTATCAAGGCTTTTGTGGCTCCCCATGTGGCACAGGGAATGCACAGACCCTGATAGGGGAGGAAGGATAAGCTCTGCCACCCTTACCTGATTAGGTAACTATTTTATTTATAGGCATGTAAGTTGCCAGTTGCAAGCTATCAATTGTGGAACTTGTGAGTTGGAAACTTCATTAATGAAGCAATGAATTGGTGAATTAGTATATTAGACTAGTCTACAAAGGAGATAGAACCCTTATTTAATTGTTTATGTGTTTCTTTCCTAGAAAAAAAATTTAATTTATGGAATATGATGTCCTGTAAATTTGAGAGATACAAATAGACCTTGACAGTTGTGGTTTTCTATAACTCACTTCTATGAAAATATTAGCTGAATTATTTAGAATCATAGAATCATACCACATCTCAAGTTGTAAGGGACCCATAAGTATCACCAAATCAAACACCTCATACCATCTAACAGTAAACTGTATGACCAAGAACATTGTCCAGACTCTTCTTCAACTCTGAAGACCTCTTCCCTGGACAGCATGTTTCTGACTCTTCTTCAGGTGAAGAATCTTTCCCTAATGTCCAGTCTAAATTTCCCCTGATCCAGCTTTGTTCCATTTTCTCATGTCCTATTGCTGGTGGCTAGAGAGAGATCACCACCTCCCACTTAAGTGCCCCTCTGAGGAAGCTGTAGACTGCAATGAGACCATTGCCCTCAGCCTTCTCTTCTCCAAGCTGAACAATCCAAGTGACCTCAGCTGCTCCTCATAAATCTTGCCCTCTAGACCTTTGCAGTATCTCAGTCACCCTCCTCTGGACATAGTTTTATTTCCTTGTGTTGTGGCACCCAAAGCTGCCTCCAGCCCTCGAGGTGAGGCTGCACCAATGCAGAGTAGAGGAGGACAATCCCTCCCTTGCCCTGCTGGCGATGCTGCGCCTGATGCCCCCAGGAAACACTTGGCCCTCCTGGCTGCCAGGACACTGCTGACTCATGTTCAGCTTGCCATCAATCCAACATCCAAAATATCTTTCCCGGGTGCTGCCCTTTAGCCTCTGATTTCCAGTTTGCAAATATAATGAGGATTCCCCCATCCCAGGTGGACAATCCAACACCTGTTAAATTCCATCCAGTTAGTGATTCTGCACAGTTGGCAATCTTTTTTCTATCCAGTTCTCTCCCCATTCTCAAAGGAGTCAGCAGCTCCTCCTAATTTAGGATCACAGGCAATCTTCATAATGTATATTCAAGTCCTGCATCCAGATCATTTATGAAAACACCGAAGAGCACTGGCACTGAAATTGGGGAGCTCTGGGGAGCTTCACTGGTGCCTTGGCCAGCAGCCTATTGAAACCTCCTTTACTGTAACACTTTGGACCAGACCCATTCATCAATTGTTCACCCATTATGGACTTGTCTAGTTTATGTGCTGTGTGAGCATCTAAAGCTTTGCTAAAATCCCAAACCACCACATCTACCAGTTTCCCAGCTAGATGGGTGGCCTAGTCACAATGAATTTAAGTCACTTAAGCAAGACTTTCCCTTTGTGAGCCTGTGATGACTATGACCACTGAAGACTGCATTGTCTCTCAAGTGTGTGTCTCAAAATCCCAGGAAAACCTTCTCCATAATTTTACTAGGCAATGAAGTGAAACTGACAGGGCTGTATTTACCAGGGTCTTCCTTCTTACACTTACACTTCCTTCTTGATATTTGGGACACTGTACAGAATCATAGAATTGAAGAACGGTTTGGGTTGAATGGACCTTAAAGATCACCGACTCCAAAATCTGTGCCATGGACATGGACATCTTCCACTCAAGCAGGCTGCTCAAAGCCCCATCCAGCCTTGCCTTAAACTCTTCCAGACCTGGGGCATCCACCACTTCTCTGGGCAACATGTTCCAGTGCCTCACCACCCCCACAGCTACCTCATGCTTGCCAGCTTTTAGGCAACTGAGACCTTTCAGACTTTTGAAACGTAGCGGAGAGAGCGTGATGACATCAGCCAGATCTTTCAGTAGGCTGGGATGAGTCCCATTGGGCTCCATAGAATTATGTGCATCCAGCTGTTTCAGCAAGTCTCAAGCAAGTTCAGAGTTAACCGGGAGTTTATAATCTCACCATCTTCCAGCCTTCCAGGCTCTGGGGCACAGGGACCATTACTGTTGAAGATGGAGGCAAAGAAGTCATTAAACCTCTCTCTTTGTCTGCTTGAGAGATGACCAGCCTCATCGTCTAATGGATCACTGTTATCTCTGCTTCTCTCAATGTTAACACATATTAAAAAACTCTTTTTTTGTCCTTCACCCTGGTAGCCAGCTGAAACTCTAACTGAGCTCTGGCCCCATGAATTTTCTCCCTACAGGGGCAAACAACATCTCAGTAGCACTCCCACATTAACTGTCCTGGTGTCCAGTGTCCATATACTTTCATCATCTTTCTAAATTCTAGAAGATCCCTGCTCGCCCAAGCCGACCTCCTGACCACTTGCTTGACTTCCAATACTTTGGAATTGCCTGCTTCTGCACTCTTAAGACAAGGCTCTTAGAAAGTTACCAGCATTCACAGACTCCAACAATTTCAATCTTTAGTTGTGCATCCTTTGGCAGGGCAGGAAGAGAATTTTGAGCTAATGTGGATCTTTACACCCAGTGTGCCTGTACACAAGCCAGATCTGTAGGATGGAGGTGGAGTTTCCATTCCCATGGCTTGCAATCTGTGTGGATCCCTCACACTTTGCTCTGACAGTTACAGTGGTGTTCATGCTAATGGTGAACTCCTGTTGATGTCATCTGTGTCCAAACATGGCCAGTCAAACGCACCTGGCTGCTGGATGGCATCTCACACAGGTTATTGCCAGGAGCAGCCCTATGTTGGTAGCCTGGACAAGACCTAGCAGCAGAGCACCCAGCTAAATTTTCTGAGCTTGATCTTGGTCATGTCACAGACAAGGTGAAATCAGCTGCAACAAGTCTTGCCTCTCAGAGAATAGCATGAGATGTTTGTCCTTCACCAAGGCGTTGTCTTCTCTGGACCTGGCTAATCTGATTCTCCTGTGGGGTCACTTGTCACAGACATGGACCTCAGGCAGAGCTCCAATCTTAAACTGAGCATTTTCACCCCTCACATAAAATTCTCTTGTGTACACAAAAGTACAGTTTTGCAGTGCTTCCAAACATGCTATTACCTAGTAATTAATGAAAGACTGTTTTTCTCGTGTTGGCCTTCAAACTGAGTGAGTAATTATTTTTCCTTTTACAAAAAAGAGTATTTTCTCAGCTTCAAGTCAGACTGCAGACTGTGATTCATTTAGAGTTTTCACAAGAAGTCAGTGAGAAAAGAAGGATCCTAGAGTCACTGTAAATACATTTCCCAGATGTCTTACACTTCAGCAGGGATTTGTACAAACGGCCTTTGAGGCTAAATGAACCCCACTAATCTGCTGTGCAAAGCTGCCTCCATTGCATTTTCTGTTTGTTACCATGAGCAGTAAGACGACAGTTTGATTACATTTATGATATTTAAGCAGCTAGGACTTCCTTTCTGTTACCAGAAAAAGAGAAATCACTTGCTTAGAAACTAAACAGCCTGGAAGTTCATTTTTTGAGGCTTAATCAATAGCTCTTCATGAACGTTTTATTTTCGAGATTAGAGGAAATTATCTCAGACTAAAGGTATGTGGTTATGCATTACCATGAAAAAAAGTGATATTGCACACTAGCACACCATTCAAGGACTGGGCTGCAGTTAAAATCAAAAAGAGTAAATATCAGCAAGCCATAATTTCTGTTCACAACTGCAGACTGATTGAAATGTGTGACCTTCTTGTACTACAAGTAAGAGTCAGCCTTTCTTCAGAGGACCCAGCAAATCCAAGGAGAGAGACAGACACAGAATGTAACTCGGGTAAGAAGTAATGAACTTAAAAGGAAATGTAGTTCGAATAATGGCTGCGGTGTATTTTAAAATTAGAGTCTGCCTTCACTGCACTTTCAGAGCTCCCACTGCACACTAAATAATGGAAATACAGATCTTGATCTTCAAGAGACTGCTTCAGAAGGGGCAAAACCTCTAAATAAATTAATTCACAGTAAAATGGGTATATTCAGGAAGGCTTTTTCTGGAGAGTTAATGAAGCATATAATTTTGTACTGATTTTAAATGGTTAACATATCAATCATTCTTTTGAATAGTCCATCTGCTTATCAATCAGATTAAAATTTTTTTGCAAAAATAATTAGTTTTCTGGAATCAAAAGGAAAAATTCTCATCAAGAGAGGTAAGGCTGTGTCCATTATTAACTTACTCCAGACAACCCCATTGATGTTATTTAGTATTTGCTGCCTCATGTTGAATTTTCTTGATGTCTGTGAAAAGAGAGACAAGTCCTGGAATGGTTGCAGGGGACTCTGGAGCTGGTAATCTCTATGAAGATTCTTAAATCTTTTTCACACTTCATAAATCTGGCAGTGTCATCTGGTAATGTCCTTCACTTTGTCCTTCAGAGTTTATCAAGAGACTCTACTGTTCATGATGGACGCACTCTTTCCTAACGTAATAAAACTATATGCATATATTATAATGCAGTTTGATTATAGTGTAATTCCCAGAGCAGGTAAGAATTTATTTGGTAATAGCAGTGACATCTGTCCACTGATTTCCTCTTTTAATTTAACTCACAGAGTACTCTTTCCTTCAGAAGTCGTAAATGAGTGTTCATCAGTGTGGCACCTAGTTCATTAAGGAAAACAAATTAGTTTCTATTGCAATAAAGCTTCAGATCTCAGAAAAAATGGCTCCCTTACAATAAAATCCTTAAAGCAAAATGACTTTTTTTTTGAGACAATGGCAATTAACTCTGTTTTGCATTGACAAGAGTAGAGAGGAGAAAAGAACATGCAAAGGTACATCAGTTTTACATTAAGTTAATTTTGGTTTCTGCAGTCACTGGGTCACAGTTGGCTGCTGGCTTAGGTAGGGACAGATATCAGTCATTCATGGGTATCTTAGCAAATATAGATATATAAGTCTCAATGAAACAATATATAAAGCATTGCAAGAGAAAAAAATACTGGAATTTTCCTGGAAATGGTAAGGCAAAAACAAAGACCAATTACTAATTGAATATTTTTTGCATATATTTTCATGTGAGTCTCAAGTAACTAACTATTGCAAATCTAACTATTTCTAATACTCTGATTTTAATTTTCATGGGTACTATTTTTTTGTTTCTTTGACTTATTTCCAAGCAAAAAGAAGTAGGATGAAAATCATAATTACCTCCATGTGCAAATGCATGCCTCTGTTTTATACTTCTACTCTCTTTGAAGGGTAATAAATGCCATTTAATATTTCCAAGATTGTCTGTTTTAAAGATAATGAAGTATATGCAAAGAAGTTATTTCAGATTAAGCAAACAGATAGTCTCTACCAGTTCTACTTGTACAAGTCAAAGATGACTTCCTCTCTTTTTTCCCTTTTTCTTTTCTAACATGTTTTGCCAGAATTTGCCAAACTTGGCAAATGCCAGCAACCAAGCCCCCAGTAGCCACTCACACGCGTCCCACTAGCAAGATCAGGGTGAGAATTGGAAGGGTAAAAGCCAGAAAACTCATGGGTTGAGATAAAGAAAGTTTAATATGGAGAGCAACAGCCACGCAAACAAGCAAAGCAAAACAAGGAATCAGCTCACTCTTTCCCATGGGCAGGCAGGTGTTCAGGAGAGCAGGGCCCCATCCCGGGTAACAGGGGCTGGGGAGACAAACACCATCATTCCAAATGTCCCCCCTTCCTTCCTCATCTCCCTGGCTTTACATCCTGAGCAGGATGTCACATGGTCTGGAGTATCCCTTCAGTCAGTTTGGGTCACCTGTCCTGGCTGTATTTCCTCCCAGCTTCCTGGGGGTTGGGGGTGCACCCCCGACTTCCTCACCATTGTGGCAGCACAAAAAGCAGGAAAGGCTTTGGCTCTGTGCAAGCCCTGCTCAGCAACAGCAAAAATTCCTCTGAATTATCAACCCTGTGTTTAGCACAAACCCAAAACACAGCCCCATACCAGCTTGAGAATAACTTGAGGGTTAGTGCTACTCCAGCCCAAACAAGCGCACATCCTTAGTCTGCTCTGGGCAAAATCAAGCAGATGAACACTACCAATAGGTGGTAATGAAAAATTTAACATTATTATCATTGCTTAGAACTGTTACTTGTGTAATGAATATTCAGCCAGGAAATAAGAAGAGAAGGTTAAACCTGCTTAGAGAAAAATGTTGTGAAGACAGAATCCCATAATGATGCATTTTCTGTCCTGCAAAAGACATGCATTACTTAGTGAAAATGGTAGTTTCTGTGTTATTGCTATGCCATGTAAAAAGCAACAGGCACTGCAGTATCTCAGCAAATACAAAGCATCATAAATTGTGTGTCTAACTTGGATTATTATAGTCAATTCTGTTGATGTGATGTAAACATAAATAAAATCCAATAGAGCAATCTTCCTGTGTGGTATTAAACTGTTGTCTTTATTGCACCATGTATGAATAGTCTCAATTATTTTTTGACTCATAGTTTAAGTGCCTTTTGCTTAATAGCTGTGCCAAAACCAATGATAGTTGCCTTTGACTTTAAAATTTTTTTTAAATTTTATTTCAAGGTATTAAAATATTTGACAAAATATGCACTAATTGTGATCAGCTGAGTTTTTTAGATATTCAGTAATACATCACACACTAAGAGCTGTTATTTTTGCTATTCTGATTAGTTTCAGCTAGTTCATATCACATTGTCGCTGATCCTAGATTACTTGAGCATTTAACAATATTTCTGATAAGAGTACTGAGAATTTCAAATTCAAATGTCCATCTTCATGAGTAGTTATGAATGAGACTGAAAAAGTTATTCTTTTGGACTAGCGTAACTTAGCTGTGTGAGTGGTAGCAGCAGGTAATACAGATGAAGGGGAAATAATAGAAACCTAAAGCAGGAGTTGCATGGTTTTGTACTCAACCATTCATTTCAGCACCGTAGAACTATACGTCAGTTTTCAAAACATTTGCTCCTTGTTTTTAGGATTGAAAACTCTATATAAGGACAAGCTGCAAAAAGGAAGCCAGTATAGGAACATTGCCTGGAGCATGCAGGGTTGGTGCCATACCTGATCATGAGCCACAGCTCAGAGATGGCTTGTAGAGCTGCAGCTGGTGAGAGGTGACAATGAGAGATTCTATAACTATCAGTGCAAAAGCAAACCAGGGAAAAAAAAACTGAGGAAATTCCTGTGGATCTGGGTTTGTGAGGGCTGGACTGGATGACCTCCAGAGGTCCCTTGTAAGCTGAATGATTCTGTGACACTGTGAATGTGTAAACCAAGCAGTGGTAGCCTTCGTCAAAATTATTCTAGACAATTTTCATTCTGAACTGCTTTTGTGAGCATTCTTCTTTCTGAACTGCTTTTTTGAGCAGGGAGGTTTTGTTGTTGGAAAACTATTTGTGTTTGAAGTTGCCTTTTTAGCCAAATTCAACTTTTTGCTTTTGCATTATTCCGTTCCTTGTGGATATCGCAGTAACCCTTTTGAAGGGTGTAACAGATTCTTAAAAGCATCCCCAAAAGTGTTTCTAATTAGAACATGCAGCAAATTACTTGAACATGAGTATTACAATCTCACTGAACTTCAAATATCTGAATAACAAACAGAGCAGTTCAGAAACTGAAAGTTAAACCCATATTTGGGTGTTAGGTTTGGATTACAGCTCAGGAAGGCAAAGTGAAACAGCATTATTGCTCCCCTTTTGAATCTGAGGGATTGCAGTCTTTATTTTAAGGTAAACAGTTTGTGTAGTCTCAATACCTGAAAGTTAGGTAGTCACAGCTTAGAAGTCCAGAAAGAGTTTGGAGAAACTCCTGCAAGGTCCTCCAAATAAGATACAATTCCTAGCCATCAAAAGTTATGAGCTTTCCAAACCAGAGGGAAAATTAGGCATGAAAGTGCACTAGTGTCCTTGTTGGATCCACTAAGTGATAGCAAAAATCAAATGTAAAATTTGCACTGCTAATACAGTGATCTAAAATACAAGTTTACAGTGTCTTAAGAAAAGAATGAAGGGTACCCACAGAACTAAATGAAAAAAGGCAGGCCAAAAGAAGATGTAATTTCTCTGTGAATCCTCAAAATTTGAACAAATAAGATTAAGCCTGTGATCGACTTTATCTGGAATCATACAGTTCACATTACTATAGTGACACAGAAACTAATTCAGAGAGCTGAAGCAGGACGTAATGTTTTGGACAATACGGCATATCAAAAGCCCCAACTCAGCCTTCCTCACGAGCAAAGGTATCCATAGGACAAACTACCATTCTAATAAAGTGTAACTGTTTATCAGACTGTGAAATTGTCTAGAAAGAAAATTGCTATAGAGAAACAGTATTGTAAACAGTTAACCCTGGCTGGTCCCAAATTGCTGTCATGTCAGAAAGAGTAGAATTATGATAGAGATTTAGAGGTCTTCTGATCAAATTAATCTCCCAAACTTTTCTGGGTGAGCAATTACTTGGTTTCAGTATCCATCTGATGAGGGAAGAAAGCTGCCCTCATCAGATGGATACTGAAACCAGAAAGTAGGTTTTCACAGCCTAAATAGGTAATCAGTAAGACAGAAGAATTCCTGGAAAGCCTGAGGAGCGAGATCAGGAGTGCGGCTTTGGTGTCACTGGATGCAGAATCAGAGTAGAACTTTCTGGGTCTCTGAAAGGCCTGTGACTGCTCAAAGTTTCAAAAGGGTTGGGTTTGGTCACTTAGCATCTCATATCAAAGTGTGTCTCTCTGTCCATCTTCAGTGTGTAGACTCTGGCGAAGTTGCAGCACGGTACTGTACGAGGAAACCAAGGATAGACTCATGAATTTTTACATCCATTTTTTTCACTTATATGGATATCAATAATTGCTTTTCTTGAATTTAATCTCCTACTTTTACATGAATAAAGCAAAATAGAGAGGGAAAGAAAAAGAACAATTTCAGCTCACATGACATCCACTTTGGAAAAACCCATCTGGCATTTATCTTTGTTATTAATTGGCTTCACAGTTAAAGACTTCAAAGAGGAGCTGTGTGGAAACTGGTAATAATGTTATTTCAAAATTTGTTTTCATTTAAACTCAAATCAATGTGCTATATTTAGAAATTTCTTATAAAAACAGAATTTAAATAAATTATTTCAGTCTTGTAGTATTACTTTAAAAGGATATCAAAATAGTCCTTAATTTTGATAGTTTTCTTCTGTTTTCTTGTTTAGTTGTTGAAGTCTTTTCAAATGGACTATTTCTATTTCTATTGAAAGAAAAAAAATCAAAATATTCTTGTCAGACTTTTGAAATATTTCATACTATCTTAATCTGTTCCGCCTTCCCAGTCATCAATTTCCCATATTTCAGCACAGATTAGAAGCCACTCTCTCTTCAGTGAAAATTTTTGTGAGATCTGTCTACAAAGAATCAGCTTTCTAGAAGGTGCTGTCAAAAAATTTTTAAAAAATAAAGATAAATTCTAGAGATATTTGTGCTTACTGCTCCTCTTCATTATTGGTTGACATCATCACAATTCCTTGTGCATGTCCTATGGATGCTTCATCTGATCTGTGCTTCTGCCCGCTCCATCATGTCTTCCTTGGGCACAAGTGATTCTATCCTGCATCATTCTGGAAGGTTTCTTTGAAACTGGTCATACACTATCTACAAAATTCACCTTATTATGTAATGTGCTCAAAAAGATACACAGATAGCTTGCCTTTGTAAGCTGATTTTTACTGAAGTAAGCTAGTACTGCTTGTTTTCCATTGCTTTGTTCTCATTTTGTTTCAAAAAGTCAAGACATGCCATTGTTATAGTAACAACTTTCATTTTGAAACCTTAAGTAAAAAAAAAAAAAGTATTTCCTAGGGAATTCAAGTTCCTACAAGGGAAAATAAGAATCATCTGCAGGGAAGGCATAAGAAGTTTCCAAGTCATAGCTTTACTGGAAGTTAGGACATGGAAAATTGTGTTAGAAGTTACTGTGCATTTTCGACCTTAGTGGACGTTTTGCATTACAGCTGCAAAATTCAAACATTTTATGTGATACGGTGTTTTTATATAGTAATTTTTATGCCTTCCACTTTACAGATTTCAAATGAAAAATATTAGAGTCCAGTTTTTTCCCATGACAAGAATTACTTGCAGAGCTTCTAGAAGTATATTCCACATGTGTCTGTGATGCATGCCAGAAACAGTAAATGAATGTCATTTATGGTGGCTCTGTTGTTATCTACAGTTGCAGAGACCAGAGGATAAAGCTGTGCTTTTGAAAGTTTATGAAGGGCATAATTATTGTTAAAGTTCTGTTTTAGTTGGAAAGGGACGGGTAAGAAGCAGGTAAATGAGAGATTTTAAAGGAGTGACTGGGACAAAAACATAAACTTGAATTTCAGAAAAAATTAGGATTACAAAGGATTACAGCATGTACAGTAGCTGTTGCCAATACTGTGGTGCATGTATACAAAGACACACAGATACACAAACCTAGATGTTCAAGAGAATACCTAAGTTTGGAACTACATTTTTTTATCTCATCTGACCCCAACCATCAGCAATATCTGGCCCCATGGCACACAGGCAGGCAGCACACACACACCACTGTGTTTGTATTTAAATGCAGTTTACACATTAATTGACAGTGGGGCATTAGGTTAGGATTAGGCAGATCACACTCATTTTTAGCAAAGGTTAAGAAAAAGCTGCTAAGAAAATCCAGCTGAGTCCCAGTGAATGTCTGAGACCGGTGTTCACAGCAAATGTGGGTGGGCAGTCCCGAGCTCTTTGCGTGTGCTGGCCAAGGGACAGCAGCAGGAATGCCAGCTGCTGGAAACCAGACTAGAAGGTAGAGCCAGCTTAGCGGTACGAGGAGTGAAAAGCATTACAAGAAAACGCTACAGGTCAAAGTCACATCATATGTAACATTTTGAGGCCATTCCTCAATGACCGTCTCACAAACTGCTTCCAAAAAATGTGATTTGTTCAAAATTGTAGCAATTAACAAAATTACTACCGTGCAACTCAATACAAAAGTAGAATAAATGGGGACAGGGGGATGTCTCCCATTATTTTAAAACGTGTTCATAAAATTTTACTGTAGAAAGACTAAAGGAGCTGTTTCTGGGGCTAACACATTTCACAGTGTCTTCAAGTTTGTCATATACTCCTTCAAAGAAAAAGGGGAGGGGCAGAAAATCTCATTGAAACCATGTATTTCTTCACAAAAAAAAGCAAATAACAAAACTTTTATCAGATTTCTCATGAAACCGACTCCTATTGGGTATCTTTGAAAATTTCTTCTCTGGCTAATTAAGCATGAAGAAAGGAAGTGAGACAGCATTCTTTTGTTGATAGCATACGCATGCCAATGAGACTCAGCCACAGCCCCCCATCAAAGGCAGCTCTCTGGAAAGAGGACTCACAGGAGGGGACAAAGAGTAAGGGATGAGTTGGAATTCACTCTGTCACAGTACTGTAAACTTTTTTTATGTTTTGACATTGAGAAGAAGTTAAATTTTCTAGAGAACACAAGAGATAAAAGAAAATCCATATCCAGGCCATTAGGACTGAAGTCATAACTGAATTTATTATCTGACAGCAGAATGAGGTTTGTTTCCTTTTAATTTTTTCTTTTCTTTTCTTTGCTGTGGAATGATGTAGAAAGGTTAAGGAATATTAGAGAATCAGAAAGGGAGATAGACTGGTGGAATCAAACTCTGGCCTCCCTGAGACAGGAGCCGCCACCAGCAAAGGAGTGAATCCCTCAAAGGACAAGGGAAGGGTTGCGATATTGTTTATCTGGACTTCTGTAAAGCCTTCGACATGGTCCCCTACAACATCCTTCTTTGTAAATCAAAGAGAGATGGATTTGATGGGTGGGCTGTTAGATGGATAAAGCATTGGGTGGATGGTCGCATCCAGAGGGTAGGGATCAATAGCTCAGAGTCCTCATGCATATCACTGACAAGTGGCGCCCCCAAGGGTCCATGCTGGCACCAGTGGCATTCAATATCTTCGTTAATGACATAGATAAAAGGACTAGTTCACCCTCAGAAAATTTGCAGGTGACACCAAGCTGAGTGGTGCTGTTGACACACCTGAAGGACAGGGTGGCATCGAGAGGCAGCTGGATAAGCTGGAGAACTGGATCCATGTGAATCGCATCTGGTTTGCATTTTTAACAAGACCAAGTACAGGGTGTTGCAGCTGGGTCAGGGCAGCCCCTGTACCAGCACAGGCTGGGGATTAACAGATGGAGAGCAGCCCTGGGGAGAAGGACTTGGGGGTGCTGTGCGTGAGAGGCTGGACATGACCCAGCCATGAGCACTGCCAGCCCAGAAAGCCAAACGTGTCCTGGGCTGCATCCAGAGCAGCGTGGGCAGCAGGGCCAGGGAGGGGATTCTGCCCCTCTGCTCTGCTCTGCTGAGACCCACCTGGAACCCTGCATCAGCTCTGGGGGCCAGCACAGGAAGGACAGGGACCTCTTGGAGAGAGTCAGGAGGAGGGTTACCAAGGTGATAAGAGGGATGGAGAAACTCTCCTGTGAGGAAAGGCTGAGAGAATGGGGATTGTTCAGCCTGGAGAAGAGAAGGCTTTGTGGTGATGTGATTGCAGCCATCCAGGATATAAAGGGAGCCTACAAGAAAGATGAAGAGGGACAATTTAAAAGGGCATGCAGTGACAGGACAAGGGACAATGGATTCAAATCGAGAGTAGATTTAGGCCAGATATTAGGAAGAAATTATCTTCTGTGGGAGTGCTGCCCAGGGGAGTTGTGGGTGCCCCTTCCCTGGGAACGTTCAAAGCCAGGTTGCAGGGAGCTCTGAGAAACCTGGTCTAGTGGCAGGTGTCCCTGCCCATGCCAGTTGGGCTGGAACTAGATGTCTTTAAGGTTCTTCCAAGCCATTCCATGATCCTAAGTTCAGCAAACGTTTAGAATGGCTGTAAATACTACAATTTGATGTTTGATAAGGTAATTTTACCTCATGACTGAAAAAGAAAAAAGTGACAGAGTAAACGTTTTCAGCTGCACTCAGAAGAACAGAACAACAGGAAGTTACAAAAAAGGTCTGACAATTAAACCAAGAAAGGCATCTGTGGGTATTAGAAAAGGGGTTTTAGTCAAAGCTCTAGAGAGAGAAAGGCCCCTGCTGTTTGTCCTCTCTGGCATATACACTTACAAATATCTGATTTACGATGCACTAAACCCTCCCTTGGATCAGCCTGTTTCTGAAGCATGGTAAACACAAAAGGATATACTGTAGCTGTCCCTTCTGTGAGGCAAGAAAAAAAGAAAGAGAGAAAGAAAGAGAATGAGAGAAAGAGAGAAAGTGAGAGACAGAGAGAGAGACAGAGAGAGAGAGAGAAAGAAAGAAAGGAAGAAAGAAAGAAAGAAAAGAAAGAAAGAAAGAAAGAAAGAAAGAACAGTTCTCTGTTACTCTGAAATCTACCTTATAAATATTTACTCTTATCAATTCAAAGGGGGACATGATATATACATAATTGTCTGTGTATGCATATGTAAAAAAGAATATATTTAAGGGAAGCAGAAAATGTGTTATCTAAGTAATGATGAAAAAGGCCAGGCAACATTTAATTCTCAGAGAGGATATCTTTTTTCATAGGTGATTAGTGACTAATGTTTATGCTGGACCTATATCAACATAGATTTTTTAACTAGGATCATACTAGTAGATTCTGTCTTCATACCAGTTTAAAACTATTTCTCAGCTCCTCTCTCTTTGCCTTTAAAAGCAATCACTGGTAACAAAAAAATCTACTTGCAGAACTTGGGTTGCTATGCTGACTGAAATTCAGCACAAGAGAGCTGGCTTGGCTAGTGCATGACCAAAAAAATCTTGTTATGTTGATGCCCTAGTGGTAACTGCAGCAAAATGCAAAAGGAAAAGGTTTCCTCAACAAAGCAAATATCTATTTCCTGAAGCACTTATTAGAGAAGCAGATCTGTGAAATTAAGACGATCTTTACTTTCCTAATTTCAGAAAGCCACCTAATTTTACACTGCTACATTTTGCTCATTTTAGAGAAAAGTTGCAATCACAAAAGCTATATTTAAGAGGCTACAGGGAAACAGAACTCTACAATTTGAATACAGAAAAGCTGATGTGGTTTTCTACACCCAGGCAAGAGTAGAATCATCCTATATCACCAAATTTCCATCAATGTCTTCTTTTCAGAGAACTGCTTTCTCAAAATAGACTTGCCTTGTAAGTGCTTTGGTTAGTCATCATAGACTAATGAGCTGCTTTTTCAGTAAAACAGGTAGTTTAAAATTATGAGGCATACTAAGTTTTTGTGTGGTGCAAAAAAAGGTGATGAAAGAAGAAAGATGCTGTGAGGATGACCATAACAGGGCATTAATGACCTATTGTAATAGCAGTTGCGCTCTCAGTGAAAGGCTGATCAAGACCACCAAGAGGAGGAAAAAAAAGCTGCTTAATGAAAACTTAATGGAAATAATATAAGTAATATTTAACTTACAGAGATAGGAGGAATTGAAATACATACATTTATTACTTTAACTTTTGTAAACAGCAATAAAACATCACAAGAGGGGTTTGACAAAGCCTACACATACTGCTTTGGCTTTTAAAAAATTTAGAGTAATTTCAACATTTCTTTTTATTTTCTTTTGTTGAAAAAGGCTTTAACAAGTGGCAAACTTTAATCTTCCAAAATGCTGGAAGCAAAAAATTCTTTGCTAAGATGCGGGTTCCTGCCTCTTAATATTTTTATTCTTTTAAAATTTAACAAACATTTAATTGTAGGAGAATCTGCAATGACCCTGATAAAAATAAGAGGCTAAAGAACAAAAAAAGCTCAGTCATTCTTTTTCTTCAATCTTAAAAATAAATATTTGGCCTATGAACATCAGGTAGGAAGACTAGCCCAAATACAGCACATAGCATCTTTCTAGAAACTTCAAGGAACACTGAAGTCTGAAGAAATGTCACAAGCCTCCTGCAAAAGTCAGGCCCTTCTTTCATCACAAAAAACCAACAGGAATAGTCTAACTAGCGGCAAATAGTAAACTGCCTCACAGTCTCTTACACCATAGGAATAATTTGTGCTCCGGAATCTGGAATCACTCCATGGCCACTAACCAAAGATGCTGCAAGTGCATCTTGGCTAGAGATGCAGTTGGGCAGGCAGTATATGCTGTTGAAACCAAGAGCGAAACATCAGGTAAATGTCCCTATGCCAAAGGCTGGCAGGCGGACAAGCTAAGCTGAGGGAAGACCGTGGAGAGCTGAGTGATTGCTGCTAGGATGAGAAAGGTGGGAAGGGTGGAGTTCATTGAGTGGTCTTTAAGAAGGAGTCACTCTTGTCCTGTGGAGCCGTGATCCCCTCACGCAGACCTCTCTTGCAGCAACTGAAGTACTTAACTAACTTTTAAAGACCCAGAATTAATCTAAATTGCTCTTTTTCTGCTCTTTGTAGCCTGCGACAGTGGACTGTTGCCTGGTATTCATATCTTTAAATTCACAACACCCTGATTCATTACGAGATGACACTGAAGAATGATGTCCAGCTGATCCTTCCTTTATGAAATAAAGGTTTAAAAAAACATAATCTCCCTTCTAAATTTTCTCATGGAGACCCAGGGGCTTACAGCCCTCATGGAACGGTTGTCTACCTGTATCATATATCAGAATCTACTGCTATTGGATCTGATAAATGTACATGGTGTTTACATCAGTCTTTCTGTTCCAGAAAAATAACAAAATTTAACCACATTCCTGTCATAGTGCCAAGGCTTTGCTGATTTTCAATAATAATGTCCAGGACAAAGTAGATTTTTAATGGCATAAGACTTCCATGCTGGGTAAAAGATATTGAGGCATTTAATATAAGGTTTACACGGAACTGGAGTATTAGCATCATTGTGGCAACTGTTCTAAGCGCCACATTTTTCTAATGTCCTTGATATTAGCAACATTTTGGAATGATTCTGTGATGGTTAAAAGTAACACTACGTATATTGGGGTGTCATTTTCTTTGCCCCACCTCCTTTTAGATCCTCTTGATAGAGACTTCCATCAATGGAAAGTCCAGAGTACTGTCAAATCATGCAAAATGCACGGCCATATATATATATATATGTAATTTTTCTCTCTCATCATACTGTAATTATTTAGCCAAGAGTTAAAATTGCTGCCAAGATGATGTTACAGTCATACATCACTTCCACATCTCTCAGCTGACCTTGCTCCCACAAGGATTGTGTATGGACCAAACCTGCCCAGCCCAAAAGATTTAGATCTTTACAATGCCTTACCAAGCAATTAGATGGATCTCTATTACACACAGTGACACAAAAGTAGTATAGATTTGTCCATAGTACTTCACTGGAATTCAAACCTCAGAAACACTAATCTAGTCTACAGTCAAACTACTGATTCAGTTCTGAAAGAGTAATATTAAAGAGAAAATGTTACAATCTCAGAAGAAGCTGAAGGTGATTCCAAGAAAGAAGTTCGTTTAAAAATAGATATCATAAACGATGATAGGCAGATAATTATTCCAAGACTATAAAACCTGAGTTTCAGATTAAGCACAGGCTTAATTTTCCACCTAACAATTCCCTCACCCAAAGTTGATTTAATAATTAAAAAGATAGAGTGTACATATCTCATAAAAATGATGCCATATCTCATATATAGTGATAACACCTAGGTTCAAACATATCTGAATAATTTTAAACCACAAGTCAATATTGCAAAACTCTCTTCTATCACACTTTTCTTTAGGTTTGCCTATATTTTAGAAAAATAAGATCTCAGAATCTCAGTTTTAAATTACACCGCAAGTTAAATGTTGGTTAGAAAGATGATATCGTGAAATGAGATATAAATCTACAGTTACAAAAATCCAAGCCTTAATTCAGTGAAGAAAAATTACTGCATTTTCTGGGATCAGAGATAGCTTTAAATGTACAGTAGTTCATTTGTTAATGAATGCAGAATAGCCAGGAAATAAGAGACCTGCTTCATTACAGCTGCCCCACAGTTACTCTAACCCTTATATTGCAACAGCATGAAGAGAATGAAAACTTCTTAAGCTGGTTGTCCTTTACTCTGAGACAGGATAATCTTTGAAAAACATTTTACGGTGCATCTTTTGAAGAAAAGTACATTAGTCTTTACTGAAAAAACATTTGGTTGACCTTGAAAATAAAGCAGTCATGAGAAGTATGAGCAGAAGTTTTCATTATTCCTTAAGCCCTCCCTTCAGAGAGACAAAAAATTCCTCCCTCCATTGCAGCTCCACAATACCCAGTTGCCAAGCAACTGATCTTTTATGGTGGATCTCCATGGCAACTGATGTAAACAAAATCATAAATCCCATTACCTAACTAATACTAAGGCTGTGCTATAAAAGGAGAAAGAATCATGCCGAAGTTTAAAGACATAATATAAAAGAGTGACAATGAGATTAAGAAAAATGCTGTTGCTGAAATTACAGTTAATATGGTTCTTCTTACCAAGCTTTCTCATTTTGCAGTTTTCTACAAGATATTAAAAGTAATTTTTCTCCTAATTTAGTAAGAGCATTTTCAGTATAATTAAGCTTCATAAGGAAACCACTGCACTTGACAGGTAAACCTGTAGTCACCATTAAGACTAGCCTGTGCACAGAAGAATTGCATTAATGTTGTTATAATTAATTGAAAAGCCTTTGGGAAGAGAGAAAACAAAGCTGAAGTTGACTGGTAAATGAGAGTCGCTAAGCAGGTTCCACCATTTTTGCCTATGAGAAAGTCAAAACAGAAGTTACAACACAAAGCTTGTCTTTGCTCCCCGTGAGAAACTCTGGCTGGTCAGAACCAAGTCAGAATGGAACAGAAGCCCATGGACTCTTCAGAAGGGTCTTGCAACAATGGCAAAAAGACCAGGACAAGGCAAAGACCTGAACAGCGTATGAAGCATTTTCTTTAGCTGAGTGGTTGTGGCTCTAAGACCCACTTGGACATCCATGTCAACAAGTCATTTTAACGGAGTCCTTTAAAGATGGAAACAAATTTTGCATCTTTGAGTAGAAATAAGCTTCATTTGAATTTGTTTGTTTTACTTAGTCTCTATTTATTTTCCCTGTATGTCACAGACAGCAAAGGTCTGGGGCTTTTCTCTTCTTAAATACATCTGGCTGGATAGACAACGTCTTTTTAGTATCAGTTGGTACCACAATCTCCCCTACGAGGAGGTTAGTTAGGTCACTATGCTTTTCTGTTACAAGCCATACATCTAAAAAGCGATCCATAGCTGGCATTTTTGTGACTGATTCCACTTTTAAATACAATCAACTTGCAATACTTCCAAATAAAAACGAATCAACATACATATAGATCTATGTATTCTCTTTTAAATCTGAGCATAAGATTTCATTCTTGAGCAGTGAACATTCAAGTTATCCTTCCAAGACGGAAAGAAATTTTTGCACCCAAAATATACACCATATTTTTCTTTTCTGAATTTATAGTACAAATGAACTGGACAATTTTAGAAACAGATATATGATTTGTGTTACATATTTAACGATTTTTTTTTAAGTATGCAAAAGTTAAAACTCACGACTGCAAACTCACAATAGTGGCAAGGGTGTTACAGTTTTGGGCATATAGGAATTATTCTAAAGTACTGACTGTCACTCATGTGAACACCTCTAGTCTTCTAAAAACTTTATACAGTAAGTGATTTTGCACGGATCCAGCAATACTAAAAGGAAAATTGTCTTTTATGGACATCTTCACTGGAACAGCTTGTGGATTTCTTCTGCCCAAGCCCCTTATCACTTCAAAGCAGTATCTTATAAAAATTAATTACTGAATGGTGAAGCAAGGACTGAAGAATCCATGTCTTGAATCACAGGTATGTACATTCTAGGTCAAACAATATATTTTTCAGATACATGTGATTGTATTATGGCATTCCATCTTTAAAATTGGACTAACAGGCACATTTCTTTCAGAAAAAAGCAGTAGCCAAAACACTGGTCTGTTATCAGCACCCTTCCAGCTGCTAATGCAAAGTACAGCTCTGGGAGGGCTGTGAGATTTACCTCAGTCAGACCCAATACGCCTTGAACACCTCCAGTAACAGCCTCCCTGGACAGCCTGTTCCAACGCCTCACCACCCTCACAGTGAGGAACTTCTTCCTAATATAAATCTAAAACTGCCCTCATTCAGCCTAAGGCCATTCCCCTTTGTCTTATCAGTACATGCTTTTGTGAAAAATCCCTCTCCAGACACCTTCTAGGATGCTTTTAGGTTTTGGAAGGCTGCTATAAGGTCTTCCTGGAGCCTTTTCTTGTCTGGGTTGAATAACCCCAACTGTCTAAATCTGTCTTCATTGTGCAAGCGGAGAGCAGTGACAAGTGGTGTCCTCAGGGTCAGTAGTGGGACTGGCACTGTCCAACCTCTTTGTTGGTGACATGGACAGTGGGACGGAGTGCACCCTCAGCAAGTTTGCTGAGGACACCAAGCTGAGCAGTGCAGTCAACACGCTGGAGGAAAAGGATGCCATTCGGAGGGATGAGGTCTGCAGAGCCCCATCTCACAGGCTGGAGAGACAGCGCTGTGCACGCCTCATGAAATTCAACGAAGCCAAGGGCTGGGTTCTGTACCTGGGTCAGGGCAATCCTAAGCACAGGTTGGGCAGAGAATGGACTGAGACTAAGCCTGGGTCTGTTTGTGGAGGAAAAGCTCAAAATAATTTGGCCATGTGTGCTTGCAACCCAGAAAGCCAACTGTATCCTAGGTTGTATCCAAAAGTGTGACCAGGAGGGTGAGGGAGGGGATTCTGCCCCTCTGTCCTGCTCTGGTGAGACCCCACTGGAGCGCTATGTCCAACTCAGGGACCCCTAACTCCAGAAACAGATGAACCTGTTGGAAGGAGTTCAGAGGACTAACTAAATAGATCAGCCCTCTCCTGTGAAGGCAGGCTGAGAGAGTTGGGGCTGTTTAGCCTGGAGAAGAGCAGGTTCAGGGAAGACCTTACAGAAGCCTTGCAGCCGACTGCAACTCTTTGAGTATGACCATCCAGCAAACTCCTAATCCACCAAGCAGTCCACCCAACAATTCCACATCTTTCCAGTTTAGAGTCAAGGATTAAGTATGGGACAGTGCTTAGTGCTCAACTCAAGGCCAGGTAGATGATGTCTGCTGCCCTGTTTTCTTCATCACTGATATAACCCTGTCATAGAAGGCCACCAAATTTGTCCAGACATGTTGGCTGCCACCTCCTTACTTTCTGTGTGTCTTCTTTTTATCCCCTTTTTAAAACGGGGACTATATTTCCCCTTTTCCAGCCAGTGGGAACTTCACCAAACTGCCATGACTCTTCCAATATAATGGACAGCAGCTTAGCCTCTTTCTCAGCCAGTTCCCTCAGGACCCTCAGACACATCTATCAGGTCCCCTGGACTCGTGCACCATCAGGTTCCTTCCTGATCTTCTCCTGCACAGGGCACTTCTTCATTTGCCCAAGCCCTGCTCTCACCTTCTGCGACTCAGGCAGAGTGGCTGGAGCATTGCTGGTGAAGACTGAGGCCAAAATGTCGTGGAGTACTTCAGCCTTCTCCATGTCCTGGGTAACCAGGTTTCCCATATTCTTCCTGAGAGGACCCTCATTTTCCCTAATCTTTCTTTTATTGTTGATGTATCTAAAGAAGCTTTTTTCTTTATCCTTGATTTCCTTGGCCGGATTTACCCCTGTCAGTGGTTTATTTTTCCTAACCATCTTCCTGGCTGTTCAGACATCTTTGTATTACTTTCAGGCTACCTTTCCTTGTTTTCATCCTCTGTAATCTACCTATTTATGTTTAAATTTGTCCAGCGGCTTCTTGTGCATCCATGAAGACCTCCAGGCCCTCTGCCTGATTCTTTCTTTGTAGGGATGCACTGCTCTTGAGCTTGGAAAAGACAATCCTTGAACATCATCCAGCTCTCCTGGGCCTCTACTCCCTTCAGGGCTCTGTTCCATGCCACTCTACCAAGGAGGTCCTCCAAGAGGCCAAAGTCAGCTCTCCTGAAGTCTGGCATAATCATGTTGCTTCTCACTCTCCTTGTTTCTCCAAGAATTTCGAATTCCACCATTTCATGGTCACTGCACCCCAGGCTGCCCTTGGGATTCACATTCCCCACCAACCTTGTTGGTGACAATAAGATCCAGCTTAACACCTCTCCTCCTTGGCTTCTGTATCCCTTGGAGACGGAAGTCTACTCTAGATAGTATCTTCTCAATCCACCAGGCTTTCCAAACACAGCTACGATAGATGAAGATTTTTCTGTCATTATGTACAGAATCTTCCACCTCCATAAATCAGTAAGAAATTGTAATAAATTGTGTTGGGTTGTGCAGAGGAAGTATGAACAGGTAAATAGGGATAGCCAAACACTTAAGTTTCTGCTTGCCTTCATAGTGTTTGGATGAGAGTAATAGTAAAGGCACGTGGCACCAGGTGTTAGCTGTCTACATCGCAAAACCACCACAGAACTTGGCAACATTCAACAGTTCCCGTTTCTGTGTGACTCAGGACCGGAAATATATTGCTGCTGTAGATCACATATTTCTAAGCAGACTGAGAGCAAAAAATAGCTATCCTTTTGCAGACTGGTCAGAACAGAAAGATTTCACCTTTAAGTAAGTGTGGCACTCTCCTGGTATTTTGGAAGGTGATGAATAGTTAGGAGTGTCGGTGTTAAATCAAGGTTAGTATTACGCTCTGTACACCTCCTTCTAGTTTAATTAGAATATCTAGCAATTAAGTAACTGCAGCAGTACCTCTGCACAGCTTACCTACGCTGATGCACATGAATTAATAGAAGAGTAGAACAGAGCCTGGAAGATATAATCTAAACAATGGCAAGTGAGGCATTTGGAAACTTATGCATAAGGCAGAGAGCTTCAGCATCAGAAACTCAGAGAGCCTTACAGATTCCAAAATTATTAATTACTGTTCTTCATAAAAAGGAGAAATATGTTTGTTATTTTGGTTGACTCAGATTGCAGTCAGGAATTACTTGATTTCACCATATTCAGGATTTTATTGCTTATTCCTACTCATTTAACTGGGAAAAATATATTGACTTCATACGGGATTGTCACCTTGCCTGCTGATATTATTCACTTCACCAAGAGAGATCATTGGATCCTATGAATAGATGAAAAAATAACACAGTGGCAGATCTTCCTGCTTTGCTCTAAGGTCAAATCATCCCCTGTTAACTATTCCCCAAATCCTCTTTTCTTCCCATTGGTAAAATGGTACTCAAATAGCAATATAACAAAGTAGCACCCATGCTTACTGGGGACATTTGTTGAAATTGGCATGTGGTTAATTTTTTTGGTAGATATAACTTTTCAGAACCGAAACTAAAACAGGAAACATTTCAGCCTTACAGGAAAAGGCTGTGAGGAACAAGTTAGGCTGCCTTTCTGCAGAGCTGAATGGCTCAAGCCTTGTATGACCTCTCAAGTGTGCTCAAGTGCAGAACTCACAGACAGGCATGTGAGTGTCGAAGAGTCAGAGGATTATGCAATTTGACATCTGCACTTCAAACCTGGCTGTATCACTGAAAATGTTTATGAAAACACTAAATAAATAGCTAGGCCTTCAGTGAAGCCCCGAGTTTGCCCCTGAAAACACTCGGCATCCCGGCTCATCAGAAAATCCCACATGACCAAATAGAGAACAAATGAACAAAAAAAGATTTTTTGAAATCTTAGCCACTACATTAATTCAGACACTTTTGACATGTTCATTATAGCTACTCACATTTTGTGTCTAAAATTGTTGTCAAAGAGATTTTAAAAATAAAATTTATTTTTATCCTTTTTTGTTAATATAGTCATATCAGAAATAAATGTTATAAGTGTTGTTTACAGACAGATTTAAATCATAACATTAAGACCTCTGTAAGCTCAGTTTCCAAGTGCAACCAGACTGACACCTATATGTGATCATCTGACTTCCTGGATTTCAAGAAGGAATTGAACTGTTTTCTTACTCTTATGGTTAAATCAGCTTTGCTGCAGCTGCAGAGCTTCTGCCTGGGAATGTAACTATGGCCAGTGGCAGAAATACCATCTTATTAACAGTTAATCTTACACATATCTTCACAAAGTTTGAAAAACTCTCAACTTGTAATTCAGTATAGAGATTGTATATCTGTAAGGCATCACAAATTACTGTTTAGAGTATCTCCTTAGGATTAATTGGGGGTCTCCAATGCTGCAGAGGCAATAGACTATTTATTTTAATTTGCTGCAATATGACATCAACCTTGTCTTTAGAAAGTTTCCCCCTAGCATCTTCTAAGTACTTTTTAAATTCTCTTAAATCTTTCTAAGAATAGTTCCCCATTTTTAACATGGACATTAGATGGAAATGGATGGAAATCCTTAAGCACTCTTATTGATCACACAGAACATATGCTGTTTTATATTCAAACTGCAATATCTATTCTGATCAGTCCAGAGACTAAATATTTCCTTCACAAATATTAGATCCCATCTTTTATGTCTCAGAGATGGACAGAAGAGGGAGTGGTTTGTCATCATGCTTTTGTTTTTAAGGTTTTTTGCATAATCTCAGAGAGTCCTTTTACCAATAAGGTAAAGGTGGTTTTGATCACTCTTTGCCATAAAGCACAATAAAAACAGAAAGTAAGGTAAAAGGAATAGACAAAATTCACAGGCCAGTATTTACTTCCAGAAATTAACCAAATATCTCCGAAATTCACAGCATACAGGCAAGCTCCCAAATATCACTACATTTATTTTGAGAAGTGCATGGAGTGCATGAGGCAGCCTAAAGATGATTATCACAGAGCAAGCATTAATCTCCAGATGAATATATCACATCTACCACCCAAATAAAACACGCAGACACACCACAAATCCTCATGGATCCCAGATCAATTAAGGTGAAAATACGATCTGTTTCTTCCAGCCCTTTAAGTGATATGGTGGAAAGGAGTTGGATTGTTCAACCAAGATTAATAGCAGTGAATGACAACATAAAATCAAGAGAATAGTCTTCCTAATTATAATTCCACTCCAGTCACTCAAAGCCATTTTCTGGAAAATGACACCTGTTCAGCAGAGGTACTGATTCTGTGGCACTTTACAACCTTCTTGTTTCTCTTTCCCCACTGTACAAGTATTAGCACAATTTTTCCTTTCCATTCCAATGTATAGCTCTACTGTCTTATTTTCTCCCTGTGTTTGGCTCAAGCATCTCATGTTCAGTGTTGCTGACAGCCTTTCTTGCTTTGGTGTTGTAATTAAGCAGCACTACCACAGTTAACGAAAAGCAATTACACTGCTTTGTATTTAGGATAGACTTTCCTGCTTCTTCTCAAACTTGTTGGAGGACTACTGTTTCGCAAGTCTTTGTCTACATTTTTCACCTGTATCATCCCATCTAGTAAGAAATTACCTTTTCCTGTAGTCTTCCATGAAGAAAGTATCTCCCTATGTTAAGAATAAAAAGAGAATATTGACTAGACTCATCTTACAACTTATACCAAAACTTAAATTTTTTTTTTGAGACAGAAGACCTGAGTAACTAATTCAGTAAATTACACCTCTTTATTTGTTTTCAGAAGTTTTTAAGGGGAAAAATCTTTGCTTCTCTATCCCTCCTGCACGACTGCATATTTCCTTGGTGGTATGAGCAGCATTGGGATATGGCAAAATACCAGTTGTGTGTGAGGCTAAGAGCTTAGCAGGATTCAAGAAAGGATTATACTATTTTATGGATAATCAGCACATCCAAAGTTATTTTAAACAATGTAGAAATTAAAGGAAAAAATCTTAATCCTTAATTTCGGACAGCAATCACTATCTAGTTAGGACCCATGTAAAGATTTTTAGCAGCAAGTAGGTTACAGCCTAGTTATGTGACTAGCCTGCTGTCATAGTAATACAATTCCTGTATTCCTTTATTGCTGTGCAATCAGGCCTGCCTTAGTTGCACGAGTGCCAGACTGCAGTTTGTCATCTAAAAGAAAATAGTTAAAATTCTGTCTTGAAGAACTATATTTTAGAACAACTAAGCCGGTAAGGTATTCTGCAGAAAAAGCGGCAAAAATGAATGTGATAACTATACTGAAAATACAGCAATACTAGCATTTTTTTATAAAGGAAAATGAGCCCTTCTGACTTTTTTTTAGTGCTAAATTCTAAAAGACTTCTTTTCTTCTATAAACTGACAGATAAGAAATAAGATAAAAAATAGAGCAAGCAACAGAGTTAAGAGAAATTCAGCATGGAAAATAATTATACTGTTTCCCAGAGTCATGAATAACAAGAAATATTTGGGGCTTTTTTCAGAGATAGTTCAACTTCAAAGATGTCCTGTGATTTCTGACTGTTGAAACAGAATTAGATTAAAATATCTTTTTTATTTTTTTGTATTCCCTCTCTAAAGAAGAGGGAAGCCAGAAAAAATGAAAACAGAAGTCTCAAACACCTCTGGGAAATGCTTGCATAAGGCTTATTTATCTTTTAACATTTGTTAACCATGGATTAGTGGAACAGCCTCTTGTAATTATGGTTACTGTTCCATTTGTGGCTATCTTCATGAGGCCAGTGAATCTTTAAATTACAGGCTGACCACCCGGGAGCTAAGTATTGAATCAGCCACATCTCCATAGGCACCACATTTGGATGATTATCCCAAAAGATGACATGCTAACACACACATACACAACAAAGAAGGTTTATGCTCACAGCTTCAGAGTCACTTTCAGTCCCTGTAGTGGCTTTGAGTTCAATAAAACCAGGGTGGCCCCTGACATAATGTGTTCCAATTTAGTATGGGGAAAATCGCTGTTGAAGACAGTCTTTGTTAAACACTGGTCATTCTGACAGCTACCACAGCATCCTTCGGCTATAACTCAGACACTGAGCTGCAATAGGAGTTAGGAAACTGGACCAAAGAAAAGAGGTTTGGTTTGCTAAAAGGTTTGCCGTATACATTTGAAAGAGACATACATTTATGTTTCATGTATACACACATAGACATACACATGCATACAAATACATGCAAACACTAATGTATCAACTAGGAAGAGAAACAGAATTTTTTTTTGTTCCTAGGAATCTCTATAGTCAAAGGAATTTTAATGTGTGTTTGTTATTTTCTTTATTAATGCCTCAGAGCATACCATTCAAATCACCACTACCAAGATAAAAGACTTTATGGTCTTTATTACAAGGAAATTCATCTTTCAGACTTAATCTGTAGTCCCTTAGGATCAGATCACAGATCTAGTTCTCAAAAGCTTGAATCCAAAGAAATCCAGTCAGCCAGCAAAGGACATTGAGAGACTGTGCTGACCTAGCCTTCCCTTCTCTCATAGTTCCACAGAGTTGTGGTGGCATTAGAGGTGCACCCAGATGTTTTCTGAAGGTCCTATTACGACAGTTGTTTCATCTTGAACTGAAATTTATGATGGTTATTTTATAAATGCACACAAAGTCTTGACTAAAGACATTTCTGCAAGCCTTACAGCAGATCTGGAGACCTCGTCACTGCCCAGGGCATAATTATAGGCAGATAAGCAATGTCATTCAAAACCAGCTCTCTTCTTCCAGAAAATTTGCTCTCATATATGCATTGTCCAGTAAATAATTCCTTTTGAATAAAATTTCAAAAAGAGACCCAGAATTCTTAAAAAATCCCACCCTAAGTAAATAAAGGAAAATAATTCGGCTTTTATTTTGTTTTTCAGTCCTCGTATACTGCATAAACAATGTGCGTGTAATATATACACATTTACCGTCATGTTTTGATGGCATCCAGGAATTCAAAGAGGATTTGGTTTCCCTTTGTACAGGTCATTATATAAACACTCTTTTATAAGGTGGTCCTTTCCCTGGAGGCCTTACAACATAATCTTAAAGCTATGATGATGGATGCTTCACCATCTGTGCAAAGTCAGTTACCAAACCACTGTCAAGTTACATACAGGCAGTGAACATCTGAACCAAAAATGTTTCAGTGTAAAGAATTCCAGCTAACAATGTATATTCTGAATTGATTCTGGGATGAGTATAATTCATCTGCTGAACTCTAAACACAGTCCCCTGTACTGCGAGTAAAGATTTGGCTCTTTGTTTACATAGTGCTTTTCTATTGAAGGGGAGAGGGAGGAAAGTCTTTTTCTGTGCAATAATTGTCATATGAATTTGAAATGTAGAGTGAGTGTACATAGCGTAGAGTACACGCACCCACAGTGTATAGGGTAAAAAACCTTGCCCAGAGCACATTTCCCCTTTGCCTCCCAACAGCAGCAGCTTGGGATCTGGGTGCATTGCTACCATCCAGCACTCACTCTCTGGCTTCCTTTGGAACGAAAACCTAGACAGCAAACAGCCTGAGCTCACCTCTGTGGCTCCTCCAGTTTGAGGGAGCAGAGGCTGAGGAGCACAAAGGGATTGCCCCTGCCCTGCCACAAGGATGTAGCCCAAGGGAGTAGAAGGTACCCCAGAGTACTGGTTTTCAACAGCAGCCCTGAGGGGTCAAAGCCTCTAGACGATGTGGGCTTGTCTGGGTTGTTATTCTATATCTCTTCACGTCCTTGTCGGGGTGGGAGGGCAGAAGCACGGGATTCTCACTTCCAGGAAGAAGGTGGCATGGCTTGCAGTAAAAAAAGTGTGGCAACCAGGGGGCCTGTCCACCAATTTTTTCATTGCCCTGGGCCTTGGTGTACATTTTGCCAGTATATCACCCTCTCTTTGAACATTTTATTATTAGTGTTGTTGCTGGTACTGTTCACTTTCTTGTTTCCTTGCTGTTTACTGTAAATTGTTCTTATTTCTGTAATCTCTGCCTTTTTTTCTCCCTCACTGAAGGCCGGGAGCTGCTCATGGTTTTCCATTTAGTGGTAGTACTAAATTTGGGAATACCATTCATAAAACAGAACAGCCTTAACTGGTGCCCAGTGTGGCTCACAAAGGTTTGAGATAACAACATATCTGACCAGAGCAGGTTAGAAAAAATTTAGATCTAAATCAAAATTTAGATAAATCCTTGATGTAAGGATTTGCTGTATTAGGTGCAGAGCCACTGGTCACAATGTTGCTTGTCTGTTCATTTGGGTGTGCAACACAACCCAGTTTATGTTCCAGTACATGCTCCTTGCAGTGCTCTTTTCCAGATTTTCTTTTTCCGGGATTGCTTTGTTGCTGTACTCTGTGATATCAGTTTATGACATGATAACATCAAGGTAATGATGGTAGGTGAGATTTGTATTCATTTGTAATTTTGGATGTGTATTCAGTGTTGCTTTCCTGCCCTGGACTTGGGTGAAACCTCTGGGAATTTATTAATAATCATGACCAGGCAGGACAGGAGAGGATGACTTTCCCCAGCCTTTCACCCCTTTTTCCTCCTTCAGGTCTGTTAAAACAGCTTTTGAGAATTTTGAATTCCCTTTGCATGTTAAGGAAAGTATGTTCTTTTTACTAGGTCTGCCAGGTCCCCTCACTGTGATTCACACCATGTTTAGAGTGACAAAAGAGGTTTCTGGAAAGGTCATTCATGGATATGCCCTGAGGGTGGGTAGCCATGAGTGGCATGGAATGTGGGAGAAAATGGGCCAGGTTTTGGGGAAATTTTCTGCTCTGTTGGTTTGGAAGTTCACCCCTGAATAACTACAGGACCCTGTTAATGTGAGAGAATATTTTCAAGGATAATGCTGCGGCGGCTCAAGGCAGGAGCAACTTACTGCAGTATATTGGGCCGTGGCTATTACTTGTTGACACTGCTCATCACTAGGCAGAGCCCTCAAGGGGAGGAGAAGAAAGCAGGCCAATAGGCACTGTGGTCACTCAAACTGCAGCTGAACCAGAGGAATAACTCGTGCCAGTAGCAGTCATACCCGTACAGAAGAAACACAAGACAAAATCAGTTTGCCTAATGAGGGATGAAGAGAAAGCAGTGCCCTCAGAACAGGAGGAAGAGGCAGGGCCAGAGATAATCACCTGATCTCTGTCACTGGGTGGTCTGTGAGGTACACAAAAAGATTTCATCTGCCAGTCAGGCGAGCTCCCAGTGACCTGCCTGCTCTGATTCTGGGATAGCATGGCCCACGACATGAAACGAGATGGTAGTGAAGCCAAGCAACTGGGATCTCTGTCCTGGGGTGTGGGCATTGACAAGAGGATTAGGAAGAGGATAGAAACTCTCAGCCTTTGGAGGTGACTCCTGCCAAGCATGAGGGAAAGATAGTCTCTCAAGGATGATCTAATAATGAACCTCAGAGGAGGAGGAGGAAAAGGTGTCGTGCTGAGGAGACCCTAACATAAAACCAGCTACCTGAAAAAGAAAAGCAATACACTCTCCTCACTGACAGTTCCTGCCATATCGTAGGGATACAGTGAAAATGGAAAGCAGCCGTATGGAGCCCTATGTGGTGAGTCGCAGGAGCTATTGAGGGACAAGGTGGATCAAGTCAGGTTGCAGAGCTGAAAGCTGTCCAGCTCGCATTGGATATCACTGAGTGAGAGGAGCGGCCAGCGCTCGACCTCTATACTGACTCGTGGGTGGTGCAAATGCTCTGTGGGAGTGTCTGAAACAATGGAAAAAGACCAATTAGCAGTGCAGAGGCAAACCCATCTGAGCTGCTGAACTGTGGCAAAACATCACTGCCTGGGCTGAAGTTGGCTGTAAAAGTACATCATGAGATACACATGTGCCCCAGAGTCGGGCTACTGAAGAGCATCACAGCAATGGACAGGTGAAACAAGCTGCCAACATTAAAATGTCTCAGGTGGACCTGGACAGGCGACAAAAGGGTGAATTGTTTCTGGCTTGGTGGGCCTGTGATTCCTCAGATCATCAGGGAAGAGATATAGCATCCAGCTGGGCTCGTGATCAAGGGATGGGCTTACCCATGGACTCTATCTGTATCATATTCCCCATCATGTACCAGCCTCTGGGAAAAAATGAGCCATATAATGGACTGTTAAAAATGACATGAAAGCAATAGGTGGTGAAGCCTTCCAGCATTGGTATTTACATTTAGCAAAGGCCACTGTGTTACTTAACCTCTGAGGCTCTACTGATTGAGCTGTCCCTGCCCAACCAAAACCTCCATGTACCACAGAATGGGATAAAGTCCCCATGGTGCATACGAGAAATGTGTTAAGGAACACAGTTTGGATTAGTCCTACCTCAAGAAAAGGCAAAGCCATCATTGGGATTACTTTTGCTCAAGGACCTGAGTGCACTTGGTGAGTAATGCAGAAGGACCATGAAGAACAGTATGTACCTCAAAGGCATTTGATTTTTGGGTGAGAAGAGTCTGCAATGTTGAATTGTGCTACATTGGTTGCTGAATGACACTGCCAGTGTATGAACAGCCATGGACAACAAGTATGGACTGCTCCAGATGCATCAGCCCTGAGCTCCTGGTGCAGACTGCAACCACTGGAGAGCACACCAGCCCTCCTGCCCTGGAAGACACCTAGGACAGAGAGAACCCACAGTCATGGACTAAATGAACTCAAGAGACAACTTCAAGGGGTGGCCCTTGACAATGGAAAGGATATCTGTGCTTGTGTCTGCATGTATATGTATGTATATTTGGAAGGTGTGGGATCTGGGCAGGATGTTTATGGTATAGAATAAGGGATGAATAATGACCTGGTTTCCAGGCAGGACAGAGTTAATTTTTCAAGGAAGCAGTGAGGAAGTGGAGCCTGGGGGTGTGTGTGTGTGTGGGTTGTTATTCTGTACCACCTCAGGTCATTGTTGGGGGCAGATGTATGGTACCTTTGCTTCCAAGAAGAAGGTGGCTTGTGGTCAGGAAAAAAGGGTGGCCAGAGGGCCTCTCTGCCATTGTTTTTCATTGTCCTGGGCTTTGGTGAGCATTTGTGCATGAAAATCACCCTTTCTTTGTACAATTTTGTTATTAGCATTATGTTATTATTACCTTGCTGTCACTAGTTGTTTTCTTATCTCATTGCTGTTTCCAGTAAATTGTTCTTATCTCAATCAGTAATCTCTGCCTTTTTTCTCTCTTACCAGAGCAGGGAGGGGAGCAGCTCCTGGTTTCCTTTCTAGCTGGAGTACTAAATCTGAGAATACCATTTCTAAACCATGACACCCAGGACCTTCAAGAAAGTAGCCGAGCTTGCCATAGTTATTCATCAGACTACAACTTTCATTTTACTCACTGGCTGTCTTTCTAAGGGCAGGTGTGGTGTAATGGGCAGCAATGAGGGTTTGCTTCTCTGGAAGAATTGGCTTCTCTGGGTTTCTCCCCTTTCTCCCTTTGAGTAACCTGTGAAAACATTGCTGTGAAATGTCACTGCCTGCTCCCCCATCTCATGTCAAGAGATAGACATCTCATGTCATGCATATAGACACAAAATATTAATTTCTTCTAATTTGTCCTCTGCTACCATCATAATTGCATACCACCTGCCTGCTTCTCTGAGCTTGTGGGTCTGGATTCAGGGTGCATTCATTCACAGCAAATCATATTTCAATTCCTACATGACATTCCTGAAAAACAGATTTTCCTTGCTGGCAGTTAGTAAACAAAATACTGAGGCTCACAACTTCATCCTGTTTATTCCTTGGTCTGTGCAGCCACAAGCATATTTATCCAGCAAGAATGTTACTCCTTAGACTGTTTCAATCTGACAACAAAATGCTGTGTATGGAGAATGGCTCATTCTATTGTTCCCCTATCCAAAGTAATTTGAGGGAGGGACAAAAGAAATGGAACAGTTACGAGATGAGACAGCCACAGTAATAATTATGTAGTAGTCTTTTAAGGCTGCTGCAATATTTTAAAGTAGCTTGCTTTGGATACCAAAATGGTTGAAAAGCACTACCAGGGCATAATTTATACCCAAAATTACTTCTTTCTAAATGGAGAGATGAACTAAGACACACCAAAACTAAGACTGCTGTTAGGGACAGAGGGAAGTTCATCATATCGGTGGATGAGAAATTAAATTAAGAACTGTCCCACATTTATAAAAATGCATTTTGACATGGTCAAAAACAACTTTCAACATAATTCTAAGGCAGTTTACCTGTCTTTTTTGTCATGTGAGAGTGGACAAATGTATTAGTTTCAAAGATTCACCCATACTACAGCTACAATTTGGACTATAGCCAAAGACCTAATAAAAGGACCCCACATTACAATATTCCTGTGTTCTTGCAGTAGATATTTTTTCAGACGACTGAAAACCTAGACTAACATGTCCATCTGCCATAAAAATAGCAGAAGGAGCTGCATCCTATGAACTTTTTTTGTTGGACTGGGAATGGACTGTAAAATATGAAAAAATCCCATATTATCTGGAATCATCTGGTGATGGTGTAGGTAAGGAGGAGAGCAGCTGTTTGTAGAAGGGTATTTTGTGCTCTGATCCTTCCCCATTTTGTAACTGAGAGAAGGATGGTTTGAGTGTCAGCAACTGGCAACTGCTCTGAAGCTGAAACTTAAACTAAAATTAATCTTAGAACCACAAACTGTTTCATAACATCTTTCATAATAACAGCAATTTATTGCCGTATGAAGCTAAGTCTTCCCTGTGTCTTCACTCTGTAAAACCTCTATTGTACTGGCTTCTTCCTGTTTCATTGAAGGGAACAGCTTGTATGAATCAGTGATGAACCACTCTCCAGAGTCATGAATGCTCAGCTATCTCTCTCTCTGTCGTGACTGTCCAGAAAGGCCAGAGCTGCATCTTCAAATATCTTCCCATTTTTCCACTCTTCTCCCCCTGCGTAAGGGAGACGTGGTTGAAACCTGGGTTTTAGCCAAGCTCGTGTACAATGGAGATTCAGGCCTCCTAACAGCATCAGAACCACGTAGCTGTCAGATTGTGCTCCACATTCTGTGAAAAGTCATTTCTGCTTGTAATATTTTTGAATTTTTTTTGAAAGAAAATTAAATCCCCTGTTGAAGGGTGTAGTTGAGACAGCCTACCTGAATCATGGGAACTTTCTCTGAAACTTTAAGGATCATCTGAAGGTACCACAAAGTCTTGCAATACGCAAATACCAAAGACTCGAACTTAATATCTCAAGAAACAAATGGATAGGTAAGCTGATAATAAAAATTCTATTACTGATAACTTACCAGTCTTCTAAGAGATTACCCAGTCTGTTTTCAGACTTCCTTGTTTGCAAGTACTCTGGAAAATTTTTCCTGCTTAGCAATGCTCCTAAACTCTTCAGTTCCTTCCCTGGTGGTGCAGAAGCTCCTGTTAGGCCTCTTTGGCTCTTCTCATAACCAGTGTTTTCACAACCAAACTGAAACATCTAATGAGTGAACTGTTACAGCTTGCCATAAATATAGAATTGAGAGCACATATATAAAAATGTCAATCATTACCGATGCCACTTTTGCATTCTAACCAAAATAAAACCACTAATGTTAAAGGTGGATATGACAAGCTCATGTACAGAGCTTTCACAATCAGTTAACAGCATCAGAGCAAAGCATTTGTTACGTGCAATGCTGGACTCTGTAGGGTTTCATTGTGAGTCTGCAAGAGAATGACTGTTCAGCATTTGGATGGAGTACACAGCCAACTAAGATTACCACAGAAAACATGGGACATGAGAAGAATATTGTTTTCTGACCATGAAAAGACCACACACAGAGTCCATGTGGAATGCACACTGGACCATCTTCAAAAACATAGACGTTGCATTCTTTGTTATGCTCACAGACTGGTTTAATTAAATATAGGCATTAGGCAGTAAATGTGTTGCCAGTTTCGCACTGAAATGCTGCTGTTCTACGAGTAACTTCCTCACTGTAGTTTATTATTTTAAAATGGTACCATATTTTTTCATTCTGCTTAGGACTGTAGAGGTTTGCAAGGGAACATATTTCTATAAATCAGAATCTTTAAAAACAGAACATGAAAAGAATTAATTCATTAATTTAATTAATAAATGTTTATAAAATAAGTAATTAAAAACACAGGTGTTTACAAGGCTTGAGCTTCAAAAGAGTTATGAGTCATATTATAAATTCAAGTGTTTATTGTTTTATATTTCAACAATTAATTTTTCTTGGGGCAGTATTTAATCTTAAATGTTACTACTTTTATGTATACTTATATATTTATCTATATGCTTGCATAAATGCCACCTATATTTTATTCAGTTTACAGTGTCAAAGCTAGACTGTGCCTGAATAACTTAGGTTAAAATATCTGTGACCAAAAATGTAGTAAAATAAAACTCAATATATGAGCTTTTAGGAACATAAATCTGAGCTACTTGACAGTATGTGAGTTTTTTAGTCTTGAAAATTCAAGATGTTTAACTATAACATTGATTTTCTTCTCTCAAAAGCATCCATACAGGGATAAAAGGAATCATTGCTAATATGTTTTCCTTCTAAGGTACTTTTTAAATGGAAAATAAGGCGTTTGCCTAGCACACTGCTACAAAGTCATGATCTATACAGCTTATTGACTTGTATAGCGGCAAGCTTAAAATTATGTCATTCCTCTGTTTTGCATAAGCATTTAGAAAGTGATTATGAAGGTCATCTTCTCCTTTTTTTCCTCATTAAAAGCAGGAGATGCAAAACCTGACTGATAGGTGTGTGCATATTAAAGACATAGCCACCAGCCGGGTTGCCTGTTGGGAGTTTCTTGCCTTGAGAAACCTTAAACTCCACTTTTTGAAGCTGCAGTTATGCCTGCAAACCTTCTTCAGCTAAGCTCACAGATTCCAATAAGATCAATAAAGTTATATTTAGCTCACAAACTCAGGAAGCAGCAAACTTAGGGCTGGAAAAGATACTGCTTCTTGTTGTAAAACTTTGTTACTGTTTTAACCTGTCTGCAGAGTTTTAATGGGCTTTATTTTATGGGTGTATATCAGCATAAGCTAGGCAGCAACACACTGCTAACGAGAAGTAGACACCAAGAATGTGATCACAGACAAGAAAAGACTAGACATGAGCACGAATGGAAGACTTTCAGGGCCCAGAATCTGTTTATAATTGCTGTAATGTAGATGGCCCCTGCTGAGCTGTGGAGTAGGAGAAATCACCATTTCTTCTTCCTTTCTTCTATCACCCTTGCCATTTGTAGCCAAGCAGTTTATCTGTGCAATGAGGTAGTGACGGGAGAGCTCTCCCCTAGTTATGTGCTCTTCTGATAGCAAATTGAATTGTGTCTTCTCTTTTGATCTTTTCATTTGGAGAATTAACCTCTGAATTTGGGTCAGGTCTTGCTAATAGGCTGAAAACAGTTAGCAACCCTCAGCTTCTAGAAGCAGCATTTCCAGGTGGTTTGGCTTGCTTTCTCTGTCCTTGAGTAAGTACTTTTTAAGGCATATGACTTGAGAGGGCGGAAGCAGGACACATTTATGTGTTACTTGTATTGCTCTGACTTAACTAGTTCTGCTGTTGTTTTAAAATTGAATAAAATGCTCCTAAATAAAATAAAATAAATGCTCAGAATAAAATGTTCCTAAATTCACTCTTTTGAAGCTGCTTCTTTGAGACAAATCCTATGAATTCCATGACGTTGCCAAACCACAACTGATGTCAGTGTGCCTTCGCTTGGGATAACTCTCTAAGGCTTCCCACTAACATTATTGTATATATGAGGTGGCATTCCGTGGACAGGGAAAGGTTTGCTATCCTTCAACCCCCTCTAAGTGTATCCCAGAGATCTCAAACATGTCATGAAAGACACCAGTGTGCCTAATAACCTGTTTCCAGGCTACCCTGCTAGAAAAACATATTGAGCAGTGCAGTTTGTGTGTAAGTGGCTCTGTAGCTAAGGCACCAGTGCTGGTCTGAATGAGACATTCACCTCCCCTGGTAACTGCAGTTATACATCACTGTAAATAAGTGCTCCTTAGGAGGCACAGCACTGTTTGCTCCTGCTTTGAGGAAAAAGGTTATTTAAATAGATGGCATGGATGGCGCCAAAATATTTTGAGGAATGGAATGACTATTCCAGTCTTTACAACTTAAGTTTTACCTCTCCTGCAGATCCCTGATCATAGTTTGCATAGTCCTTGGGTCATGGTGTCCACTGTTTTTTGTAATGTACAGGGACAGGGCTGTTGAATAAACAGCCTTTTCCACAATTTGACAGCAATATATTTTTTAGGTTTTGAGCCTGCATCCATGCACATCTCAAGTCAGCATTCAGTATTGAAAACATATGTTGTTTTAATCTGCTTTATGTCTTGTATCAGTAATAACAGCAGCAATATAACCCATTTATTTTGCCTGAATGAAAGAAGCCAAAAGCCACTCTTTTAATGATTTTTCCATTCCTGCTGTTTATATTTTTATAGTGCCTATTAATTGGAAACTATTAGTAAAACAATACTGTGTACACTGTTTAGGAGCCACGTTTAAAAAGAACTCATTAGCTGACAAGTTGTTACAGAGAAATACTTTAGTGTTTTAAATAAATAAATAAATAAGCACATGTGCTCCAGCCCAGTCTTCAGTGGCTGTCATTGAAAGGATTTCCCCAGTTTTCTGAAAGCCCTTCCATGGGGGAGAGTGAGCTTACTTCCTAAGGAAATTACTCTAGAGGTGTCTGTAAGAGAAAGCCAGGCACCACTTTGCAGCTCTACAATTGCAATGAGAGTAATCATGAATGAACACTAAGCCAAAAGAGTGATGCATGTTTACATTATGCTTACTATATTAAGCCTGCAAATGCATAAAAATGTAGCTGCCATGAACAACTGCCATGTATAGCACTTAGTATTCAGGAAAGCATTTGGTTCTGGGTATGGGGCTCTGTGTTGACCTGCTTTAAAAAATCCTCCTCCAGTCACTCGCAAGCTTGGAGAGGTGAATGCTCTGGAATCTAATGTACACTGTAGCAGATGAGCAGTGCCTGCGGGTGTGCTTCATTTAAAGAACCCCCGTTGGCCCTCACACTGTTCTGGGACTTCAGAAGGAGCCAAGTTTGCTTCATGCCAGGCAGTGGCTTTGCCCTGCCCCAGTGGCACCTGTGGGCAGGGAGCAGAGGAGCCGATGGACTGCTCCTCCTTGGCGCCTGGAGAGGTTCCTCCCCCTCCCTCCCATCTGGCACAGGTCCTGCTGGTACTGCTGTCGCTCTTTGTAGGGCCACGTGAATGAAATGAGTCAATGACCATGCCAAGTTGAAAACTACCCTTAAAAAACCAAAAACTAAACAGTATTTTAACCCAGATGTATTACCTGATTATCTCATGGCTTCAGGAGCACTTGAACCAACACCACTGAAAGGACAGAAAAATGAGCAAGTGGAAGGCTCTTGCATGAACTGGTCACTAAAAAACAGGCATGTGTAAACCATACCTGTAGTGTGGAAAAGATAAAAGATCCACAGATATTTGTTTTGTGATTTTTTTGGGTTCAGTTAATGGTATTTGCAAAGGATTTTCATATAATGCCTACGCCTTCTAAGCAAGAAGTTCACAGAGTGATATATTTAGAGGGCCTAAAGAAAACTTAAAAGATTGTTTAGATGGTGGCTGAAGAATCAAACACATTTATAATTACTTTAAAGGTTAACAATTCAGTCTGATAAGGTTAAAACTTGGGTTACCAAGCCTGTAATACATAAGAATGTTAGAGACTATTTGAAGGTGATTTTAAAAATTATTTTTATTTTTTTCATAGCTCTGAAAGAAATTATTTTCTTCACTAAGTTGATCTTTGAGAAAAAATATTTTCACAATCAATTCCTGCATTCCCTTTTGCATGTTCTCTTCATGATTTGTGTTAGGCTTTTAACATTCATTACACAGAAAGTACACTGGTTAAGCGGCTCCATACATCGGACCAGAAATACTTGTTGATTAAATTCTTTTGAATTCTTTGACAAGAAAATAAGTGTTATGAAAGGGTGCTGATTTGAAGTGATTCAAGTAGTGCTGCATTCACCATGTCCCTTGGTCCTACCTCTTTCCTTTGGACTTACTTACTTTTAAAACCTTTCCAATATCCCATGTAGACTGATAGAGAACAAATTATCCTGAGTGTGAAGCAAGACTGCATTCAATCACAGCTATAAATCCTGGCACAGGTAGTACACCTCCTGTGAAGCCCTGTGGTCAGCAAAATAAGGGTCTGCAGGCAAACAGGAGATTGGTAAGCGCTGTGCCTAATTTCTGTAACCATTATGCAACTTGAGTAGCCAAGTGTGACAGTGTCCTGCACCACTGCACGGGCACAAAGCACTCCATCAACGCGTGGCAGTATGGAGGAGGAAAGGGGAAAGCAAAAGAAATAGCAGCTTCTGCCTGCACCAAAACCTAACTCAATTCCTGGCACATGAAGCTTGGTTATGTTATACCATACTCCCAAGATAACCTCAACTTTTCTAAATCTGTATCTGCACCTTGTAGCTAATTGCAGACTAAATACATGTGTCAAGTGGTTTTCAACTGTTAGTATTTTGCACCTAGGTGATGTGTATGATTTTAACAAGTCTCAGTGATTAACTTCCTCTGTAGAAATGCAGAAAGAAGTCATTGTAAGCTCCTTGCTGTCAGTTCTCCTCTCCATTTTAAACAATTAGTCCTGAGGATTTTCACTGACAGTACATGAAAGGCATCTTTCCCTCGGTCTTGCATGTGTTGCTCTATTTTATACTGCACTCTCCATGTTGACTTATCAATGATTGTGTTGTGCATCCAGCAAGCACCACAGAAAGCCTGGTGGCACCAAGGTCTCTGTTTCCTTGGGCATGTTCAGTGGATTTATGTGCCAGAGAAATGGGTGGAGTGATGAAAAGCTAATGTTCTTCATCAGAAACCTTACAGATCTCTCATCAGAGTTGTTTTAGGAGCAGGTAACTTCTGCTTTTTAGAATCCCACTTTGAGACAACAGGCAAAAAGAATTCTAGTTGGCAGGTGTAAAGTTAGAGAGAGAAAAGCATTAACAGAGGTTTAGACAGCCTCAGGTAGTGAAGCTGGCAGGCTGCAGCAATTACAAAAGGCAAGACAGGGAAGACAGTGAAATTTATTGCTTATAGCTGTATTCTGCAATGTTCCTTGAAGGGCAGGTTGGTTAGAGATTTTCTTGCCTAACATTCAAATCTGGATACTTCTACATCCACATGGAAGGATGTGAAGTGCCAGCTCTAGGCCTTCAGAATTTAGCTCAGTGTTCACTTTCATCCTGTTCTGGAGCAGTATTTTTAGAGGTCCAGGATACCAGCTCCAAAGATCAAGTACATGGAGGCAAGGAACACTCAGGTAATTTTCATGTAAAAGTATTTTAAATCACTTTAGAGTAATTTGACCAAACAGCTATACTTGAAAGATTTACTACTGAAGAATTTCTTAAAAACCGGATGAGTCCCAACACAGATTTTCAATGACGAATGTGTGAGTTTTAACAGTGAGACAGTTTGGAAGAGATCTAAATATCACTCAGTGTTACTTTCAGTTTTGTTTATTTTTTTTAACCGTATCTTCCATATTTACTTCAAAACAATGAAACACGTTGCTGCTAAAGTCTGCCCACAAAACCTTCCACTCCACAACTGGATTTTTTCAGCTCACATTATGTAGAAATTATCATGGAAAAAATAATAGGCTGTGACTCAGGCGAGATGGGCCTACTTTGGTCCACTTCATTATTTGCATGAGAAGTCATCAACACAGCCTTAGCTGTCAGGAAGACACACAGAGCCTCCTGCAATAAGACAGCTTGTGAAGCAGAGAGCCATCCAGAAACTGAATTAACCATCTACTGTGGTAGGAACCATGTTGTTGTGCAGGAACCTGGGGGTTGTGCAAGTTGTGTAAAATCTAGTTGTGTCCATTAAACCCCACTGAGACCCGTGGTTACCGTACGATGCATATGCCAGTCCCATTTGCCACCTGTGAGTCCTTGGTGGTATTTGGGATAGTAAGCACACAGAAACCAGGGGGTTGAGCCCAAATATCCAGAGGCCTTCGGCGCTGGCACACAGCAGTTCCAAACACCTGCAAAACCCCCATTGGCAGCAGCAGCCACACAGTAGAATACTTCAGCTTTTCAGAGTGTGTAACTTCTTTTTTCGTGTGGTTGCTATTGACTTATGCATCACACGTAACTTCACAGTCAACAGCTCAGGCACTGGAGAAGCAGGTCTCAGTGAGTAGCTGTACTTTTGGCTTTTGCGTAGATTGACTGCAAGTGACATACAACCATTCTCAGGCACCTTTTTGAAAAACACAGGCTTTTGCAGCTAAGGGGAAGTGAAGGCAAAAGGATAAATAAAATTTTGTGCAAACAATGGATGTACTAATTAGTCTTTCTTGTCAGAAACCAAACTGCACAAAACAAATGCTATATCTACAAAGCATTCTTCAATACTGTGTCTTAAGGAAGATGACTGCATGATTTTGTTTTTCTGAGGAAATGGGAAGAACAGAATTGTATAGTCTAGCTGTTCACTGATTTTAACCAGATTTAAGTTTCATCAAGTTTGAAAAGGAGTGAAATATGTCTGGGAAACCAAGATTCATTAGTACTTCACTGAATCGAGCAGCTTATTTGTTTGTTTCTGTTCTCAAAGGCACTGAGAGTCATCTGACTGATACCGTCAGAAGTGAGACATGGACAAGTTTTGCCTCCCAGCTGTAGAGCAAGGTTCTGAAAAAGCATAGGAAAGGCAACACAGCCTTTACACAGGCTACACTACCCCTTCCATGGATGGTAAACAAATAGATTTTATCTAATTTCATTTTGTAAAAGGCTAATAAAAATAGGTATGTAACTGGTTGCTCTGATCAAGGACTCAGAACCACCTCAAAAGTTTCTAGTTCATTTACTATATTACGTTGCTTGCACCATTTTTTTCCGTTATCAGCTACGATAATAACTGTGACTTTCTGTGCTTTTTCTACAGGACAATTCTCCTCACAATGCTCTGTCTACATGGTCTGCTATCTTTTTCTGTTACCACTGTGTCAGAGTGAAACAGTGTTGATTTTCACAGGCATTCTCTACTTCTCTTAGCAGGCAACAAAAATACACTGAGATGAGCAAGCAGAATATAACAGAATAATGCATTAACTTTTGGGTGACCTTTGAAGTGCAGAAGCTAATACTAATGAATAATTCATAAATTGCAGAAAAAGATTTATTCAATTCTAAAGTACACTGCAGCTGAAGTGACAGTAGGAGGTACTGATGTTCTTAACAATTATTGACCAGAGAATGAGTCCTTTTTGGAAAATGATGGTTGGTTTATGAAGACTTGGTGTTTAAAGCAGCAGAATTTTCTGCAGTTCTTTTGCCATCTCTGAACACAATTCACATGATCAGCTGGTCAATGCCGGAAACCAGCGACATTGTTTTGAGGGCAACAGGACTGGCTCATTTCTTTATGATGGATAATGAAGGCCACATTTCTTTCTCCTCTGACTTCATATCAGCCTTCCAGATATTTAGATTCTCATCTGTAGCCACTCATCAGCAAGCAGGCTTCTGGTCTGGGCTGTTATCAGTGGGCCATCCTAGTGCTTCTTCCTTGCTCTGGGCCATTTGCTGTGCCTGCTTTGGTGCCTATATGGCTACATAGTGAAACAGATTGCAAAACTGATCTGGCTGAGAGGCAATCCTGACAAGGAGAGAAACTGGTTATAAGTCCTCAAGGGCCTTGCTTTGTCTGGCTGGCTGTCATCAGTTCTCAGGCTTAACCTGGTTCAAATGCGAAGCAGTTATATCGCAAGAACCTGCACAGCAATTAGATAGTGGCCTTGGACTGACTTTCATACTGTAGGACTGCAAGAGCTGCAATGATTAGTCACATGAACATTTATTATGTTCCTAACATTTTCTGTTCAACGCTTGCTTGTGAACATAACTTTCCTTCAGTCTGCTAGCAAATTGACTTTTCCACCAATGCTTTTTGAGAGTAAGGAACCAATTACAGGGACATAGATATTACCTCTGCTTAGCTCTATTTTACGAGGGAGAATGTTTTCTAGAATCCAATTCTAGGAGGATGCAATCCTCTTGTAGCTGTATTGCAGCAAAATCAGTATATTATATGTCCAATTTTGGAATTCAGACAGCATACAGGAAAATAAAATGCTCCAGCTTCCGTGCGAATGAAAAAATAAATACTACTTTGAAACTCTATTTTAAAAGCTCTACTGTAAGATCAAGAAATGCCAAAATTAAATGTTAATTTTTAACTTTCATTCTTGACTTCAGGTATGCATAAGCTATGATTTGAGTGAGTCTCATTTTTCATAGAACAAAACAAAATATTTTCCAACATTTTCTAATTTTAAGTAAAATTAATGCATTATAACATAATGAATAGTATTTGAATACCATTTTGTATATACCACAATCTATACTGTAACTGCAAGGGAGTGAAGTGTGACAAATACTATTTTACATAGTTCAGAATTACACTGACTGTTGACGGAAGTTAGCCTGGTGTTTCACCCTAAATTTGCCATCTAAAGCCTTGCAACTGATAGTCATCCCCATATTATTACTGCTTAGGCGGAAGACCAGAACAGTCAGAGGCTTTTTTGTGGGTCCCACCATCTGGCCCACATGCTTCTGATAAAACCCTCCTCTTTGAAAGAACACTGACAAAAACTTAAGTTAAATGCCCATTCTGATTATTTAAGAGCAAATCTCTAGCAAGAATTTAAAAAGATAAAACCAAATGAGCTAAAAAATCCAACATTCAGAACTTTCTATTTGTTTTAGATTCAGAATAAATTATCAGATTAATCACACCCTGCAAGCTGTCTATTTAACTGGATAAATTCTAACTCAACTGACTCTTTTTATATGCTGTAGAAGGCGAGGAGTGAGGCCACCTTTTTACTTAAAAATAAATTAAGTACTTGGATTCCTCCATGGTTACATATCTTTAAAATGTTTCCCTTTACGTTTAACAATCTTAGCTGGAAGTGGTTTACCATAGGTATAAAAGTGCTAACCACACAGTGCTGCACTGGGCGGGGACAGCATTATATTCAATGATCAGGCAGAAGGAACCACAGAAAGCTCAAATCTTTGAAAATACAGAATTTGGTCTAACTGTGCAGATATAGATTTTAGTACCAAGTTAAAGACATACCAATCTGATCTCTATACAACAGCAGGCAAGCTATGAGCAATCTTGAATGCACATTTAATAGGACATTTAATGCTTGACCATGCAACAAAAGGCCTTTCCAAAATAGACTTTAGTGCAGAATTTTTACTAAGACAACAGGTGTTTGTTGCTAAAGTGTAAAAAACCCTATTACTTGCTACACAGTACATCACATCTACTTTTTCCTTATTACTGACTGCAGTTGAAGAGCCAGTGTTCCTATACATGAAGTTCTTAACATAGGAAAAAATACTTTTTCCTTTTCAAACATAAATTCTTTCAAGAAAAGTCTTAAAACAATTTAAAAAATGTTCCATGAGTCCTCAATTCATGGTAAAGAACCGCTCCTTCTGTAGTACTGTATGTTTATTGGCTGTTATTTTTAAATTACAAAGCTGCAGCTTAGTTTCATGAAATGCAAAGCAGAAGCAACCATTGAAAACCACTCAACCAGTGCTAGCCAAATATAACCACTGATCAGCACTATTTGACTCTTGAAGTTAGGACCTAATCCCTAATGTGATGCCTAAGAAGCCTCTACTTTATTATGGTGGGTTTTTGCCCTTGAAATCTATTGCCTTCTTCACCACAGAAAACAATTGATGTCTCTCCCCCTCCCCTTCTGTTGTGTCACACCCTAAATTATAAGCAGAGCTGGAGCTCAGGAAAAATACAAGCTCAAAGCGAGCATTGCTGGCAGTTTGAAAGACTGTAATTTCTTTATTCCATTGTTTTCCTCCTCTGTTTTTTCCTTTTATTTTTTTCCCTATTGCTGTACATTTTGATTCCTGCAGAGACTGTAAGTGGACATGGGGAAAGAACAAAGAAAACCTGTTTACAGAGAACTGTTTGCCTGCTCAGAAGCACTAGAAATCTCATGGGGACCCTGACACAGTTGTGCAAACTGAAGAGCATTTTCAACATTTCAGATTAACATCCACATATCAACATATTATTATTTTTTACTAATGCATGCTGTGGCAAGATGAAGAGATCCTACAAGGTTAGGTAAACCAAAAAAGAGTCTTTTTCAACCTTCAGAATAGCCATGGGCTTCAATAAAGGTGTAATGTGTCATTTGTATTGCAATATCTTAAGAGCGTAGGCAGGACTGTAACCCTGTTAAAATAAATATACAAAAAAAGCTTGATTAGGAGTAGGAAAGCTATCCCCAAATAGCTTCCAACTCTGTACCAAGCTGTGTTCTACAGCATCTTAATTCATCCTGAAAATGTATAAACTAAAAGAAAAGAAGTTCCATTTGCTCTCCAGTGAGTTTATGCACAGCTGAAATAAGCCAAAAGGAGCTGAAATGCCATAAATTCAGACCCTTTAATCTGAATTCACTTTCAAGTGTTATTAAACACTTATAAGATAGTCCCCATCCTGCACCTCCATTTACTACCTAAACACAAAGGTGTTTGTTCAAACCAGTGCCTGAAAACTAAAGATTCTTCGCTTAAGCACCATTTGCCCATCAGATTACCACAAGAGCTCTCAGTGTCTTAAATTCCTTCTCCATAGTATAGATCTACAGATTGTCCTCTGAAGACTTATATGCCACACTGAACTCAACCTTCATATTGTGGTATTCGTGTTTCCTAGGTATTGTAGAAAAAAACCCCAGTATTATATATTTGCAATTTTTTTCTTTCATAACCAGCTAACATCAGAAAACACAAGTTCAGAACAGCTTCCTTTCAGTCACATAAAAATATCACAGTGATTCAACCAGCCAAGGGGGGCTGCTGCCTACTGTAGCAGCTAAGGATGAAATATTAGGAATTCTAGATTTGAACACAATTTAGTTGGTGTATTTCCTACTTTTCTTTTTCATATAAGAAAAGCCTGTTCCAAAAAGACATTTATTACATAGCAAGAGTTAACAATTACTCCCTAGTGATACATATATAACTTCCACAACAGTCTTGCTCAGTTTGTGGATCAACAGCGTATTCCTTAATGAAAGAAGAAAAAAACAGAGTTGCTGTTATGGCACAGGTGCTGAAATCTTGGTAACAGTTCCAGAGCAATGTGAAACCCCTGTAAATCATTACTCCCTCACAAGGCAACCAAGGAAAAGAATTTCCCAAAGTACTCTTATTTTGCTAAGAGTGTCATCTTGTGGAATTCTTGGAACATTCTTCAGCCCTGATTGGCAGCTGAAGAGGAGGATTAGTTTTCCTCCTGGTGGAGTAATCCATTATAGCTGAAGGTGATTACTTTTAAGAAAGCCGTGTGTCAACAAAGCCAAAGAAAATGTGGTTCCCTGACATTTACCACTAATGAGACACCATTCTTTTGTTTGCTCACCAGTGGCATTTCCTAATGACAAAGTCAGGGGTGGTAGGACTGGGGGGAACAGAGGGGTGTTTGGTTTCTTTAAGCTACAGCATCTGCACAGAGTTTGATATCAAGCTGTTGTAATCTCCACTCAAAAGACATTTAGCACCCATAGGACTATACAGACTTCATTATACCTGATGGGTCGGATTCCCCCATTCTCACCTACAAAGCTCTGGTGCTGATAGAGATTACCTTAACCAAAGCACAAGATTTCCTCTTGATGTCACACTACAAGAAGTGTTTCTTCAGATTGTCTAATTTTATCAACTTTTCTCTGATGGTTGACAGTATTCTAGGCCATGGAACTGTCCAATTAGGACCAGAATTTTTTAAAAGAGGTAAATTCTGAGGATTAAATTAATTTCCTGTAACCAAAGCTATACTCTGTGGCAGTATGTCAAGAAGCATTTACATTTCTCTGTAATTATCTAAAGCAATTCATGTTCTAAACCATTCTTTTGAGGTAGTATGCCAAGAAAATATGGGTTAGAAGCTTTAATGATTTTATGTAGGTCAGCAGACAAAGACAATTTTCAAAGTACAGTTCAGCACAATTCACTGTACAGTGGCTTAAACTTTCACCTGGTGTCATTCAGCCCACACAGTTTTTACATAAGATATGCAAATTAAATATAAAGGGCTAGAATGGCAGCTAGCTAGAGATGTGAAAGTATTGCTTTGTTTGGTATATTTCATGAATCTTCACCCTAGGCAGATACCTTCTTTTGGTAGCATACAGGCACCTGGTTTGCAAAAAAACCCAAAACCCCACAAAAAAAATCCCCCACCAACTCCCAAAATAAGAAAAAAAAGAAAAAGGACAATATTCTGAGTTGCAGCTCTTGCAGGATCCATGAGCAGGTCAGAATGCACAGCTTTATTAGTTTTAAAACAGCAATGAACTCTTTAATTAGCTCATAACACTAAGACACACAGATGGAAGAGTTCTGTGGAATAACTCAACAGCACTATGTTATTCAAGAGCAATTAATTCTCAGAGAAGTCAACACAGTTGGAAATAAGCCCATGATTCCAACGGGCCACGTTTTTCTAAGCTCTTCCATCCAAATATCATGTAGCCTCAGTTTGTGACTGAATTTCTGCACAAAATTTACCAATAGACAGGTATTTTAGAAGCATGAATTCTACCTGGATATGAATACTTATCTTTTCTATGTAAGGTCCCAGGATTTTTAAGCGGATTGTTGTTTGTTTGTTTGTTTGTTTGCAAAGGGACTTTTGGAAGCCTGTGAAGTGGAGGAAATCAAGCATTTCCCAAAATCAAGAACATTGTGCCTGAAAAGAGAGTATGTCATAGGTCATCAGCGAACCAGAAGAGCTGCTAGCACTCTCACCAGTACAAGCTGGAAATGGGCATTCAGAAAGTTCCAGACACATGTCCGGAGAACTAAATCACACTTTTTTGAAATAAACTAGTAGCAATAATCACAATATACAGCAACATGAGTAAACATTAAATATAGATTCATAAGCACTCATGAGTGAGTCTTTGAGTTGTGAGTACTAGATTGCTTGTCCAAGCAACTTGTTACAGATGAGTATAGAATTCTCAATATCACATCATTGAACATCACTAATACAGATGCTTTTATGATGTTTCACATTGAGCAAAGATTTACTTAGTGTAATAGCATAGGGAGTGCTAATACTTTGTGTACTCATTTACTTTACAGTACATTAAATAATATCATTAATGAGGAAAATGAAATTGATAAAATAAATGTAAGAAATACATTGTGATGCATGATTCTGGGAGGAAGAAGGAAAGAACTGCTCCATGCATTCCTTCCTCCATTTACAAAATAAAAGACAACATTTTTCCATTGCTATTTAAGAGGAAATACTCTACCACAAGAGTGACTTGGTTGCAATTTACAATGCGATACTTTTACCCAGCCTCATTAATTACAGCAGAGAAGGCTAACTGGCTGCTTTTCCCCTAGTGGAACATGGAAGTACTTAACAGAATGAAAAGGCCAAGAAACCATTCAAAACAGCTTCATCATGATACTGAGGCACATAGCTGGCATTTATCAGGGGAGAAAATCTCTATAGCTAACTTACCTAAGATAAAATGCCAAAAGCAGTTTTTCAATTCTTATGCCTCAGGGCTTAAACACTTCAGAAAAGACAGATTTCTGTCCTGATATCTATAGATGGGCAACTGAAAACCTGAAGACAAGAAAGTTATGCATCCTTGTGAGGAGTTTGTCATTCACAAACACTGGAGCTTCTTGTAGCTGAGCTGCTAGTTTGTTAAAACGAGATGTGAAGGCAGAGACAGTATCTTTTATTAGTCCAGCTTGTACTGCCGGAGAAAAATCGATAACTTTCGGGTGCACAAGCCCTTCAGTTATTTAAAACTCCCTTCAAAATATGCACTTGGGAAATGAAACTCATGAACAGGGCAGACACTAGAAATCCTGGATTCTTTAGAAGGTTTAGGGCATACTTAACTGTGTATATAAGATGCATAAAAACCCCTCTTCCATTTTCTCCTTCAACTCCTTCCAAACACCTCTGTGCGCTCCCTAGGCAATAAATTCCTGTTTCTCAACTATATGAGGAGATAACACTTCCTAACTCCTCTCTATTCCAGAGGCTCAAATACCTTTCCTCCCATTTCTAATTAAACTCAGCAAAATTAAATTCATGGGCACTGTTCCTAACATGCACATAACTTTGAAGTTCATTGCTTGTCTTTCAGGGCTGAGGAAAGACTTGTGTACCCACGACTTTGCCTAGATTCCCAACTATTCCACTTGTTCCAATATGTTAAAAACAAAACCACTGTAGCTTACATAACCACTCTTGGGCATATCTTTAGCACATGTGACCCTGATATCCCAGCACCACTATCGATCTGTTTTAAAAGCGGAGCCAAGTATGGTTAATAGCAAACAATGGCATAGGCAATCGCCTCAGTCCTGGTGACCACTCGTGCTCTAGGAAGCACTACAGGGAGAAGAGCAGACTGTTTAGCCCTTCTATAACACTTCTTTAAGTGGCAGACAGGTAGGAATGACTTGTCAGCAAAACCCTAGCAGAGTCCCATGGCTTGCCAAGGCCACTAGTGCTCATGTTCCCAGCAGATTTTTCACCAAATTCCCAGACTCTCTCAGGTGACATGTCACTCTCTCTCCCATAGAGAGGTATAGAAGTGGGAAATGCTGCAGTAGAAACAGGATGTTTACCAACTGGTACACACTTCAACACTTCCTTTTAACCATGAATCCCCTTATTAATCACCGTGGTTTCAGCAGGTACAAGCGTGACTCTGTTACTTAGATCCAGATAAATTCCTGTCAACCAATCTCAGACACGTCGTGTTGTTCCTGATACTTTTCTGCACCACATGAAATCTTTGGTCCCATGGAGATGTTTTGCACCATGCTTAGGGCGATGTGTAGGATCAACAAAATGTCACATACAGGGGCACACATACATTAAACTTCACAGCTTAGAGACTGATGGAGAAGAAGAGACCATAGAGAAGATCTGTTTCTCTTTCGTCTTCCAGCACTTGCATTCTTTCTGTTTCTTGTATGAACACACCAGAAACCATATGTTCTAGGTTAATTACCCCAATGAATGGGAGAAACTTCTTAATCCAAGGATGACCATTAGCACAGGGATGACCTAAGGGGTTTCTCATGTTTATCAAGCTCATATCAAGCCAGGGATGGCCTGAGAATGCAGCACTCATTTATTTTCTGCAGAGTTTTCTTAAGCTCTGCAGTTCTGTTGGTATGGTGGGAGTCCTTGGTGTGACATTGGGTCTTGTATCCGTGATGTGACATTCTGAACTAAACTGTCAGTCTTAGTCAATGAAACAGTCACGTTAACCATATACTGCTGAAGTCTTACAAAAGATGGGCTAATTTCCACCAGCTGAGCTCTGATACTTACTAATCTTTGAAACACTATCAAAACCATTTTAGCAATATCTTTTAATTAAGTCAATGAATTTTGAGTTCACTTACAAGATTAACAAGGACATTTTTTTTCTGAAAAGGCCCAGCATAGGTATGGTGTTAATGTGCTCATTAATGATGACCAAATTTTTACTGGAATGTTTATTGTACAGCACTATGATGCCAAAGAAAAGCAGATAAGAAAACAGTATTTCATAACAGCTGGATGTCATACATAAAGGTGTAATAGAAGTGTTTTCCAGTGACATACAAACATGCTTATAAAGGGAAGACTTCAGGGGAGGATAATGCAGAAAGAGATCTGGGGATTACAGGGGCTTCTATTCTGAGCACAAGAAAAAAAATGCCACGCCTACAAATAAGGTGAATTCCACACTGAGGTCTTTTGGGAGAGGTTCTGTGTGTGAGCCTTGATACCACAACATCTGAAACAGCTGTGGAGCATCATGGAGAGACTAGTAACACTCATTAGTGCTTTAGAAAATATGTCAGTGGAGAAAGGTAGAATGAATTGTCTGGAGAGTAAAGACTGAAGAAAGATCTGGATAATCTAATTTTCTTTTTTTTTTTTTTCATATAATGAAAAAGGAAATCTATTTTATTATCAATGTTAAAATGGAAAAGAAGCAATATGTCTAAACTACAGAAATGGAAATTTGGTTTAGACACTGAGAAAAATATGAACACCTTTCCAAAAGCCATAACAAGACTCCTGCTTTTTGAGAAGAAAAACTGTGGAAGGAGATTTTAAAAGCCAGACTGGGCAACCATCCTCCAGGAATATCATAGGAACCAATTCTAAAAAGGATAGAGCAAATTATCTAAGACTTCTGGTCGTAGGGTTTTTCTGGAGACATCTTTGCCGTTTGAACATGGGTTTCATAGCGCTTCCTGTGCCACCAGCCATCTGCAGGATACACATGATACAAGTAGCGAAGGACTATCAGACTTGTATCCATGGCTGTGCTTCCCTCCATTAAAAAATGAAAACAAAGTAGTCACTGTCCTCTTTTTCCCTGTCTCCCTTGTTCTCTTTCTGCTCCAGAGATGAACATATTTATGGCTGAAAACCATGTGACTTTTAAAATGCTGGGTGATGAGGACACTGTCCTTTGCTTGATAGTAAAGGTCATGACTGGAGTAATAAGGGACTCTTTTCATAGAAAAGAAGAGAAAAAATGAGAAGAACATCTCAGAAACTTGTTTCACTTTAACATCAGATCTGCAGACGCTTGGTACAAGGTTCAGTTGTCTAGGCACAAGGCTCTCTGGCCAAGACTATGAGACAGTTCTCTGAATCTTAGCTATCTCACTACCTTAATTGTGCCTCTTACAGAGGTGCCACACATGGTTATTGACAAGATGGCCTTGTCACATGTTCAGAATGGTTTTCTTGGCAGAACTCCCCATAGTTACAGCCAAAACAGCTTTAGCTGAAGAGCTTCAACTGTGGCTTCAGAAGGAAAATACAGAATGGGATTGAAATCTCATTCAAAAGGAGCAAAGGGGAATAAAACATGACAAAACTGAAGCACCGAAGCATGGTGCTGCTTAGAAGGAGGATGTCTGGTCTTCAGCAGCAAAGTCAGCTCGGGCTTAGTTTCCTCAGTTTCCCTTCCCTCCCCTTCCCTTGTACATTTTTCATGTATGTTTTAAAAATCCTGTAACATGTCTTTTCCCATGCTCTTCCAACTCTTTGTCATTGACACAAGCCCCTGTCATGTAAAAATGAGTTTAATGGAAAAAAAAAAAAGTCCTTCTTACTCATTATTTTGGTACCTAGCCTGGTTTTATGCAGATAATATATATGGAGTATAGGCTACCTAATGCAATTGTATCCTAAGAGGTTTCCTAACAGTTTTTTCTTACACAGTGTTTTAATATTCTTGATAATGAACTTGAGTGTAATATACACGTGATTTTCTATTAGTGGAATTCTCTAACAATAGAGTAAGATAGATAAAATACGGCTAAAGAGTATTCAAAAAAAGTAATCTGAAATCACTGAACCCAATCATGAAGTGCATTTTAAAAAAATACCACAAACAGAATTATCTGGGCAATTTGGACACAGGATTACAGCAATATAAAACACATTTTGTTCTTAAGATACATTCTGGAGATTCCAAATCTAGCAGCAAATCAAACGACTGACTAGAGGAAAAGGATCATCCACAAACAATGAGTGACAAGTCTTCCAAGACAGGTCATTTATTCCTTGCAATGTGCCCTTATTCGGGAGCAACACTTGACAGCACTCCTCTCAGACTCTATAACAATACCAGCCACCACGAGCTCCAAAAAAATAGTAGTAAATTTCTGCTTGTATATCCTGCTTGTAACTATTCAAGGAAATGTTGCTTTTAAAAAGAAAATCACTGTGGTCTTCCCCAGTAATGTTCAGGAATTATTCACTGGTGGCAACTTCTTGCATTGCACTGCTTCACCTGTAAGCTGACTTTCTAGTGAATTCTACCAAAAATGAGGAGGACAGGCATAAAGCTTTCAGAAACAAACATACTGAATCAGGTGCAGTCTGGGGTGCTCAGCAGCCAGAAGGAAACTCTGCTTCTCTCTCCTCTCTGTACTCATCCAACTACAGATTTCTTTTGACATGGAAACCACATTCTACCACCTGGTACCTTCGACACTCTTCCTCCCTTCGACACCCAAGGCGGGAGAAGGGAGAAGAGACAGTGGCTGAAGGAGACCCGTGCTCTGGTGTGCTGTGCGCCGGGGGGAGCAGCGGGGCGGGGGCAGCGGTGCGGGGCTCTCCATTTCTTCCTTCCTTCCTTCGCTTTTTTTCCTAAAGTTTATTGTAGAGGGGCAACGTTCACGGGTCCGTCACGTGACCCTGACAGGTCCTGCGTATTGAGAGCCAGACCACCCACATAGAGGACGATGGAGCTGCTTAATAGAAACAGGCATGTAATTGTGAGGCTTTCCAGCACTCGGCAGAATGTCTGCGACCGGGGAGGGTTATTTTTTTACATTTTCAGTTCCTCTGGTGTAAAAAAAAA
>VZRL01004710.1:832020-842702 GCA_013397895.1 Origma solitaria
GGAGTGCGCGCGGCCGCGGCGGGGGAGGGGGCGGGCGGCGCGCCGGGGCGGGAGGCTGTGTGTGGTCCTGGGCTTGGACAGCTTTCAGCTGGAGGGGGGCGCGGGGCTCAGCGCTGAAAAAAAAAGAAAGGAAAATAAAAAAGAGGAGGGAGAGAACGAGGGAAAGAAAACAACAAAAAAACTCCGAAAGAAAGGCAGCCGAAGCGAAGCTGAGCCCGGAGTGGGGCAGCCAGCCGGGCGGGGCACCCCGCGCTGAGAGGCATGGCTCCAGGCTGCCGCGGGTTTGGGGTTTAGGTGTGTTCTTGGTGGGTTTGGTTTTTTCTTTTCTTCTTCGTTTTTCTTTTGCTCTCCTTTTTTTTTTTTTTTTTTTTTTTCCCCTGGGGGCAAAATGTTGTTTATTTAGCATCACGTTGCCCCGTTAGCTGCTGGGTCGACGTGGAAACAGAGTTCCTTGACTGCAGCAATTACTGCTCTAGGTTTATGTCAAAGTAGCTTGCAGCAGAATTTGGCTTATAAAAGTTAATATGCGAGGCTGCATAAATAAGCATTACTAAATAGCTCTCTGTACATGTATATGTGGAAAAGCTAGTGCTGAGTGCAAACAAAGTCTGTGCCTGTTCTGAAGGTGGTCTGTCCTGCCCGAGGTGAATTAGAGCGTATGGGATTGAAGTCCGGCCTTGCAGATGACAGCCGTATTGGGGTCAGGATGGGATTCGCGGGTCATTTAGTGAGGGTTGTTTTTTCTGTTTTCTGTTTTTCTGTGGAAAAATCACCTTTTTTTGGTCCATGTAGTGTATGTAGTCCAGGATCTCAAAATATGATGAGATCTGCTGCCAACAAATCTGCCCAAGAAATAGAACAAGGCAGTGCTGGGTCCCATCTGTAGGCAGAGATGTGCAGTCAGAACTAGTACTGGTCTCCAAGTACAGTCCCTCAAATACTAATGAAAGCGACTGAATCTTATTTTTCTTTGCTTTTAATTTTTCTTCCCAACTCACTTGGAGGTTGTTGTGGTTGTTTCTTTTGTCAATTTTTGCTCTTAGGTATTTTGTTTCTGCTTTTCTGTGTTAGGCAAATTAATAGGTGATTGCAGCTCCACCCAGCATGCTCTGCTGACATTTATTATCCTGATGATACTGGTGTTCACTTGCTTGGAATGGTGATCCTATTCAATTAATGCCATCTGCTTTTTGTAGCCTTGTGATACCAAGAAACTGATGATGCCTCAATGACTGAGCTGGCACTTAAAATGCAATTCTCAAGGAAAAAAATAGGATTTGCAAAATAGTTGCTCAGTTCAGTTGCTGCACTGGCCTCTTGTCATGTCATTATTGTTGTGGGGAAGGGGTGGGGGGAAGTCCCTAGTGTAGAATATAGTGGAAATTGATCTCTGATGTTTTTATGGCCAAGATGAACTGATAATGCAACTGGTTTGACAGAATTGACCTATGTAATTTCACATTTATTTAATTTAGTTTTCATACCAAATTTTTAAAAAACCACATTAAAACTCTGCATTTAGAAACCCTTGTATTTCAAAACCAACCAGCAAAGGCTAGCAGATTAAGGTGAAATAAAATATTCTGGATTTACTTTAAATTGACTTCTAGTTTTCCCATTCTAGCATTACATGACTATCTACAGAAAAGAGGCACTGTAGGTAGAGGCACTTGGTAGAGGCACTGTAAATGTTCTGCTCATGAACCAGGGTGTTGAACAAATAAACCTAACAGATAGCAATTGCATGTTTTTGTTGCTAAACTACAAACAGCAGTGCAGATTGGGAGTTTGAGATGGAACAGAGACAGAAAGATAGTATGGAAAATGCGGTTTGTCCTATGTAGAAGTGCAAAGCAGCATCAAACTCATTTTTCCACACTTACATGCAGCTGGTCCTAATAGCTTCAAAGTATGTTTCATGGAGATTGGTATACTAAGGAACTCTTTAGATCCAGGTTTCTTAGAGCAGAAGCAGTGGCTGAATTGTCCTGTTTATTAAAATAGCTGTCTCACTTTTACCTTTTACCTGTTTTGTTTACTGAGAGCTTGAATTAACTGGGCATTGCTGGCCAAATACAGAATCATAGAATTATTTAAGTTGGAAAGGATTCATAATATCATCAAATCCAACTGCTAACCCAGCACCATTGTGTTCACCACTGAACTGTGTCCTTAAATGTCACATCTACACACCTTTTAAATAACTCCAGGGATGGAAATTCATGGGCAGGCTGTTTAACAGTCCTTTCTGCAAAGAAATTTTTCTTACTGTCCAGTCTAAACCTCCCCTGGAGAAACTTGAGACCGTTACCCCTCATCCTATCACTTGTTGCCTACACCCTCCTTTCAGGTAGTTGTAGAGAGGGACAAGGTCACCCCAAGGATCCTCTTCTCCAGGCTAAATTCTCCCAGGTCCCTCAGCCACTCCTCATAGCACTTGTGCTCCATTGTACTTTTCTGGACTTGCTCCAGGACCTCAGTGTCCTTCTTGTAGCGATGGGCCCAGAACTGAATGCAGGATTTAAGGTGTAGCCTCTCCAGTGCCGCGTACACTGGGACAATCCCTGCCCTGGTCCTGCTGGCCGCACTATTGCTGATACAGCCCAGGATGCCATTGGCCTTCATGGTCACCTGGGCACACACTGGCTCATGCTCAGCATCTCCAAGCCTTTTCCTGGGGAAGCTTTCCAGCCTCTCTTCCCCCAGCCTGTAGTCCTGCATGGGTCCAAGGTCAGGACCCAGCACTTCATGTTGTTGAACCTCATACCATTGGCTTCGGGCCATTGATCCAGCCTGTCCAGATCCCTCTGCAGAGCCTTCCTACCCTCCTGCAGATTGACACTCCCACCCAGCTTGGTGTCGTCTGGGGGCTGACTGAGGGGGCATTTGAGCCCCTCGTCCAAATAATTGATAAAGATATTAAACAGAGCTTGTCCCATTCCTGAGCCCTGGGGAGCCCCACCAGAGACTGGGCACTGAATGGATGTAATTCTCTCTGGGACTGGGCATCCAGTCACTTTTTAACCCAGCAAACAGAGCACCTGTCCAAGCCATGAGCAGTCAGTATCTCCAGACCAATGCTGTAGGAAACAATTTAAGGCATTATTAAAGTTCAGGTAGACAATATCCATAGCCTTTCCCTCATCCACAAAGTCAGAAAATGAAACAGGATTGGTCAAGCAGCACTTGCCTTTCACAGCCCCTATCTGGCTGGGTTTGATCCCTTGACTATCTTGTATATGCCGTGTAGATTAATAGTTACTTGAAATACATTTCAACATTTTTGAATGGCTACTGAAGCTTTTTACAGTTATTACTGCTGAATAAGTTGGCAGTATTTACTAAAGGGACAGATTTGATATGGTGTGTTTCTGAATATCATGTAACATAATACAGCCCTGAAGTTTGCTGGAAGTAAGCGGTTGCTTTAAAACCATAACACAATTAATTAACAAATATTGAAGTGAACTTTGAATGAGTTTTAAGATCATGAACATTCCAGGATAAATTATTGAGCCTGCAGCTGTTATGGCTGAAATACTTACATAAGAGGTTTAGAAACTCACCTGGTAGGCAAACTTTCAGAGAGGGAGAGAGATCTCCAAAACATCATTTTTTCAGATTTCTTCTAGTAGTCTTCCCCTTCATGGGGAAGCTAGAATGCTAACTAGAATGTATGTTAGCATTCTTGGCCTTCACTGAGCCTCCTGATACCAAAGTGGCTTTCCTCTCAGCTTGTTTCTTGGCACTAAGTGTTGTAGAGTAGCTTCTTTGTTTTTTGGAGTTTCTTTTAAACACAGTCCTCTTCTGGCTGCTGTTCAGAATACTTCAGTCATAAATGTGTGTTCCACAGTGTCTCCATCTATGTTTCTATCTTGTAGACTTGCTCTCAGCAGTCTTTGCCTGGCACATAAACGTATTTCTCCTCAGCACATGAACAGATCTGCCATATCCATGTGCATACCTTGCTGCTGGAGGGGGTTGTCTGCTGGGGCAGACAAATTCTGGACTGGCATTTTAATGGCAGTTGTGTTATTCACAGCCATTCAGCTTGAGTTGAACTGCTGTGTGTGGGTGTCCATGCATCCTGGAGTTGCGGGGACTGTTTAGCATCTTTATACATTGTACACACAGAGAGAAAAAAAAAAAGGCTTTGCATTGATTTCCTCAGTGACTGAATTTTGTTGGACACAGATGTGCTTTTAGAATCATTCATTCATAACTAAACTAAAGAGTGCTCTGGATGGAAATCGTGCTCATAACTGGTTATGTTTATTTGCTACCACTCTTAATAGGCAGTCTTAAGACCCAGTGTGTCAACAGCGGTCACACATGTAAATTCACAGCCTCTGCTTCTGAAAGAAGGTAGTTTTGTGGCTCCAGAGAAGGTTCTGTTAAATGAAGCTTGAAATTTGGCTACTGCTATGCCTTAAATGATGTTAATTGGAGCAGTTTATAATGGGAGAGATGGTCGAGCCTTGTGCTGTGATAATTCATTTCATGTCATCATTATCTTGGGATTTTTTTTCTCCTCACTTTTAAATTTGTTTTCTTCCTTAAGTGGTCAAAGATCTTGCTGTTCTTTCCTTCCTTTCTTGCTTTCTTCACTTTTTGCACTAGCTGTAGCTCAAACTATTCCTTCCTTAAGTAGCCCTCTTCACAAAGCTTTGTGAAACTTTGTGAGCTTGAACCGAACGCTAACATGCAGAGCCCCTTCGTTAAGCCAATTTGAAGGAAGAGGGTGGGTGATATAAATAGGTAGGACAGCCTGCAGGGAATGTCTCAGTAGCTGCATAGTTTAGTTCAGGTATGTGGAACAAAGTGAATGTGTTCTAATTGTAAGTGAATTAGGATGGAGTGTGTAAATCAGAAGCACCTTGTAAGTTGAGATTTGAGCTATGTGTAGTGCTGTTTCCTTTCTCTCTTAAGGGACAAAAATCAGGTTGCTCTATTGTATTTATGGCTGACCTTTCTTAAAATATGTTAATCTACCCATGCAACTTAAAAATGAGGTGAAAATGGGGAAAGTGTGTGAGTGATGCAGGAACCAGTATTAAATCCGTAGATTCTCAGTTTTTTTAACCCAGCAAGATTAAGTGCAGGTGGAGAGAAAAGTTGTTCTTAAGTTCTGCCTAAAGGCACCAGTTAACTTTACACTAGTATTCTTTGGAGAAACAAAAAAAAAATAGATCAGATCTGTGTGACTTTTTTGGTTCCAGGAGACAAATTTATGTCCACAGGCTGAAGTAACATGTTTGGTTTGAGTACAGTTAGCAGGAATTGATCCAGTTTGGTATGATTCTTTTCTCCCACAAATGTGCATTTGTGGACAGCAGCAGAGTAGTGCTGTTTTAGATGTGCTTGCTCCTGCATCACCACACTGGCATGGCAATAGTGGCAGAAGAGCAGAAGTTACTCTGCTCTTCAGCCTGTGGTGGGGTGATGGCAGGCTCTGTGGCAGTCAGATACATTGTCTCTACATCACATCACCAAATTCATTAATTCCTGTGAATCAGGTGACATTAGAGCTTACTTATCCCTCAATGCTGTCTTACGCTGTGTTGTGTTCCTCAGCGTTTTTTGAAAGTTGCTCATTGGAAGGTATTTATATGGAAAATTTCCAAGCCACTGTTTTGTTTTACTTAAGTATGATAATTTATTACATGTCTTTCTTTCCATGTGATAGCTGAAGGATGGTCATCTGAGCAACATGCTTATTTTAATGTTTACTGATAAAGCACAAAAGTATTTCAGTCCATGCTACTGTTTTGAAAAATAACATCAAATTCTAATATTTAGGCTTTACATGATATTTGTGGATAAAAGCATCAGGGCAGTGGATGTTACATTCCTTTGAATTTGAACTCCCTCTGTTTCTGTGTATTGAAAGGTGATAAGAAAATATGTTTAAAGGTTTTAGTTATATGGATATTTATTTGATGGTCATCTTTCAAGAGCCTGCTATTAAATTCAAAATCACTGGAGATCTCTGTTAAGTTCCATCTTGACAGGAAATCCACATCATTGCTTGGAGATGGTGCTCCTTGCTGAAAAGCTTATACATGAAAAAATCCCTGCAGCTTCAGTACATAAAATTCCTCTTTTATCTGTAAGAGTTTTAATGAAGATATTGCCTTTGACCATTCTTTGGTCATTGAAAAGGTAAGGGGTGAAATTGTTAATTCACTGAATGGAGTGGCAGAACTCGGGATGACTTCAGTGTGACCAGGCCTTATCCATGTACAAAGCCACAGCAGACTAACAGTGTACCCATGTGTTAACCTCATCAGGGAAGGAAAAGAGAAGCTCCTCCTGTAGAATTGGCACCCCTCTAAGCTCTAAGTGCATTGTTTCATAGTTCCTTCTGCCTTTCAGACTTCAGAGGCATTTAATTTACTCAAGGCTGGAGAAAATTAATCTTCATTATTATTTCCAAAGTTAACACTGTTGCCAATGTTCCTGTCAAAATGTGCTCTACAGATCATTGTTTGGAAGGGTCTGTTCCTTTCTCTGTTGGAATGTGTATTTAAACAGGGCGGCGCCTTGACTATGCCATTGTCCTCTTCTTCTGAACTTTGAGTGTCATCTTGTGCTCTGGGGAATTTGCTGCTTTTGAACAGGGTTTGAATGCTTTTCTGTAGTTCTGGAGAGCTTGCAGATTTTGGTACAGAAGTGCTGAAGTAAAATAGAGTAGTTGAAAGCAGCATTGCTTTGGGGTTGTTCCCCATGATGCTGTTGTGCTGAGAAGGAACAGGGAAAGCATAGGTAAGCAGAAGACCTAGTGCAGATATAGAGATGGCTTCTGCTGAAGTTGTGGTGCTATGTGGACTTGGTGGTGAGTGGTTTGGGGCCTACTACCAACTCTTGCCACCTGCTAAGTGGCCTGGTTTTATGTTTGTTTGCCTGTGTTTGTAGAGAACTGGCCTTCCTTCCTCATTATTCATCAGCAGTCAGTGGGTTCAGAAAAGAATGAACTCTAAGGAGCTCTAAAAGTCATGGGTACTCAAGCTTGGTTTCAGTATAGAATACATTAAAGTAAACCTGAGCTACTCACCCTGAATCCATCCATTTTCATGATTTTTTGTGACAAGAGATGGTCCGAGCCCTGTCATTACATAGTATTTTTGGTGGTTTCCCAGAAAGTCATAGTAAGATGTAGCATATGCATGTAACAGTTCTTGACGACTCAACAAATTCAATGGCTGTGGCATCCAAGTGAATGTTGCACTTACTCATAACTGTTAGGAGGCTCCAAAATATGACAGCTTCCAGATGTATGAACCAACTGATCCCTTTGTTTAGATTACATACCACAGCTGATGCCTAGATTAGTGCTGGCTGGACAAAGCTATGGGAGATTTGTCTGGTTTCCACAATGCCATGTTTATATTTCATTTGGATTTTTCCTTCAAAACTGACCTCCCTATGACCTATTGGAGCTCTGTCCACTAGGATGCTGGTTTTTATATGTCTGCAACTTCTTTCCTTTTTGTGTCTAATGGAACATGTTCTCATTTTCACACGCTTGGACTATTACGCACAATCTTTTTAACTTAACTGTGAATTACCTGCTTCAACCTATAAGCACTCAGGTAAAACCATGCTTGTAAAGTTCTTTGCCCCACAGCTAGCTTTTTAAGAATGTTCTGATTGGTTGAAACAGCATTTTGGTTATAGATCTTGTGGGGCTGATACTTTTCAGGTATCTTCTTTTGTATATAGAATAAAGTTCAGTCCTTTGGACAGTGCTTTTTCTATCTACAGATGATGGTGTATATATACATGTCTCTAGATGCTCTTTTTCAGAGTTCAGCAGGATCTGGAGTGCAGACTTCTATCAAGAAGTTCATTGTTCTTTGTATATATTGTACAGTTTATGTATTTTCTCAATCATTCTTGTTTATCTTCAGTATGCCTTTGGTTCTTTTAATTTTGCGATCTCTCCTGCCTTGTAGTAAGCAGGAAGTCTTGCTCCAGTTATGTTGTGAGTTACTCTTCCCTGGGAAAACCTAAAGAAATCAGTAAAACCTCTTAAGATCTGCATGACAGTTCTACACTAATAAAGTAGTCACCTATCTGAGTTTAGGAAAATAAAGATGCACAACTTTCATTAATACTTGAGAAACTTTATTCATTTTCCACTGTTGATGCTTTGCTGGAGTGGCAGATTCCCAAGATGGTGCCTCATGACAGAAAACTCAGTGCTTTAAAGTATGATTTCTGTGCTGAGAATGCATGCCATGTTATAATGGCCACTTCATTTCTGTGCCCATGAACAAAGGAGAACAGGAAAATATTTTGCTCCAGTTTTACATAATCTGTGGTATTTTATTACCCACTGAGATTGTGCCAAATATGACTGATGAATACCATATACAATAAATTATATTCACCCTTGCTGTCAATTGAGTGACTATTGACTTGGGGTAGCTTTTATTGTACAGTACACTAGAAATAGATGGAGTTGCAAGGAGTAACTTTTAATTCAGAATTTAAAAATAAAACATTTTGCTTGATTCCTTTTTTCACTGTGTAAACTTAGTTTAATATCTGAAAATACAGTGTACTTGTTCTTACTTCCGCTCTGTTATTTTAATTTGTTATCATCTCAGTTACTATAAACATTCTGATTTTGGCAGAAGTAGTTCCATGAGGTAGAAAGTTCTTTATAGAAACTGCTGACCATATACATGTTTTGATGTATGGTGAATTTTAATTTTGGTTTTTAGAATGAATGTCTTGGCTTTAACTTCTGCTTGGTTTTGGAAAACTTAGTTATTCCAGTGCTTGAGCAAAATATGTAAGAGGTAAGGGAATGAACAGAACCATAACCTGACTCTTCCTGCAAAGGTTCTGCTTCTTTAGAGAATTGTACTGAATTTAATTCCAGCTTAAAATATACAAGTAATCATTGTGTATTTGAAACATCTGTATTTTGCTCATGTGCAAGCACATGTGCAGTGTTGTACACCCATATACCTGAAGCTGAAACTCAGTTCTTAAACTGTAGTACAGTCTTCTTTTATTAACAGTGAGATAAATTAAAAGAAACAGTCTTCTCTTGTTTACCAGTATGATGCATTTCTGCTTTTCAGTCAGTAATCAAAAGTTAAGTGCAGCAAACTAGAAATGAGCACTGTTGAGTCAAGTTGTATGATTTTTTTCCCCTGTTAAATCATTGCTTAAGGGCTTCTGGCCCCTAGCTCAGGAATCCTGCCCAAAAATGCCAGATGTATTACACAGTCAAGGATTGCAATGTAAATAGTGTTCCGTGCCATGAGAGCAGGGTGGTCCATCTCTGAGTGGGAAAAAAAAAAAAGAAAAAAAAAGAAAAAAAGGAAAATCCACATGCTCTGAAATAAACAGTAGTTGTAGTGTTATTTCTGGTTTTGGCTGCACAACCAGTGTTTTGGAGCTGAAAGAACACAGATAAATTAGGGCTTTGGACTAGCAGAAAATTGAAACTGAGATGCTAGAAAGCAAGATGTGTCTTGGCTGAGGGTCTATAATTTAGTCAAACAGGCAATGTAATAAGTAAAATATTAAAGTAAAGACCACTGCTGACAGGCAAAACCTGTTACTTTACCTTATTGTGAGCAGCAGTCTCTTGCACATGGAATCTAGAGTGGACAAAGAATGGGAAGTTGGGAATGCACAGACATAGGGTTCTTCTTGACCCCACGCTGTGACTGGGTGTGTTACTGGACCTTCTGAGCATAAACATTGCTGAGCTGTTCTTGTTTTAATTAAATCCCTTTGCTGTATATTAACAGTGATCTACCTTCCAGTGTGCTTATCTTATTCAGATGCGGTAGTGGATATAGAAGGTTTATTTGCACGTTTTTCCATTTTGTGTATGAACATGCCATTTCATAACATTTAAAACTAGTTGAAAGAAGATTCCACAAATTTAACCTGAAAGGAAATTGCCAAGGGTGATGCCATAATCAGATTTTCGTTTTGGTTATCTGACAAATCCGTGAATTGCCATAGTTTCCTTGGGTGTGTGCAAAGGAGAAAGGGGTTATAGGAACTTACTTGTATGTGATAAACTGTATTTAAATAGAAACAGGAATGTAATCCCAATGCAGATCTTGGTGTAATCTCCTCAGTGTGATACTCAGAAGAAAGATGAGCTTTAGGGACTCAATTAAACATCTCCCTTCCTGCTGACAATATGATAGCATTAAAAAAACCCTTATCCTTTATAACTTTAATTTTTTTTTCTTTCTAAGTTACCTTTTCTGTAATGGTAAAAAACTCTACAGCTACTTAAGGAGATACTTAATTGCACCAGTTCTTCTGGTGAGTATTTCCTGTGCATTTTTCTGATTTGCTTCACGACATGGGCCTCATTCGGATTTCATTTACACCAGTCCTCACTGAGTTTTTGAAGAGTTCCCATAATCAGAAGAGAAGAGCAGCCCTTGCTGTTTAGAAGCTGATGCTGTTTCAGCAGTAGGTAATAGAAAATGCAATATTCTAGTGGAAAGAAACAAAAACTGAAACATGTTTAGTTTGACTTCCAACTATAGACAAAAGGTAGCAACTTGAGAGAATTGTGATCAGGTGTAAATATCTATTAAACTGCTCTTTCTAGAGATTTGGGGAAATAGGATGACCTTTTTCTTCTTTTTTTTTTCCTTTTTCTTTTTCTTTTTTTTTTTTTTTTTTTTAATTTG
>VZRL01004710.1:842707-923491 GCA_013397895.1 Origma solitaria
AATGATGTGCTCTTTTTTTTTTTTTTTTTTTCTTTTTTTTTTTTTTTTTTTTTTTTTTTTTTTTAAATAGGCTACAGTTTCACATGGCTTGCAAAAGAAATCTTTCTCCCTTTTTGTTTCCCACACCAATTGATTTATCATTTTGCTTGCAAGCAGACTTAGAATGTTAGGGCAGGAACACACTCACTTTTTTCTCGTAACTTTTTTGTTGCGGACCGAAACCAGTTGACTTGAATAAATTTTTCTGTGGTCTGAATGAAGCCAGCAACGTGGAAAAATCTTGCCATTCAGAGCCGTCTGAATGTACATTTCAGCCACACAGTAAGCTGTATTGGTAGGCAGTGGACTGCTAAATACAACCATTTTTCGCAGCAGAGAGTTAGACAGGTGATTAGCATAATTAGCACAGAGTAGGCTATACATATGGTAATGTTAAGTGTGTAAATGCCAGCTGCGGTGTAAAATTTATGTCAGGGGTCGACAGGGCTGTGCGAAAGTATTGTGTTACAGCTGCAGGTCAAAGCCTCCATTGCTATAGCCCCTTTTCTCTTGTCGGTGAATGCGCTAAACAGAAGAGAAAGACAGAAATATAACAGATAAGGCTTTGATTGAACAGCCTGGTTCTGTGCAAGAGGGACTTCTGTTAAAAACCCCCACCCCCCAAAATTCCCCCAAAAACTCCACATGTAAAACAAAGTCCCACTCTTTCATTATAGATTTTATTTTGCATCATGCCAGCTATTAAAGTGTTGCAGTCTTTGAGTGATGTCATTACGATGGGATGAGGGGAATCTTGCTGTGGGGGGAGAGGTGGGGGAAGTACAAGGTGGGTAATTATGCTTTAAAGGGCAAAAACAAACAAAAAACCCCTTTAATTCACCTTCTCCTTTCTGCAATCCAACCCATTTTTAAAAAATGTCTCCGTTACTTACTGCACTTAGGGGGGTAGGAATTAAATAGTCTTGAAGGTAACGGCATTAAATGTAATAAAATCTCAACAGTGCAACAATCTTGGAGCTGCATGACTGGTTTTAGACTAAGTGCCAGAAGTTCCTCTGTGGTTTTGTGTGTGGGTTGCTACACTTATTCCCCAGGTTCCTCCCACCTCCTAAACCACTAAATTCTTTATAAATTAAAAATGACTAATACAGGTTTCTTGTTTTAAAGGAACACAGCGTTGAAGGGCACACATCTTTTTCAGCATTTGAGGGGGAAATCGGTAAATCTTTTTGTTGCTGTAAACTGTTCATTCATATATTTCACTTGCAATTTCCTCCCTCCTCCCAAACACCCCCCCCCACCCCCGCTTTTGTATTTTTTGTAGCCGGCTATAAGGAGTGGTGGTGTTGACAGAATATAGTTCACACCACACTGACCTTGTGATGAAACTTCCTCACAGCCGCAGGGGGTCCTTATGAATCGGCCTCTAATCCAGCTAATCCCGCTCGCAACAAAATCATGAAAGTGGCTCCCAGCGATGTGTGTTTCCCTGCGCAGATGCCGCGGGAAGGAGCGGCGTTGGGAACGCAGCAGCGCCTCGGGGCCGGGGCGGCCTTTGTGCGCGGCTCTCGGGGCCGGAGGGTCCCCGCGGGGCAGGGCTGGGGCTCCAGGCGGGGCCGGCTCCTGCTGGGAGCTCCAGCTGGGACCCTGCCGTGTGCCCCCGGGCATGGGGGGCTCCTCGGCTTCCCTCCGCCCCACAGCTTGAGGCTGTTCAGAGGGAGCGCGGCCCTCTGCGCTGGGCTCGGTAGTGAGTGGCCCACAGGGGAAAATGAAAGCCGCGCTGAGGGCTGTGCTTGGCCGTTTGTTCGGCTTGCTTTCACGGCCCTTCCCGCCTCAGCGTAAACCTGGCCATATGGTCACACGCCCAGGGTGTCTGACGGGAAACTCTGAGTGCATCCCGCACAGAGTAAGACGAGCTGTGTCCCGCTCGGTGTGAATGGCGAGGGAGCGGTGAAAAATGGGCCTCCTGACAGATGCAGCGCGGGCTCGGGAGCTGGTGGCCACTAAGAAATATCGAGGTGGGGGAAGCTGTGACAGGCAGCAGGTTCGGGGCTGGGGGGGAGCGCTGACCTGACCTGATTGTGTCCAACAGTGAGAGCAGTTCTGCTTCAGTGCAAAGCCATTCAGAAGGAAGCTGCTTAGGCAACAACAGATGGTACAGCAAGCAGCTGGTAGGGAATACTTGAAAGGAACTGTACCCTGTGTCATAACATGTTCATTCCTTTCATTTTTGTATATGTTAGTTTTGCCATCTCCTAAAAGTGCTGTTTAGGAAATGGTATCCTCTAAAAGGTTCTGGATGCTCTTTGCATCTGTCTGCATTGCTGTTTGCTGCTCCTTAAAAAAAAATTCATTCAAATTTTGTGCTACTCCATATACAGATGAAATTTGTGCTATCCCAGGAGTACAGATGAAAAGACCTAAAAGTGCTGCTTTTAACCACACAGGAAAACAATTACATATTTGAGGAAAGGGCACTGAGAGGTTAAATGAAAAGTTTGGCCTAGAGGAAAGCTGACTGCTGTGGAACAACACAGAAAATTGTTTGTAACATATTACCCAGCAGAAGCTCTTATTCAACCTAAAGTAACTTAAAGAAATTATATTCAGCTGTTTTGAAATCCTTAGCTTTAGGCCTTGAAGCCCCTTACATACCCTTCTCAGCAGAACTCCTCTAAACTCTGCCTCTCTCGTACGATTGAGGATTTCCGCTTGTTATGAAGCGTGCTTGGCTGTTATCTGAAGTTACTGAAGAATAAAAGTTCGGCTTGCTCCTTGTGGAGTGTAAACTGTTAGGTGAGCATAAACTGTTGGGAGAGTTGCAATAGTCTGTATTAGCTGTCTGTCCTTATGGAAGGGAGTCTCCTCGATATCTAGGAAAAGGCAGAGTCTAAGACACTTTGTTCCTATTCCTTTGCTACTTGAGCGGTAAGATTCAGTAGCGGGGCTTCTCTTCTGAAAACTGTGGTTTAGTTGTGACTTGAAGGGACCGTGTCTTTGGAAGAAAGGATAGTTCGCTCTCCATGCCCGTTCACTCCTCAGTTTCTTTGTTGGGATGGTCAACAAGGATGCCCGTTGTGACAGTGGTGTTCTATAATGTGGACACCTGCCCAGTAGGAAATGGACTGAGACCTCCAACTCATTTCACATAAGTTAGCAAACAGCTATCAGATGGTAAACAACTTGTGGTCACTATTGTTCCTGGCTGGATTAGAAACGGTGACCCAGAGGTGAACAGCTCATATCCTGTTACCAAGGACATGTGTCGCAGCTCAGTAAGAAGCCACTGCATTTTATGTTTAATTGAAAACTTTGAATTGCATGTACTAGTTTTGTATATTATTGTATGTTTCAAAGCTATTATTGTATGTTGGGTTTGCTTTTTTTCTTAAATTTGTACTGTTTAATTTGTTCATTTTGTTTTGCTGTTTTTTCCCTGCACTTTTCCACTCTCACAACGTAGATGGACATGAAGCAAGAAATCAAAATGTCTGATTTTCTTTAGCAATCTCTCTGTTTTACCCAATTAGAAAGAGTATTTATATGCCCATAGGCAACACAGATGTATATATGTAAATTCAGCTTTTAGCTGACTTTTAGAAAGAAAAGGTATTAATTCCTAAAATTGCAGGGAAGGTTTCCCACCACAAGCAGTAGCAGCTGTTGTTGGGCTGTCTTCCTGAGTATGCAGACAGCTTTGTGTCCTTGTCACAGCTCTAAACTTTATCATACTGTGACAGAATGAAAAGGCAACTTTGATGTGTGTTTTTATTTTTGCTATTCATAATCATGTCAGCATTAATGAAATTTGTAACAGCAACACTGGAGTCATCCCCAGCATGTGTGAGGAGTAACTTAACTCATATCATATGATGGCTTGAGAGATAAAAAGCAGCCTTTTGAAGTGCTTTGTTCTTGGGTTTTTTTTGTCAGCTTCTTTCTTTTTTTTTTTTTTTCATTTATAGTTTTTTATCTTTGCTTTTTTTCTTCTTCTTCTCCCACCCCCCTCTTTTTAAAATAAAAATGAAGAACCTGGTGTTATCTAATTCTCAGTGTGTCAGAAATCGTTGAGATGGTCATATTGCTTTTACATTTTCCTAAAGTCATTGGTGCTAAAGAGATACTGATATTGGTTAAATGTTCTCATTGGGATGTGATGATGTTCTAGATGGTGTCCTTTTGTTGTGTGGTATAACTGGGGAGAAGGATATGTGTAGAGTGTCCACCTGGGTGTTGGGAAGGGAGATAGTAGGGTGCAGGCTGTTTTAACCTGGGTGAGCATGACAGCTGCTCCATGTGTGCTATACAGATGAAGAAATGTGTATTCAGCAAGTGCTGTGCAAGTAAACCTAGACAGACACAGCATGCAATTTCTGACTGCCTGTAGTGCAGTACTGGCACAGATCATGTCTAGCTACATGATTAATATGATATTTTTTTACTGAGCTGCTGCACAGTCCACTGAATGACCATGTAATCTCTTTAAAACGCTGATTGTTAAAACCACTGTGTTCTAGCTCTTGTAAGCTCACCATTTGTCAACAGATTTTTTTGGTGGCTCAGTTTCATTCACTTTCTATGACATCTTTATTTTGCATTGCCTTTTTATAATGTAATCCTGATGGATTTATGAGAGCCATCCTTAGCATCATTACAGTATCAGATACATCGTATTCATGATAGGTTATATCTGAGCCAGTAGTTAATACGTTTAGAGATCAACCATGTAAACCAATAGCAATTCTGACTCTACAAGCAGAAGGCATTTTAAAAGTTTAAAGAAGTGGACATTCCAGCAAGTCTCATTTCTGACTGACTAAACTTGGACTTCCAGAAGGTGTTTGGCGCTTTCTCCCAGCAATTGGTTTTGCCTGTCAGGCCTAGAGGATGATAATTCTGAGGAAGGTGCTGTCTTCCCTGCTCTTCTGTCAGGGTGCTGACTAAAATTGTCTGTGTGCAGAAAAACTATATTCTGTTGCTGACAAAGAGCAGCACAGACCAGCTCAAACATCTGAGAGAACATGAAGACAGAACTCCCTAGAGTGCAACAGGAAGCTTTAAATCAAAAGGCCATTATTTTTCTGTGCCCAGTAAGAGGCAGGATAGTCTTCATATCTGCCAGAGAACTCAGCTCTTTATATCAGTTTCTTTATAGGCAGTTTCAATTCTGTGTAAGTAGTATTTGGCTGCTGTGTTTTTTTCTCATGAGGTCTATGTTGCTTTATCAGTAAAAATGGAAATTGTCATTGGTGTCATTAGATACTGCTTTCTGCTCTGTGGCAGGTGTGAACGTTTGTGATCCTGGTACCCAATTAGGATGGGGAGGCAGAACTGTGTCTCTGATTTATCTATGTGGCGTTGTGATGGGCTGAAACTAGCCTCATTGCTTGGTGCTAGAGTAACACTTGTGTACATGTGTTACAGAGATGCACATGTGAACAGCACAAGAAGAGACTCCGAGAGGAAATGGAGTAGAAGAAAGCTCATAACACAGTCACAGTTGCGGGAGATGGGCTGTGCAGGGTGTCAGGGAGAGAGCTATGGAGTCCCTTTCTGGTTCCCATCCTGTCAGAGAGAGGGTACAGAAGGGTGAGAAGGCAGGGTGGAGGGGGCATGTCTGTTCTCCTTGTAAGTCTGGCATCTTGTTCTGTACACTGCTGCTTTTTGGGTTGGTTGGTAAAGGCTGAGTCCCACCAGGTGAACAAAATGGGATATTATTCTCAGTCTCTATATATGGTTACTGGCTCGTAAGGGTTTTTTTATCTCCTATACCTCCTGTTGTAGTGATAAAAGGTATTGAAAATTGCAGAGGTTGCCTGCCTTAGCTATTGCTCAGGCTGTAAAGTCAGCACTGAAAGGGGTACTAATGAATACACCTGATTTATCAAAAATCTGATCATCTTTTGGAGAGATGAAATGAGAACATTATTTGTGTGAGATGTCCATAACTGTTCTATTGATTCTATTGCTTTGAGTTGTTGCTGCCAAAAGGCTGGGCTGGAGTGCTCTAATGCTACACTTCTAAAGTCTTGAAAAAAAATTTAAAAGGTGGTGTTGCTCAAACAAAGCAGAAGTGTGTCTGCCCCTGAGGTGCTCAAATGGAAACACTTTAAGGCTCACAGTCTTCAGAATGGAGGTTCTCCAGAAAATTTTTCTCTGTTCATGTACCTAAAGCCTGTCCCAGAAGAACTTAGGCTCCAAAACCAGTAGGTATTTGTGGAAAACTTGGCTTTGGTTTCTCAGAGTCTGTCCTTCACATTGGTAGGCAAACATTTTTATCCTAAATGTTTGTCGCTCAGGAGTGTTCTTTTTTGGAGAGAGCTTGCTGTCTACTAAGCTACTGGTGGCGTGGTTGTGCACAAGGTAGCTATTGAATGGTTAATAGAGGTAGTGTTCATGTCCAAGAAAAATAAAGAAACCTCAGGCTATGTGATGCAATTCCAATAATCTGAAATGAAACATTGTAAGATACTCTGAAAAATAAATATTTCATGCCTTTAGAGCCACTGGACAGTAAATTAATAAGCAGTGATTTTTGGCTATCACTCATGGCTTGATTTAGCATTGATCTCTAAGTGTGACAGGGGTCAGATTTACTCCTCAGACTACTTAGTGTGGAAGGGACTGCAGTGGTGGGTTCCAGACTTCTTTGTAATCACGTTAATGTCATTCCACGTAAATTTTGAATGCTGGTTGTGAGAAAGGTGTAGGTGAGACTGACATTCTCAGTGGAAATTCGCACAAGCTGAATGGCACAGGAACTTCAAAATGGGTACTAAGTTAGTGGAAGGAAATGTGTCAAAAATTGTGCCAATGAAAACATATACAATTTCATTCTTACATCACTGAAGGGTGCATCAGTATTATGCACCGATGTTAGTGCAAATGTACTCTAGAGACAAGCAGTTCTGGTTTCCTGGGTGCTTCTCACTTAAGATGTACTGAAGCATTTTAATGTGTGATGACTGAAACACTAGGACTGTGACCCCAGTGCTGAGTAATGGGATCTAGAGCCTTTCACCTATAGGTCATGGGTTCAGGTCTGCCCCAAGTTAAGGATGACTAAAACTTCTTGCCACCTGACAGCTGTTCATTGCTTTTGGGGGAGGGAGACACAGTGGTCCTTACATGGTTCTTAGCAACCCAGCAACCACAGTGGCAATTAGTGCTGTCTTCAGGGCCTTCAAAAGGGCAAAGAATTACCTTGACCAGCTTCTGTTCCAGTTGGTGAGGAGGCTCAGGAGGAGCAGCAGTGTTTTTCATGGTATGGAATGCTGACTTGTTCAAGGCAGATCAAGAGTGTTCTGGCAAAGAGCTAATAGGGAAGCCTGTATATATCAGAGAGGGTGGGGAAGAGGAAGACACTTTCCCCTACTCTGGAAGAAACGGCTTTTTAACAAGAACTAATACTCAGCAATAGAGATGCTGTCTGTTCAAACACATACTTGAGAATTAGAAATTGATACATTAAATGAGAAATAATGCCAGGATACTGGTGTTACTGCTTTGCTGTGATTTTTCTCCCTTTTTTTCCCTTTTTTTTGCTTTGTAGCTAAATCATGCAGATGGCATGGTATCTCATTTTTAGTAGACAGACACCCATGGTACTGCTGGAAGGGTAGTGTGCAAGCCACTGTGCTGTGTTACCACCATCCATGAGACACTGCATTGACATGCTACTTAAATCATGTTTGGATTATGGGAATTTGTGCCATTAACTGAGCCATCTAGGTACTTAATCATAAGGAATTGTGTAATAAAGGACTAGAATGCCATCAAGTGGCTTTTGGTATATCAAAAAAAGAGAGTGATATGTGGATTTTGTTATTACAGTATTAAAGGGAAATGGCTCTTTGATATGAAATAGAACTGGAAGTACTTGTACTATATGCCATACGCACAATTTCTGTTAGTAGCATTTTGAGTGTAAAATGTTGTTGTCACCAAGTAGAAGAAAACAGAGTCCATAAAGGAAAACCACAAGACACCAGCATTTTGTTCATTGATCATATTTTCCATTACATCACTTGTCCTATGGTGTGGAAATCCTATTACGACTATAATGCTATTTTTTTTTTTCTTACAAGTGTAAGGAATGACTTTCTGCAGTGTGTGTGAGTCTTGAAAGTGGTATCTTATATATCCAGCACAATGAGGCCAGAGGCTTTGGGTACATTTCAGGGACATTTTTAGTGGTTTCTCTCTTAGGGTTTTGCACCATTTGTGGATAATCTGGGGAGAAAAATAAAGCAACAAGAGGCTTGATTTTACAATAATGCGTGCTCAGCTAATTGTGGAGGTTTAAGCTATGTGAGTATGGCAGTGATCTTTGCAAACATTTAACTCAAATAAATTGAAGCATAAAAACTTCCCTTTTTTGGTTTTTTCTTCCCTTTTGCTCTCTTTTACTTCTGATATGTTGAAAGGCCACTGATGTATCCACTTGCTTCTGGTCTGTTGATATGTTTTCACATAATCTGGTTTTGCAGAGGAAAATTCTGTTGATGTACATTTATGATCTTCTTGTACCTGACCGCTACATTGCATAAACTATTTGCATTTGCCTGCGGAGTTACCTTTGCTGTGTTTGGCTGAAGAAATGTAGATAATGGACCCATCAAAGGAATGGTTAAATGGTGTAATGCCTTAAGAAGAACGTGAAGCAGATCTGCTGGTGGGCTCTGGAATCTGTGCCCAGCTTTTTGGGTGGTTTTGCTATTCCTGTCTTAAATGTTACAAAGGGAAAAACCAGCTTCTGTTCTGATGACTGACTTGCATGATGCAATTTTGATTAGCTAGATCTGCCTTGTTCAGTGAAGTTAATGTGGTTTGACAGGACCTTGATTAGGAAGTGATCATCTCTGTTGATAGTAAACAGTTGGTCACTTTCAGCAGAGATGGGAATGATGCCCTTTGTCTTGCATGAAGTATGATTTGTTGGTTCAAGTTCTGGTTAATTTCAAAAGGAAAGTGTGGGTGGAATGGGAGAGAATATAGTACCAGGACTAGAAGTTTATGGTAGACTCTGCAGTCCTCATAACATTGGGGCTTTATTGTCTTGACTGCCATTGAGACACAAAAGAGGGAGAGAGTAATTTTGTCTCTGAAGCACCTGCTGTGTAAAGGGTTGTGAAAGAAAAGTCTGGTTACAAGACATACAGATTAGGATAACTCTGCTCCCTTATTTCCCGTATTCCTGTAAGATAAAGCAAAAATCAAGTATCAAGGAGTACTGGTTGGTGTGGAAAGACAGCAGTGAGCTTGAACATGGGGCTGATAAACGAAAGTATTTTGGGAGTTTAAATCTTCATAAGAATTAACAATAACATTTTGTTACCATGCAAATGCAATCTCAGTGATAGTATGTCCTGTCCTGTGACTGTTGTAAGAACGATGTTAAAAAGTTCTAAAGGGACTCTAGGTAAAAGAATTGTACTTTGATTTATTTGTTTTGTTTTTCTTACTGTGTGCTGGTCTCTGTTCTGTAGTATAAAGGAGGTAATCCCACATGTGACAGGCTGAAAAAAATTGAGTGTGTTGCAGAAACACTTATTTCTTCAAAGAATTCTTAAACAAGAAATTAAGCAATGCTTTGTGGCAGAATGTCTGTATGGTTTAATTGTTGAGGGTCTCATTCTGACAGCTTTATGCATGCAGGGGCCCAGCTTCTTGCCTGGTGGTCGTTTTAGCCCCAGGGGTGTTACGGGTGGGTTGAGAGCCCAAGTGATTGAAAAAGTATGTCTCTGTTCGGGCTTGGGAATCTCATCTCCCACTCTGCCAACTGGTTATGGATCAGTCTTCCATTATATGGCCTAGGAAGAAATAAATGTATGTGCTTAATTTCTGTTCACACTGTTGCAGAGCTGAACTTTGGCAGTAATTCAGATCACCAGTGTCAAGCTTACTAGGACTCAGAAAAATGTAACAAATTAGACCAGATCTGTAGCTTGGGCTTACATTCTTGTCCTCTTCATCTGGATGTGGTCTTGATTCAGCTAGTGGGCTGAATTAATTGACATCACCTCCCACATGCATTGGCTAGAGAGACTACAGGGGAGGTTACATAAAGTATATGAACTCTAGCTGACTGAGGTTTTTGTACAAGGGAAGACAGTTTTCCATTCTTACGCAATGTTTTCTGGCAAGGCAAATTTTGTATGGCTCCCTCTAGAGGCTGTTGTCTCTGCAGTCTCCCTCTGCCTCTTTTCTTTTTTCTTTTTCTTTTTTATTTTATTTATTTATTTTTTTTTTTTTCTTTTTTTCCCACCATGGTTTTATATGGAGCACACTGTTCAGCTCGTACGGGTTTAGAAACAGATGTTGCATATGAGCAATCTCCTGCATCACAGCATGTTAAGTCAGGTACTGGGCCACTGGGGTAAATTAGCTGTAGACAGACCTTTCTGCTACACTCAAACTACATCTCTTTATATGAACTTGGCATTTTTTCTTTTTTTATTTAAGGCTGAAGGAAATACTTCTGCTTATGCGCTCTTTGCCTCCTCTTTTTTTTTTTTTTAAATTCACCAAAACGAAACATTTGCCTTCTATCTTTGCCAAATTATTTAGTAGAACAGTGTAAATTAAAGCCATTTATCTTGAAATGTGCTTTTGGAGCAGACTATTTATACCAGTGTAAGAAATTGTAACACAGCATTGTGTCTGGTCTGCCAGAGAGAGGTTTTCCTTTTTTCCTTTTCTTTTTTAATTTTTACACATGGGATATTGGCTATAATGTAGAAGAAAAAGAGACTCTGGTTTATGCATCAATGTTTCACTACAGTAGCAGTAAAGGTATTGTATTAAGGCACCTGGGTTTTGTTTCAGAGACACTAAAAGCTGTTACTAGTTTTAGAGTTACACTGCGATCAGTTTGAGAGGGAGTATGCCCTGCACACAGTCAAGGTTTTCTGGTTGGAGAGTGCTCATCAAGGGAATGCAGAATAAGCAGGTACTGGCTAATACAAAGTGCTTAATATTTATCCATCAGTTGGTGGACGAGTGAGTCGGGAGTTAAATTACACAAGGCAGAAGATTGGAGAAGAGGCCATGTTCAACCCCCAGCTCATGATCCAGACTCCACAGGAAGATGGTGCTAATGTACTAACAACAGAAGCACTCCGACAGCACCTTGAGTCAGCGCTTCAGGCCAGCAGAGTACATGTCTATATGTACAACAGGTGAGGGGAAAATCAAAAGTTTTCTTGATCATCTGTAACAGCTGAAAAATGGACACATGCTTTTCTCAATGTGTTTTTAAATGGTTAGCATTTCTAAGCCTTTCCCTTAGGGCTGTGTTTTGATTTGAGTGTCACTGGTTTCTGATAGCTTGACATTGTGGCATGAGAGCAGTGATAAATTGGCATTTAACAAGTAAGATGGGGTAAATGGTGTCGGAAGAGATTCTGAGAGAACACCCATACAAGCCATGCTACAGCATGAAGCATTTCTTTTGGTAAAGGAATGACATCTGTCTTCTTAAACATAGAACCTTATGGATGAGTTTCCTGACATTGGAAATCTTTCCATATTAGAGTTGAATTCACTTGCTGATATCATCATGAGGTACATAATGACTGTGAACAGTGGCACAGGTTACTGTAATTTGGATGTAAAGAAAAAGGCAGATGCGTTGGAAATGTCAGCAGGTGGAATAAGAGCTGTTTAGTAACATAGACAACAGAGTATGCCTTTAGGAGTCTCTGTGGACCCATCCTGAAAGCTGGGATTTGTGTGGTGTCCAACAGAAAAGTAGTAATGGTGCACCTTAGGAAGGTACCAGCATTGCACTAGGATGTCTCCCTGAAAAATGGTTCTTCAGGGTTACTACTTACACAGGGATGTGCCTAGGAGTCCTGCCTGTGAGGCACAAAGCTCCCTGTCTTTCAGCATATCTTTTCAGCACACCCAGCTGATTCCTCTGTGAGCTAATGCTAAAGTTCCAATTATCTTTTACGCAGCTCCTGCCCTGTCTAAGGCATTAGAAGCCATGGCAGTGGAAGTTGTAATGTAGCTGAAATAGGAAGGCAGAAATCTTAATGGTTTATTTTCTTCTCCATGTGTGGGTCATCTGAGTATATTCAAGTCCTCTGACCTGGAGGTGGCTTTTTTCTTACTTGTGTCACTGAGTGATATCGTAAGTCACAAGCAGTCTCATTTATACAAGATGTACTTTTGTCCCATTAGCATGTGTTGAGTAGCCTGTCCCTTATTTTTAATGAGTTTTACAGTGAATATGAAAACAACTGAAACAAAGGTCTACTTTGTAATGACAGAAAGTAAGGCCTTTGCTTTTCTGTTTTTGTGAGGTTTAGTGTATCTATTTTTAATAATATTTGCCTTACTCAGTGATTTGCTGCTTGAGGCCAGTATGTGTATATGAGTCCCATATGTGTATATGACTGCCCAGTTTTTAATGTCTGTTACATTCTCAAAATAACTTCTCAGTAATTAGTAATTAAGAAGAAAATATTTGTCTGTCATATTTCTTACAGACAGTGGAAATTGGAACATTTGTGTTACAAATCAGGAGAACTCATCACAGAAGCAGGTTACATGGACCAGGTATGTGTAGCAGGCATTTAATTACAAGGTTTGTGTATTTTTGTTATTTTCATGATTCAGCTTGTGCTGCTTTGATTATTGTCCAGTGTGACTGTGTTTTTCCCCTTTCTGATTTTGACAGATCATAGAATATCTTTATCCTTGCTTAATTATCACTCCTTTGGACTGCTTCTGGGAGGGAGCAAAGCTACAGTCAGGAACTGCCTATCTATTGTAAGCATGTTTTTTATAACTTTCTGGTCTGATTGTTTTTAATTGTATAACTGTGTACAGCTTTTCAGTTGCATTGCCATTGTTTATTCAGATTCTGATATACGAGGAAAAAGAAAATATAGAGTGTAGTATCTCTACATAGAAAATATGCGTGGATTTTGTTTTCATTTAACACAAGTTTTACCTGTTTCTGCGGTATTATTTGTAAGCCTCAATTTAAATCCTTTGTTATTGTCCCCCTGCTGTTAGCATGCAAATTAAAATTTAAATTCTGAATTGAAGTTTTAAGAATTTTATGCTTTGCTTTTTTTTCCTGAAACAAATTTGTTTCTGGTGGATGCCCCCCCACCCCCACACTAAAACCATTGATTGGCTGGGAATTTTAGACCGAAGAAAATGTCTTCGGTTAATTCCCAAGTCTTCCTAAGGAATAAAGAGCAAATCCTTTGCTTCAGAGATCATTAAAGAAACCATATAGTATCTTTTATGGGTGGTTTCTCACAGTTTACAAGTGTGATATTAGATGCCCTGAATTCTTTAAAGAGTTAATTGTTAATCAGTGCAGGCATTTTCTGTTAATTATGCAGGAGTTAGCGTTTGAGTTATTGTTTCTGTCCTGGTTTGCATGTCTCTGCAAAAGGAATTTGCAATGGCCATCTCTTAACCTTTAGTGTACAGTTTTAGATGGGGAAATAAGGGGGTTTGTGTTTTCTGGTTGGGAGATTCGGAATAATGACTTAAGCCTGGTTAAGCAGATACAGTGTGGTTTGAACCACAGAATAAGGCAGTCAAAAGCCTTTCTAGTCTGTCAACATCACAAATTCAGAAGTGGGGGGTGGGAGACATGACAGTGATAGTGGTGACAGCCATGGTAGCAGGAAGGCTTGATGGTTGATAGTCAAGCTGCCAGGGCATTTGAAGGAGCACAGTATTGTTATAGATAAACAAAGATCAGTTATATTGATTGATTACATTTGCAAGATGATTATTAGACTAGCAAGAAGTAATCTGATACTATGAGAAAGGCTTTCTTTCCTCAGCCCCCTCTCTTCTGTCCCTCTCCCCTCCCCCCTAATTCTTTGAAGCAGCAGTTGGCTGCTTTTTTGTTATTTTGGTTCTTGATAATTTGTTTTGCTTTGTTTGTAAGTGAAAGTATTTTTAACCTGTTTTATAAGATAACTTTGTAAGAACTGAGTTTTTTTGTTAAAATTACAACTGGGCTGCAAGAAAAGTACATAAACAAATCTAATTAAAACATGCCTTACATTTTATGAAACAACCGTACCAGAAAAAGTTTTAACTTGTAACAGAAAATAACTCAGTTATTTGTTGAAATATGAACTTTATGTTTATTTCAGAACTTCTTTTGTCTTTTTTTCTATGTGTCTTTCTCTCCTGGTTGCTCTTGAAGAGGGAAGCCTCCTTTGCAGTGGATCAACTTTGACCCCTTAGAATTCTTGGAAGAGTTAAAGAAAATAAACTACCAAGTGGAGAGCTGGGAAGAAATGCTGAATAAAGCGGAGGTTGGTCATGGTTATATGGATCGACCCTGCCTGAATCCTGCTGATCCCGATTGCCCAATCACAGCTCCCAATAAAAATTCCACCAAAGTAAGTTTGCTTGTCCTTGTGCGTGTCTTTTCAAGGGAGGCTGGGGGGTGGGGAAGGGTGTGGGGGGGAAGGTCAAACAGAATAGAAGAAAGTACCACTTTCTTCCAAGCAATATATAGTTTGTATTCTTGCATGATGTCATTTTTCTGTTCCTGTTACCTGCTGTTAGTTTACGGTCATGGATTTTGCCTCGTTGTGTGATGCAATACTTAATCCTGTTCATGTAGAGTGAAAGTACAGTTATCACTGCTGTGGCTGTGCATGGTGGTGATATGGCGTTTCAGCAGACTGGTGCCTCAGACAGACAATAGCCACTGCTGGAACACAGCTGCCACTGCACACCCAGGCCACGCAGCAAAGCCTTCCCTCAAGCAGCTCCAGTTTAGTTGACTTTTGTGACTAATTTGAAGCTGTGGACCTTGAATTTATATATACCTTTATCAGTCAGATCAGACTTTGGAGAAATTGCCATCTGGTCAACAAGCATCTGGGTGATTTCTTCATCTTGATTTGTTGAATGCATTTCTTCTAGTTCGCTACCCAGATGGTCTTTAATATCCGTGATTCTAGTTCACTGGGTGCTGAATTAAGGTATGAGTTTGTCTAAAGTTATGAAACTTATTAATTGCTTCTTTATAACTTTTTCTAGCCTCTTGATGTAGCCCTTGTTTTGAGTGGTGGATGCTATGGACTGTCAAGAAAATACATGCATTGGCAGGAGGAGCTGATCATAGGTGGTACAGTCAAGAATAGTTCTGGTAAACTTGTCAGGTAAAAAAATATTTAAAGAAAATGTCAGTTTTAATTTGTTATGAGTTCATTTTTTGGGGCACAGTAGGAGGATGGTGCAAAATCCAGTGCTCTTGATGTGTATTATAAATTTTGCTTTAGGGTGACATGTCTCAAGAGAGCACAATTTAAAAGAGCTCTTCAAACAGTTGTTGAAACTTAAGCAGTTTAAACTTAAGGTGGTGTCATCGTTTCCTGCTTCTAACCTCAGAATGATGATGTATTTTGCTCAGAAAGAAAGATTTTTACTGGCAGCTCTGTTGTTTAGAATGTATGTATAAAGCATTGAACAGTATGTAAAGCACTGAACAACTTTGATCATGTTTTGAAATACGATCAAAGGAAAAAGAAAAAAAAATAATCTGAGTAATGTGCTCACTCATTTGACTTCTCTCAGAATTCTGAAATATCCACTGAATGTTTTATTCAGGGTCAATACAGAGAACAGTCTATTTTTATGTCCCTGCATTGTTAATACAACTTTGAGTGGTAAAACAAACCTCTTTATTTTAGACTTCTGAATGAACACATGGAACATTGGACTTTAGTGGAGGAAGAACTGTAATTTAACTGTTCTGAAAAATGCAAGCCATACTAAACAAAATGAAACATAATTCTTCAGGATAACTTTTAACCTTTTTGGTGTTCACACCAAAAACATTGATAAGTTTTTCAATAAATAGGAAATAAGTTACTTCTAGTGAAAAAAAAAAAAGTTCCTTCTAGTTAATAAGAGCTTCTGAAATTGTTGGATGCAGTTGCATACTGTCGAAATTCAGGAGGGATAGTGATTGCCTTTGTCCACACAGCTTATTAGACATGAGGAGTTTAATCTATGACTTCTCTCCAAGGAGTGAAAGAATCCAAGGTCTTCAAATGACATTCTGCCAACAGCATTTACAAGACTTTGTAGAAATAATTGTTCCTGTGGCATCCTCACAGCAATCTGTCTTTTCAACCATGATCTTTATAACAGATTTGTAGGGTTATATTCTTTTCTCCTGAAAATGATCCTATTGAAAATAATGTCAAAACTCTTATTAACTTCAGTGAAACCAGATTTAGCCTCAATACTTGCATGGAGCAGTACAGTTGCACCAGATATACAGTAGAATAATTATACTCTGTTCAATTTTAGTACCAGCATGTGCCCTATAAAATCAAGAACTCAAGCAAGCTCCTGTTAGAATTGCATTTGGGACTTCATGCCATGAAAATATTTTCCTGGAAATGCTCAATTTATGCTTCTTTCTCCTTTCTCTTCTCTCCGTGTCACAGTGCCCAGGCTTTACAAACCATGTTTCAGTTAATGACCCCTAAGCAGATGTATGAGCATTTCAAGGGGTATGAATATGTTTCACATATCAACTGGAACGAGGATAAGGCAGCAGCAATACTGGAAGCCTGGCAGAGGATGTATGTTGAGGTAAAATTGAAAATAACTTAGGTACTATACTACAAAGTCCTACTAAGATCCACTACCAGAGATCCACAGTGTTTTACAGTGTTTCTTTAAGGAAGATGCTTAAACCAGAACTGAGTTATTGCCTCCCTGTTTTTAAGGGTTCTTTGGGGCATTTGTTGGTTGGTTTTGTTTTTTTTCCCAATAAGAAGCTGCTTGGTTATTCCCACATGAAAAGCCATGAAGGTTGTACTCTTTGCTGTCTGGGACAATTTTGTTTTGTTGGCGCTGAGAATAAACCAAAGAGCTAGCTGGAATTTAAAAGTTTTTGGTTGGCGTGGTTATTCTAAAGGTGTCTGGAAAACATTAGCCAGCTATGGGCTGCTCTCTCAGCAGTAGCCCAGGTGGGGAGGCTGTGTGACAATGCCTGGCCTCTGTGTCCCAAACCCTGCCCTCCACTGCACTGTTTCTGACCTCTGCGAATGGCCAGGCGGGGAGGCTCAAGGAGATGGCTGGCCTGGGGTTAAATGCAAAACTGGTGCTGCTTTGTGGAGTTACAGGAAGGGAATTCAAGTTAAATGTTTGTAATGAGCTGGGCATGCAGTAGGCTTTCCTGGAGGGTGCAAATTCTGTCCCATAATCAGCAGCTTGCCAGAAATAATCACGAAACACTCTTGTGTAGCATCAGCGTAATGTCTGTCTAGAACAGGGGCTTTAGCTAGAACATTAAGGCAAAAGTAGTTGATTTCAGATGTGTGCTGTAGAAGGTAGTAATGACTTCTTTTGACCGAATGACTAAAATAAAAGTTCTATATGCACACAAAGCTTTCTTTTTCTTTTTATAGGTTGTTCATCAAAGTGTTGCACAAAATTCTACTCAGAAGGTGCTCTCCTTTACTACGACCACCCTAGATGACATCTTGAAGTCATTTTCTGATGTCAGTGCTATCAGAGTAGCTAGTGGCTACTTACTAATGGTAATAAAAAAGATATATTTAATTTTCTTTGGTAGTACAGCAAGGCTTAAAAATCTGCTTTATGGTTACCAGTTAGTAGTCTAGAACATTTTACAAATATTTAAAATAAAAACGACGGTTTGTAAACTTTACCTCAGGCGCCTCACCTGTTCCACTTTGTAACCTCTGTGGCATGTCTATTCTGATTAAAAATGTGTGTAAGGATCTGTAGGTTGGGTGGGGAAAGACAGCTGTTAGAGAAGGATCCATTCTAATATTTTTGGTTTTTTTCCCCCAAACTCCCCTCCCTGCTCGTCTCTTTAGCTTGCCTATGCCTGTTTAACGATGCTGCGGTGGGACTGCGCCAAGTCTCAGGGTGCTGTGGGACTGGCAGGAGTCTTGTTGGTTGCACTCTCAGTGGCTGCAGGATTGGGCCTGTGCTCATTGATTGGAATTTCCTTTAATGCTGCCACAACTCAGGTATTTAGAAGACACAAGTCTGCTGTTAAATTACAAGTGCTCTGTTAATGAATGAACACAAGTGAATCTTTGAGAAGTAAAATGCTGAAAAAATATTTTGGCTCCAGATTTTTGCTTGTGCCGTTTTCCTATTTCACAGCTTATGCTGTGATAAATTAAATGATCATGCTGCCAGGTGATGTTGAAGAAAAAGCAGGTATTATGTAGTCTGTATAGTTGCTAGATTCTGTGTTGTTTGGTTTTTCTATATCCCAATACAAGTGGAGGCATCCAGTTGTACCTAAGGAGCTGCAGATTTATTTTTACATCTGATTATACCAGCATGTTTAAATTCTGAAAATATTTTGAATGTAACTTGAATTAGTATCAGATATTCTTTCTCTGTTCAAAACCTTAATTACTTCTGGTGAGAATTTGTACCTGTAAATGGTATGATCTAAGTTCCTCAGCTACATTCCAGAATAAAAGCTAATACCTGTATTGCATACTTTTTGTTTTCATTTTACCCTCGGATTTGTATAGAGTGCAATGTAAAAGTTGCTTTAGTTAGCCATTTAATGGCTAGCTGCATGGCAGATCATAAAACAACCTATTTGAGTTTTTGTTTTGTTTCTTCCCCAAGGTTTTGCCTTTTCTTGCTCTTGGAGTTGGTGTAGATGATGTTTTCCTTCTGGCACATGCATTTAGTGAAACAGGACAGAATAAGAGAATTCCCTTTGAGGTAATGACAAAATGGGGACTTGGGGGAAAATAAAAGGTTCATGTAGAAACAGATAACCATATCCAGGATTAATCAGTAGAGGGTTTTTTTGGGGTTTCTTTTCTCAATAGCTTTTCCTAGGGTCTAGAATGTCTTATTTCTGTCAAAATAGGAAATCATAACAATACATGTGGTCCTAGGATGTTTTGTAACATTCGCATTCGTGGTGTTTTGTTGTTGTTTTTGGTTTGGGTTGGTTATGGTTTTTGTTTTTGGTTTGTTTTGTTTCATTTTTTGTTTTGGTAGTGTCTTAGGTTTGTTTTGTCTTGAAATTTTAATTTATAAGCTGTTACATAACAGCTAATTTCCATAATCCAAATTTGCCCAAAATTTCAGTGAAAATTAATGCAAATTTAGGAACAAACTCAAATAGGAATCTTGACAATTAAATGACAGAATGATTTTAATGAAAGAACACACAAGATATAAGGGGAAAAGAAAGAGAGGGAAGATGGTTGCCTTAACTTACTTGTTATGGCCCTAAAATTGAGTTATTTTCTATATTTTTCTCTTGTGTTTATTTTCTGAAGTTTATAATTGACCATGATATTTCAAAGCATAACGTATTGGTGATAGGAAGTCTAAGGTGTCATCACTTTTATGATCCTTTATTTTTATTAGTCTTTTTAGTCTCAGTCCAAAGTTTCATACCCAAAGTACATCCCATTTAAACCTATGTATATTTGCTGATGCTGTTTTGTATGTGCTCTCTCCAGCTGGTTTTGCATGCAGGCAGTACAACCTCACTCTACTATAATCTCTATGCTTCATAATAGCCTGTTCGGTTAGGAAAGGGTCATGTGTTTATCTTGATTTCTTGGTGGGTTTTGTGTGTGGTCCCTTGACTTTGCAATGCTGTTTTTGTTTGTTTTGCTACATATTTTTTCAAGATGTGTAGCTATGTTATGCCTCTATCCTGTTACTACATGCGTATTTTGTCTGAAAAATGAGAACACCAAGTGATTCCACTGGTAAAAACTACATCCTTCTCAACTGCAGATGTATTTGATACAACATGAGTACCCATTTAGTTTTGTGCTCTGTTTTAATAATGTTTTCTACCCTCAAAAACATTGAGCCCTTCATGTGTCTACAGAACTGTAGACTTAGTATAAAGTTTATTCTCACACTCAAATGCAAATTTATATTCAGAATTTGATTGTGATAATTTTTCACTGCTATTTTGTTATATCTGTAGGATGACCCCTTCATTTGCAGGACATCACATTATTCTCTCAGCTTTTAAGACACATCATTTGTTTTGCAGGACAGAACAGGTGAATGTTTGAAGCGAACAGGAGCAAGTGTAGCCCTTACATCTATCAGCAATGTTACTGCTTTCTTTATGGCTGCCCTAATTCCTATTCCTGCTTTAAGAGCATTTTCACTTCAAGTAAGTATATATCCTATTTTGTTAGCTCTTATGTGTTGTGGAAGTCCAATGATGATACGTGGTAGTGGTAGCATTGAAGCCTGATTTTGGTGCTGCTGCAGTTCACTGAGCCAGTGCATTGCTGCAGTGTACCAAAGATCTGGGTAGTGACAACGGCTGTCTGCCCTTGACTCTCCTTCTCCCTTTTTTTGTGCATGGAGTCTGTCACATCCTGTTAGCAGGTAAAAAAATACCCTGCCCCACCATAGCTGGGTGGAATGCAAAACCCAAGCTATATATAACTAAGCAGAAACAAATTTCCAGAAAGATTGGAGGTCTAAAGTCATGAGGAATAGACTACAGTGTGGTGTGTACTGTAATGTTCCTCAGTAGCAATTTAATCCTTTCTTTCGGGTTTGTCCAATTCTTAAAAACTACAATTAAAGTGTAATGACAGCATTACATATGATTTGTAATATTAATAATTATTGCAGCAGTGTTTACTGCCTTACTTCCGGTAATTTTAACGAACTTGGAGAAAACTTCAAGAACTTTGTGTTCCAGATGCTTAGAGAGAAAATGTGAATTTTATGTGCTGGACCATGCGTCGCTTGCTTTCCCTTTCTCTGTCTTCTTGTATTTGTTTGTGATAATATATCCTCAGAAATATAAATATTTAGGATACTGGAGAAGGATTTCTTCTAAAAGTGAGGACTCTTCGAAGAAAGCTTTGGCAGTTTCTCCCCTGACACAATCAATTTATAGCACTGTAGAACACTGCACTATTTCAGTAGTTATTTTTCTTCTTCTCTACCCTGGTTCTCCAATACTTTTTATTCTCATTGAGCTCTTGGCTCGGAAGGAAGCAGGGCTGCAATTTTTCCTAACACATGTGGCAATTATTGCTGTTCTCAGAGATTTAAGTGTGCCTGCATTTAACTGTAAAACGGTAAATAGTGATTGCAGTTATGTTACCAGTAAGCATTAATAATTTGTTTACATTTCCTTCTCAATAGGCAATTTGGTAGTGAATAATTGAGAATGTAAAGGCCTCATTGGTTTGCTGCGTTGTTTAGCAGATGTATGTGGCAACTAAACCTAGCTATTTAGTCTTGAATGGTTAGCAGTGTTTAGCTCTGTGGATTTGCCAAAACATAGATGTCACTCCTTACAGATCATGTGATTGTGAGTTGTTTTATTTTATAGAATCACAGAATAACTTGAGTTGTAACAGACCTTTTGAAGATCATCTAGCCCAACCCTGTCCCCTAGCCCCTGAGCAGGGACATCTCCAATGAGACTTTTCTGGGCAACTTGTTCCAGTGTTTTCCCACCCAAATTTTATAAAAAAGCTTTCTTCTTAGTATTTAATATAAACCTACCCTCTTTCAGTTTAAGCCATTCCCCTTGACTTGTCACTACATGACCTTGTGAAAAACAGCCTCCTTGTAGCCCCCTCTTAGATCCTGGGAGGCTGCTGTAAGGTGCCCCTGGAACTTTCTTTTCTCCAGGCTGAGTAATCCCAATTCTCTCAGCCTGTCTTCACAGGAGAAGTGCTCCATCCCTCTAATCATCTTGGTGCCTCTCCTCTGGACCCACTCCAACAGGTCCATGTCCCTCCTGTGCTGGCCCCCAGAGCTGATGCAGTGTTCCAGGTGGGTCTCAGCAGAGCAGAGCAGAGCAGAGGGGCAGAATCCCCTCCCTGGCTGCGCTGCCCACGCTGCTCTGGATGCAGCCCAGGACACGTTTGGCTTTCTGGGCTGGCAGTGCTCATGGCTGGGTCATGTCCAGCCTCTCACCCACAGCACCCCCAAATCCTTCTCCCCAGGGCTGCTCTCCATCTGTTCATCCCCAGCCTGTGTTGGTACTGGGATATCAGGTACAATTGCAGGTGCAGGACCCAGGCGTGGGACTGTGCACTTGGCTTTGCTGAACCTCATGATGTTCCCATGGTAAAGACTAAGCTAGATGTATGAAATGCTTTTAGTATTATATCACTTCTTCTATTGGAAGAAGTTATTTGTGTCTCCTAAGTCTGTGGCCCAATTTCAAACATTCAACATGTACCTTCAGCAGCTAACAGGATGCTGGAGGTCATCAGACTCTGTAGTACCTGTGCTTTACAGCAGTTACGTCCGCCTAAATGCATTTCATAAAGAAGTACTCAACAGAGATGGGCCACTTTGTTGCAGTCACACTGATGAGCTGTTGAGTGTGAGCCACCAATATTAATTCTCTCTTGTATGATCAGATTTTGCTCATTTTTTCCCGTTTTCACTCTTCAACATCAGAACATAACAGGTTGCCTGCCTTTGGAACATATGTGGAGACAACAGCTGTAATTGAAGCTGTAATTGATACTGTAATCAGTTAACTTACACATGCCTTTCCTGAAGCAATTTATTTTTGCCTACTGCCGTGCTATAGACTGAGTCACTGAAAGTTTGAAAACAAAGTCAGCATAGCAAAATGACAAAGAAAAAGTTCCCAGTGAGATTTCAACATATTATTGTGTGAGCATGTTGATATTATTCAGAATACAAACACCAAAGTCCTTTTTGAGGTAGTGATTAATATGGAATTTATGTGTAGGAACCCAAATGAGTGTCCAGAAATTCATGTTTGAATTGCTCAAGCTTTTCTCACTTGGTAATTTGTCTTTGCTGGAACATAGTAGCCCCTTACATGTATATAAGAGGTGAAACATATGCAAAGAAGGAGCAGTGAGAAACCTCTAATGAGTATTCATTGATGTCAGAGCAACATACATGACTGATACACTTGAAAGTTAGCATCCACTAAAATGAAATCCTTTGTTGTTAAAAAGGAACATCTCTTAGTTGCTTTGCCTAGCTTCACCAGTAAAATCAAAATCAGGTGGTACTTTAATCACAGTACTCAGAATCAGAGAACCATGGCAGTTTTGGTGGGTGGTCTGTATTTATACATGGATTTCTTTTTTTACAGTCTCCTTCCTCTCTCTCCCTCTTACTCAGACTTGTTTAAACAAGAAGTCCTTACTGTCTTTGATGGTCTCCTAGCCAAACTTAAAAAGCAATGAAATACTGCTGCCTTTACTTTTGACAGATACTACCATCTCATCTAGATAGTGAATTTTTAAGAGAGGGGTTCAAAAAAGAAGGATTGCTCTTGACCTTGTTTTGCTCTTCATTCACTTTACTTAAGACATTACAAGATAATTGTCAATCTCTCCATAATTTTGAGGCGCGTTATTGGTGAAATAACATGGTTGCTGAGGGAGAATAAATGGTTTCCTGCATCTGCAAGCCAAACTTCTAGTTAGAAACTCATGTTTTGCACATCAGTGCCTTCTGTCTCAGCTTCTGTGATCTTCTGCCAGCTAAAGCAGTTCATTGATGAGTTGTTTATTTACTTTATGGAACTCAAGCGTTGCAAATCTGATGCTGGTTTAGGAGTTTGCTAGGGTTAACTCCTTCCAAAATTTAAAAAGTTGAATTTAGTTCTTTTGAAAGTGAGATCTTTAAAGTTAATTGCATGCACAAGTAGGGACTGTTTTAGATTTTCATGATTCTATTTTTTTAAAAATTTGTTGGTCTTATTAGCCCCTTATTTAAGGAGTTTTAGGGCTTTGAGGTTGCTGAATATTGCTGAATATCCAAATACTCAGTCACAAGAATCATTCTGTAATAGTACTCAGGACTTGGAAGGAGTAGGTCCTGAATTTTCAGTTGTGTTTAGTTTCTTAAAATTGTGGTGAAGGAAGAGGTTATCAGAGAAATCCAGTGAAAGTTTTGAAGTTTACAGTAGGAATGTCTTAAACATAGCTCTTTGTTTTGAGTATAAATGAAGGAAGGCAAGGCTGAGTGTAACTACCTCTGGGCTGTATTATTTCCTAAAACAGATTATTCAGACACTGTTACACAGTAAATTCTGCCCAGGAAAGATAAGGTAAAAAAATTTATCAAACTGTTCATTCTTACGTCAGAAACTTCCTTCCCTAACTACACAGGAATGGTGTGGATCCACTAATGAGCAGGGGTGGAACTTCTCCCAGTAAGTGTTAGCAGTTTTTCTCTCACCATAATAAGACAAATTTTTTTCCTAAATGCAGAAGTCCATTACCAGGTGGCAGTGGTGAGTTTCTGGAGAGAGAGAATGTATGTTTTTAAGCTCATTCCATTATCTTACTCTGCTGAAGTGATTTTTCCCCCACCTTTATCCACATCATTTACCTTTCCCTGCCCCTGACACGAGAATTTAACAAGCAAAATTGAAGCCTAAGGGAAAAGGGGGCGGGGGACAAGGATCTGAGCCTGTACCATGTCAGGAGGGAGCTGCAGACAGAGAGCAGTAGGGTGGAAGTTTCCCTGACAGACCTCCTCATCTGTTCATCACCTCTGGCTATGCAGCACACCCGCTCTCCCTGGGTGGGCTGCCAGGAATGGCACATAGCAGCACATACTTCAGCGGGGCCCCAGCACATACCAGCCTGGCTCCCCGCTCCCTTGCTGTCTCCAGCACAGACTGCCATTCTTCTGTCTCCGTTAACAGTTGCAGCAGCAATAATATTTTTAGGCTGTGCATTACGAAAAGATGCAAAAACTGTAGCACATTTCTCAGGAAGTGACCAACATTTTTTTTTCTGATTAATGGAATTTTTTTGTGGCTCTCTGATCTCATTTTGCTGAATGCCTTCATTTTACACCCTTCAGTAGGTCCCATTTTATTCTTTCTAGACTGATCTTAGCTTTGTTGATTTCCCAAGGGAATGGTCTGAGGCTCTTTCCCAAGGAAATGGTCTGAGGCTCTTTCCTCTTGCGTTTGACCACTGGTCTCTGAAGGTCTGAGAGAAGACGCCGTGTTCCCAGAAATCCTAAATATGCTTTTAGCCCAGGTGCTGCCTGCACTATGGAAGCTCTGCTACCACAGTTCCTTGTTGCCTTTACGGATTGTGGCTGTTGTCATGACCTCAGTTCTCATATGTTCCCTTTCCACAGCACTGTGTGTATGAATGGAGTTGGGAGGGAAGCAGTGGCAGATGCATTAGGTCAGGGACTGAACCACTCCTTAGCAATTCTTCCTTCCCTCTCCTAATCAAGTCACAGGCTAGGTTTTTTGATGGGACAACAATTAATACAAGAACAACATTTCCTGTATTGTGAAAACTGAGAACTGTTAATCCTTCTGATACAGGAGAGGTGGGTGAGAGAGAGAAAGTGTGCAATACATAGGAAGTGCAATATTAAGCTCTAGGAATCTATTTAAATTCAAATCAGAGCAGGGATTGCTTTGGAATATTTTACTGGCAGGGTGGTTAGTACCTCAACACTGGGATGGCACAGCGGAAAATCTAGTTGTTTGAAAAAGAGATTCCATGTAAGTAGGCAGATTTGCAGTGTGTTGTTGGATTAGTTTTGATGCTTACTAAAAAAATCAAATGTCAGTATAACTAACTTTAATGGCATCTCTACCACACAGTTAAGTATTAGTTTTCAGATCTAGTAATATTGGAGATTCAAGGATGTTGGGGTCTAGAGAGGGAACTGATACGGCGTGAGGTATTTGCAGTTTATGGAGCAGAAACAGAAGACTTCTGTTAGTTTTTCAGCCATGCTGAGAGGAGTAAGAATTATTGAGTCAGACCTCAGCTGTTTTTTCCAAATCTCAGTAAATCTTAGCTGATCCTTGATGCAAGATCTTGGTTAGGCACAACTAATTATTCATGTTATATGGGTAATTCAACCTTTTTTTGGTTTAGCACCAGTAAAGAAAGCAGTTGTAAGAACGAGGTCCGACAAACACCTTTCTTTCAACAGCAGCCATTTGTTTCTCTGACAGATTGAATTAATTTGAGAGAGGATCAAAAGCAAATCACTTAATTTTAAAGTCTTGGCTATGACCTTGCATACCTTTCTGTGTGAATATTTATAAATCATTAAATAGTCATTGGATCTTTTCTCACAAGATGGTTAAATACTAATTTGGCTTCAAGTACCAGGTAAATTCTGTTTTAGTAGCCATGTCTACAGACAACCAGCAGTACTAAAATCTTATTTCAAGCAGGCTGGATACCAGAAAAGAGAAACAGCAATAAAATCCACTTTTGTATGTTATATATTTATGATTGAAATTGCTAGAAAATATTATGTAACTAGTTGGTTTTGTCATTTTCAGAACAGTAAAAACAATATCTAAGCTTTTTATTTTACTCTGACAGCTTCAAAACTGTAAAAATCAGTGTGTTATTACTTTGATTTTCACAGATAAATGCAAGCAATTAATGTCATTTAGTTGAAAAGAAACCAAGAATTTTTAAAACATGGATTTCAGATATCGTATCATTTGTACTGCCAGTTTTGAGGTCTGATCTCTCAAGATCAAAAGAAGCCATTCATTTCTTTTGGGAAAAAAAAAGAGATCACGCTTTTGTTGGGTCATTTTTGTAGCCCAACTCTTGTTCTTCTTTAAGACTGTTTTAACCCAAGCAGTCATTATTTCAGAAGTTACAGGTGGAGACACTTGATAGTTTATATATGGGTTACCTTAACATTAAACTGGGCTATTATTGAGATGGCCACTGCTTACCTAATGGGTAAAACATAAGGCTTTCAAGGGTTTGGTTTTTTTCACCAGTTGGTGGCTGAACCATTTTTTTCCCAGTGTCTCTCCTATGTTCGCAGTGCCCAGCTTTCCCTTTGTGATGGCTAATGCTCCTAACAATTCTGCATTACAAATAAATGCTATCAATAATAATGATAGATGCTGCACCACATATGTTTATGGAAATTCTCTGGGAATCTCTGTGTGGGAAAGGGTTTGGAGTATAGTTTGAAAGGGGCTGGGCGGGGAGATTGTTTTTTTCATTATGTGATACTTGCTTTACAAATTAAACCAAGTATTCTTGTTCCAATTTAAGACTCATTTTGGTAGACTGGCTCATAAATCAAGCTCTGTTAAACACAAGCATATTAATACATATATTTACTATGTGGTGTTGGTTTAATTTTGATTCTCCTTTAAAAATAATCCCTGATAAACTCAAAATCATGCTCTTTTTTGGCTAAACTTTTAAGTAAGAACATCAAGTGCATGGTGTTTTACTAAATAGATCCATGTCTTTAAAATTTACTGAAATCTTCATTTCTGATTTAATAGCATGTTTTAAATCTATTGTGATGCTTAAATTGCTGCAGATCCCATAAATGTAAGATCTTCAGTTCTAGTTTCTGGTTTGCATTCATTTTATTTCTCCTTGAGACTCTGAATATGACAGAATTTCATGTGAAAATATGATTACTGAGTCAACAGACTCTGTTTTTCCACTTTAAAAATAATCAGCACATATCCAGGCACAGATGTATTAAAATGATACAAAGTTTAGTATTAGAATAAATTAATTCGCTGCAATAGACCTACCATAATGAAATGGGAATGTAAAAATATGTCTCTCAGTTTGCTCAGGCAAAAGCTTGAAAGCATCAGATGGGTTGCAATGGTAAATGGGGATGAGAATTGAAAGGGATTTTTATGATTTGTAAAGTTGATGCCCTGCATGAATTTTAGCAAAATCACTAACCCTATGATTGTCTCCAGGCAGCAGTTGTGGTGGTATTCAACTTTGCTATGGTTCTGCTGATTTTCCCTGCCATACTGAGCATGGACCTTTATCGTCGGGAAGACAGGAGACTGGACATATTTTGCTGTTTTACAAGGTGAGGGTGAGCAGTAGATTGATGTATGAACTGTGTCCTCTTTGTGGTCATCAATCAGTGCTTCCAGTCCTTGTCAGGAGTGGGAGTTCTTCATTAAAGTGGGGTCAGCATGTTATTCGTATGATTTCATTGCTAATGACTGGCTTACATTTGCCACCTTGTTTTTTACCTGCCTGAAGGGAAAAACTAAAATACAGCTGTCTCCCTCTGCCTTTCTTCCCCCACATCCCCTTTCCCCCACTCTTTTGCCTTCATTCCTACATATGCTCATTTTGACTGTTAGAGAACAACTTTTTGAAAGCAGATGAAAGATCCATGATTTAGGAATGTCTTGAAGTATTTTTAGAATGTTATGAGATACTGCAAAGTGTCCAGTGCCAGTACTGGCTAATCTTGGAAAGCTGTACATAACTCAGGCCTGACGTGCAGTAAATCATTATGTGTTAATTTTTATGCTTTTATGCCTTTAAACCTAAAAAAATAAACTGTAAAATGACTTCCCTTAGCTGAATTTTTCATAGAACTAGAAGGAATGATCAGTACCATGACACGATAATGTTTGATACAATGTCTGTTATGGCTGTAATAGGAATATAGAATGGTAATATGCCATTCTAAAGTGTGTACAAATGTGCTCTCACCTGATACGCAGCCAGCTCTGAGCCTAGAATGGGGCTAGGAGAAGTCTCCCATTGTCACTGGTGCCACCGCCTAGACTTTTGACTGCAGTGGAGAAGATGAGCTACATTTCTACACATGTACTCTTACTGTCATAATCAGGAGGTGGAAAATCTGCCTTGGGTCATCTTAGCCTTTTACATGTATCCAAGAGCTGATAGCTTGATATTTTAATGTCAAAGGAAGAAAGCACTTTACTAAATTTTTTTCTGAGGGAGTAATTAGAAGAGGGGGTTGATCCCGAACTATTTCTTATTCAGCCATAGCTTCAGAGTACAGCCTAATGTATTACAGTCTTGGAGCCCCGATTTTCAGAAATACAGGGCACTCAGACCTTCAACCTTCCATTTATTCCCTCATCTAAAGTTGCACAAAATGTGTATCATAATTCAGTCCATTCTCATGTAAGAAATGCAGTTAGTGAGAGCTTGCTTTGATTACGTAGGCAACATTCTGAATTCCTCTTGTTTTTGTAGGATTTGTCCACTTGGTGAAAAATATCTGGTACTGTTTACTATCATCCATTTGTAATTTCTCAGGTACAGGAAGAGGCTTGTCTCTAATAATTATTATTTTTTTAATATAAACTAGGTATTTGTTAGGGTCTTGCATAGAATAAAATAAAGGGAATACTTCAATTACTTCTGTGATTTTGTCCCTTTATATTGTCTGCCCTTCCTAGGAATGAATCCTTTCATTGATACTTTAATGTTTTCTTGATTTATAAAATATTCAATGAGTGTATGGCAAGTGGTTTCAGCCTGCCTCCCAAAAGTCTGAGATCTTACCCAGAAGGCCCAAATATTATTTGACAGTTACTTCAGTTGTTCTAAACAGAAGAACTAACTCTGTCATGTGTTTGCCTGTTGATCTGAGTATCTTAATTCTCAACATGGGTACTGAGATGCACACTCACATTCAGGCTGTGTACAGCTACCTGATGAGCATGTGTAATTAATTAATGGAGTGATGTGTGTACTTGTCAATGTCTTCAGAGAGGTGCTGTTTCCTTCTTTCTGGAGGACAAGAAATGTGCTCTTATTCTCAGAGGCCTACACTATGAACCATGTCTCAGAAATGTTTCCTAAAGGCACAGAATGAAATTAACACCTAAGCATTACATGCAATAAGTGTAAATCATCTCATAGAAGTAGAAGCAATCTCAGATGAAAGCATGTTACCCTATCTAGCCTGATTAAAATACGGATCTGTCTAAATGCGATCGGATGCTTTTCTCTTCTCTTACAGTCCATGTGTCACAAGAGTGATTCAGGTTGAACCTCAAGCGTATGTGGAAAATGACAATACTTGCTACAGTCCTCCACCCCCGTACAGCAGCCACAGTTTCGCACATGAAACTCAGATTACAATGCAGTCCACTGTGCAGTTGCGCACAGAATATGATCCTCACACGCAGGTGTACTACACCACAGCAGAGCCTCGCTCAGAAATATCTGTGCAGCCAGTGACAGTGACACAAGATAACCTGAGCTGCCAGAGCCCAGAAAGCACAAGCTCGACGAGGGATTTACTTTCACAATTCTCAGACTCCAGTATACACTGCCTTGAGCAGCCCTGTACGAAGTGGACACTCTCATCTTTTGCAGAAAAGCATTACGCTCCATTCCTCCTAAAACCAAAAGCTAAGGTAATCGGGGAACTGTTACCTGTTTTTCAAGATTAGACTTCTGCCTTGCCCAGTAAAAAATTATCCTGGCAGTGGTATTAAATATAAGGAATTAATACAACTCTTGTGGAATAACAGTTTTTAATAGTTTTACAGCTTATTTCTTACTTTAAAAGTTTTATCTTGCCGGTGCTGTAGAGACATGCTTCAAATGCAGGATGAGTGAAGGTTCTGGTGACTTTTAGTAATATGAGCTTGTGAGTAGTTAAATTAAAGTCACTTTTCAACTTTACTACAATATAAATTTCTCATCCATGATGCAGAGCCCCTTCAAGGAAGAACAGATGAGCTTAGTCTTGTCATATGTTTATGCATGAAAAAAAAAACCAGAAAAACAAAAGCTTGAAAGTTCTGATGGATGTTAATTTTGAATTTGGCTTTGTAGAATGACATTATGAATTGTTAGTTCCTTTAGAAACCTAAAACCAAATACATTTCTGTTTTCCATTGCAGATTGTGGTCATTTTTCTTTTTCTGGGTTTACTTGGGCTCAGCCTTTACGGAACTACCCGGGTGAGAGATGGACTAGATCTCACAGACATTGTACCACGGGAAACACGGGAATATGACTTCATTGCTGCACAGTTCAAGTACTTTTCATTCTACAACATGTATATTGTGACACAGAAAGCAGACTATCCAAATGTCCAGCACTTACTTTATGAACTTCACAGAAGTTTCAGCAATGTAACATATGTTTTGTTGGAAGAGGATAGGCAGCTCCCTAAAATGTGGTTGCACTACTTTCGAGACTGGCTGCAAGGTAAGATAGCATTACACTAACTTTTCTTGATTTGGCAGAAAGAGCAATTGTTCACACTGGTATTGCTTCCTTCTTCAAATATATTCACACAGTTAAAGACTGTGAGCAGGAGGGAGAACGTCTAGATGATGCTTCAAACTCGCAGGTAGTCTCACTGTTTGTCACTTAAATTCTTTGTGTTTAAGTCCACTCCCTGGTAAGACAGATTTGAAGCTTTAGGTGGTTATATATCCATGCCATTCATGTCTAAGCAGCTGATGAGGCATTATGCATTATGGCCAAATATTGCTCACTCTCTTGGTTAAATAGATATTTGCTGAGTGTTTTTTCAGAGCAGCAAATGAAAAATCCCTGTCTGGAGATATATTCTGACACTGCCTTAACTTTCACCTCTTAAGTGATCTTGTTAGCTTACACTGGGACTGCTGGCATGAAGAAAATTCAGTGTGGCTTATGTGTTTTATTGGATTGGGAACTTACTGCATATTCTAGGTTTCCAGTCAACTACCCTCACCCTTTCTGTGGTGTTGCTCTTCTGCGCTGAAGTGTAACAGGGTGGGGAAGGACAACAGAAGACATGGCCGTTTAGTTACTATGATGATAATTATATTGAAGTCAAGTAATTAAAAATACTGAAGACACTGTAATTGAAAGTGTTGAGACAAATGACTAGATTGTAATTAAAGTGTACTATTACCTCTTAGCAAATTTAACAGCAAACATACCCTGCCCAGGATTACTTTGGTCCTACCTATGTCTTTTTATTGGGAAAATCTCTAGGAAGCTTTTGCCAAAGGAAAAATAAATTGTGCTGACCTAGTGAGACTGTAAATTTTAAACTTAACTGTGTACAGATGACCAACGCAGCCAGTCATTCTAAGAGAATATGTAGGTAACTGTCAGTAACTGTTGTATTTTATTCCTTCTGAAAATATGTTGAACAATATTAGGAAAGCAGATGCATGTAAGTGACAAATCTAAACAAAATGAGCAAGTTTCCCATGTGTTTAATGCATTGCTAAATAATGCAAAGCAGTATTTCAGCTACTAGCTTTGGGGGTTTTTAATGGTTTTTAAATACATTGGATCCATTCATTGCAGTCTACTTACTGGAAATTTTATTTAAAATATTTTGCTCACATAAGCACATTGAGCTGTAAGGGAAGGCATTACTGGCAGGAAGAAAATTCAGCATAGCTTAGATGTTTGCTGGATTGGAACTTTACTATACTTTTTAGAATTCTAAGCAATCATCCTTCTACATTCTTTTCCAAATTCTCTTAAACCTCTGCTGTTTACTTTGTTTCTTTTGTGGTTATTTTTTGCTGCTGTTCCAACACAGTAGGAAAAAATGTGTCTGGTGTCCCCCCTTTCCACTTTTCCCCCCTCCCCCGTGAGGGAGATGGAAATCTGAGATCGTGTTCAGGAAGCTTTATTAGTGCTCAACCTCAACACAGTCTGCCAACGATAAAGTCGGGAGGAGGTGCCCTTGGATCCGCTCCCTTGCAGGCTGCTCAAAGTGTAGTGCTGGAGGCTTGCCCACTTGGTGTTACTCCTAGGAGCACTCGCCTTGCCAGTGCCCCTCGATCAGGTGCACCACATACTTTCCCAAACCTCTTCCACTTTGGGTGCCTCCCTGTGCTCTTTGTATTCCTTTGCGTCCCTCTTGTGCTAAGGACTGTTTGTGCGGCCAGGGACCAGTGTGTCTCCTCATACCGTATGGCCATGCTCGTGAGTGATCTTTCCAGACGTGCCCTTGTCATAGGCGTGTTCCTATACTGTACTTCGTTCAGTATGTAGTTACTTTTCCCTTCTAGTTCACATTAGCCTGCCTATCCTTATTTGCCCTGTGCTTTTCTTCCACTAAAGCAGCTGTGTGTACTCCTGGTACCCAGGGTATACTGACAGGCTGCATGGAGCTCAAATGTTATAGTGGAGTGGTCAGGGAGACTCCAGGAAGCAGCAGTGACTTGCTGTGATCTGTGTGGATGTGTCGGCCCTGTGATGGAAGGCATATTGACTGGCTGGTTGGTCACACACAGCTTTAGAATTAATCATTACGATTAGAAATTAGCATTTAGATCTGCCTCCTTACCTCTCCTCCCCACCTTTTCTGAGAGCATCACAATTAACACAACTCTGCTGCTTTGTAAAGTTGCAGGGCTGCCTTCACAGAGCATGATACTGCATTCAGAGAGCTGTAAAGGAGGATATTGAGAGGTAGCAATAGAAAGAAGTTATGTTGTCAAGTGATACAGGGTATTGATGTTACAGGGGGAAGCTAGACTTGACATAGTTGGGGAATTATCTAAAGGTCCAGACTAATAGGCAGAATAACACCTGATTGTTACCAACTGTGGCTGGTGCTGAAGCAGTCAAGGGAAGGGAAAATGAAGACAAAATTTACAAACAACGTACAGGTTTAGGCTGGATTCAGGGAGAATACTCTGTGAGATGGAACAGTTCTACTGGCATATTTTTGTGTGCTGGAAGGACTGGATAATTGACGTAGGAACAGCTTTGAAGTGCATGGCTAATTCCTGCTGGCTTGACTGTGAATTCAGTGCCAGAGGTTAATGGCTCAAGATGGCCTTCTGACACACACACATTTGTCCAGAATGAAGGATGCAACAACATGTGAACAAAACCATTTTTTTTCAGGAAGGCATCCTTGGTTTAGCTGTACATTCTTCCTCATTTAAAGCAGTGGAGTGTGACTTTTGCCTTATGCATTTCTCTTTTCAGAGATCCCATGTATTTTACTTTCTAGTATCATATTATGTTATCATATTTTCTTTTACTGAAAATGCAACAGAAGAAAAGTTAACACTAATCATTAATTTGAGCTGTAAATGTTAACATTGATTTTATTAGTGACCAAATGTAAATGAGGTAGCTTGGATTCCCTGATGGCTTCTAATTAGGCTTGTTTTTGCAAAGGGAAATCTTATCTGGTGTTTTGTGGTGGCAGCTGCTCACATGAGTCAGTAGGAATTCCTTCCTCACCCCCGACACCCACATCCCACATAATTTTGCACATTGTCACTTTCTTCTGAAGCACTATGCAAAAGTGACGGCTGATGTGAAAAAATCTCAAATATAAGATTTTTAAAATTCCCTTAATTTCTATAACTTTTCTGCAGAAAGATGTCAGCAAGGTACTTTCATCTTTCTGCTCGGAAACATAAAATTGGTCTCATTTATAACAGATAAAATGTCTTTTAAAATAATTGTTATGAACATGTTGGCTTTGAAAGCAGCAAACTCTGCTACTAATTTCAACATGTAATGGCAAATTTTAATTATTGAAAGTTTGAAATTCTTCAGAAATGAAGTATGGCTGACAGTGGTTTCTTGGTATTCTTTCTGTTGACTTTCAATTTCACTAAGGCAAGTAATAAAATGACCTGGAGCAGAAGGTGGTTGAGCTGGCTAAAGAATAAAGATGTAAAAGGGAGCAGGGTTTGAAGGATGACCAATCCTGTGAGAACAGGGGAGCAGGGGGAGACATGAGAGAACTGAGTTTTCACCTGCTGCAATAATGTTAAAAGTACATGCCCTTTTTTGCAGCCTCAAACTGGTAATGTCACATGCCAATGGGTTTGTTATTGTTTCTGTGGAGCCCCCTGACAGGGGTGGGATGTTTGTCTGAAAGCTCTGCCCTGATGTGCTGTCTATCATAACAGTTTGTGTGCTCCTCCTGCAGAAGGGAGACACTTTTACTGGAAGTTGCACAGCACTTAGGTCATCATCTTCTTTTCCGTGTGCATTTTTGACAGCCTCCTCTTAACTTCCCAAAGTCATTGTGTTTCTTGTTAATGGTATGATAGCCCAGTTACCTGGTTATCTCACCTGGCCACTTTGTGGGAAACTGACATGGAACTGGACTTGGCACAGAAGGGATGGGTTGGTATTTCTGCTTTTCCTAAACCACATTTCCCCTCTCTGCGGTGCCAGCAAACAGAGCTTTTTTTAAAGGGAGCCTCAAGGTCCTTTGGTGATGCCAGAAAACCTGATGACAAATTGTCCTCCTCCTGCATCAGTGCTAAAGGACTGCATAGAGAGATCTGGCAGGCTTCTTTCATCATTTGGTTCTTAGGCTGTTGGCTTCATATGGCTTGACATGATTTAGCAAGACAACATGGGAGGAAGTTCTATAAGAAAGAGGGGATGAGTTTGTAAATAGGAATGGGTACTCTGTCCCAGAGGCAGTCAGTGTTGGCCGGGTGCATTTTCTCTTCCAGTGCTCTTATCTCAGTACAGCTGCAGCCAACCTATCCAGTCTGCAGCGATGGTTTTCATTACAGCTCCTCAGCCCAGCTGTGAGGTGGGTCAACGATTTCCTCCACCGCCACTCCCCTGGCCTTTTTCTTCCCTTCTCTGGTCTGGACATGCGGTTTGTCATCTGCTTGCACAGAGCCTCCTTGTACTGGGCTGTGGCTTCCTGTACTAAATCTGATCCAAATTTCTGCTGTGAGGTATTCCCTCCCCCTTGAAGGGTGGCAAGGAGGAAAATAACAGTTGAGAGTGAATAGGTGTTGGCTGTGATCTTTACATGTGCTGGCAGCAGATCCCATGACTTGTATTAGCTGCACAAGTCGAACAGATGGAACAAATTGACAAAATTGTGTTCACTCATGCTGTGCTTGAGGAGCAGCTGAGTTGCTGTTTGAAGTTGAAAGTCTGAGTGTGTTTTTCTCCCCCCTTGTAGTGGAATTTCTGGTTATAGTGTAGAAGCTATTGCCCCAGTGCTCTGCAGTAGCCAAAAACAGTTAATGAGAGCGGTGTGCGTCCTCCTCTGTGGCTCAGTGCACTCAGCCAGGGTTTTGGTGAGGCAGAGGGGAGTAAGGAGAATGTTTCCCTTCTAGGTTACAGACTAAATGCCTCCTCTGGTTGTAAGGTGGTGAAGTTGGCTGAGGACTGAGCTCAGCCCTTTTCTGTTCTAGACGAGATTAACTCTTTCCCATACACTTTTACAAGCATTCCACTTGGAGAAGATCTTCAATTTCCCTTGAGGGGAAACCATTTATACCAATGCACAATTCATCTGCAGCTTGCTAGCTCAACTTTGCTGGTTTGTACAATATTGGAAGACTCCTGGGGCTTTTCCCTTGCATTTTCATGCTTCCCCTACCTTTCTTTGGGTGAAATACTGGACATACAACTGATGCTTCCCACACAGTGATAATGTGGAGCCCCAAATTTAGGAGGCACCAGGTTGATAATTTTCATCTTGATTTGGCTGTGAAAAAGCATCATTATTCTTTCTCCTTCTGAAATTTCTTTGTAAGAGTGATTATTCACCTGCTTGTTCTGTCTTCCCCTTAACTCTTCAGGACTTCAGGATGCGTTTGACAGTGACTGGGAAGCTGGGAAGATCACTTACAACAACTATAAAAATGGTTCCGATGATGCTGTTTTGGCTTACAAACTCTTGGTACAAACAGGCAACCATGCAAAGCCCATTGACATCAGCCAGGTAGTGTATCAACTGAGTCCGTGCTGGTTTACACAGCAAAACACAAGTCACCAGGAGTGGGGGCAGCTGCAAAGACTACAAAGGTCGTAGTTTATTTTTTCCAACTCAAGGAGCTAAATGTCTGAATTATACCTTTCTTGTATGGCCTTAGCAACTTTGCTGAAGCTGCTCGTTAGCTGCAGTATGGCCTATATTGCAAAGTGTTCAAATCAACATGTGGGATGCCAGTCCTTGATTGTTACTGGTTGGCATGCATTTTGTGCTCCTGTGCCAGACATGCTCAGTTTCCATGGAAATCAGTGTGAAAAATGCTTCTTTGCACCCATAGGTATATGGAGTTTAGTCCTATGCTAGACATTTGCAATTACTTGTTCCTACTGATTTGTACAAAGCAGAACATTTAAAAAAATATATTGATGAATTGTAGAAGAATGAGACTGAAATGATTACATGCAGTATAATATTTTTGTACTGCCATCACTAAGTACATCTAATCTGCTGTAGACCTACAAATGGCAGTTACAGCTGCCTAAATAAAATATGCCTGAGGTTACCACAGCATATACCACAGCATACTACAGCATTTGCTGTAGCCATTTGTAGGTGGAAATACATTCAGAATGACTCCTTACACTAAAATTAGTTCTCAGACCTCAAAGAAGAAATACTGCAATAATGTACCTTCTCCTCTCTGAGAGTCATCATTGACTTGCTGTGCTTTGAGGCAGAAAAACAGTGTTTCTAATGAGCTTCTTGGCAGTTCTGCTTATTGTCTTTTTTTTTTCCCCTGGCATTAAAGGTGACAGATTTACAGGGTACATTGTTCAAAGTTACTGTAGTGTGTGAAACACACTGCTGTATAGCAACATGCAACATGCTGTCAGGTCTGAATGAAGCCTCAGCTATGAATTAGGCAAAGAAAGGGAGTTGAAGAGAAAACCTTTAGTGAGATTTTGTTTAGCAGAGTGTACCAGGTACGCTGTGGAACAAATGCAATTGGACTGCAGCTGCTGATACAATTTCCTGTGCCTGGGAGGGAGAAAAGTGTGGTGCACCCACAGGGGTTGAGCGCTGTACTGTGCAGTTCCAGAGACAGCTTGAAGACATACAGTTGTTGCATATCCTGTGGACTAATTGAATCCAGATCCATGGAATCCAACTTTTTTTCTTTTTTTTTTAACTGCTGTCACTGTTGTTTTTCATTTCATTAAAAAGACCTGGAACTGGAGCTGAGCCAGAATTTTAAATAAACAAAACAAAAAACCCCAGTAATACTTTTCACCCATGGAGTCCTCTGTCAGAGCTCTAGCTGTGCATGATTTGGCTAACAGAACCCTGGAAGTGTACCACTGCTGTTTACCCCACAGATGCATTGCCCACAGTGACCCAAATAACACAGGGCATTCGTCTGCTTTTTTGACACTGGGCATTTTCTGAATACATAGGTCATAGGAGGCAAGTGTTAGCAAAATTTATACAGATGTTGTTTTATTTTTATAGCTCTCCTCCATTTACTGGGTGGCATTTCCTTCAGTGTTAACAACAGAGGTTAACTGCACACAGACATGTATAGGGACTCTTGCCAGATTTTCTTTCCGTGTCTTTAAATATGTTTCTCCAACTTGGTTGTTTTTCATTCTTGGCTGCAGTCTTTCAGAATTTGGATTTAATTGGTTCAGTCTTTTCTGGAACCATCTGCTGATTTAGTGGTTATTGTAAATATTATATGAGTACTAATTTATAAATAACCACTGTCACAGCATTTTTTTAGATTTTGTTTTTCTTGTCAAACAATAGTTTATTGATAAGTCCCTTCACATGAAAATTCATGTTCTCTTGCTTTTACCCTCTGATATATGTGTTGCATCTCCAGGCCATTTTGTTGGCAAGATCCCTGAAAGCAAAACTCATTCTGAAAGGCTTCTAATTTTTTTCCATTTTGCAGTTGACTAAGCAGCGTCTGGTGGATGCGGATGGAATCATTAACCCAAATGCTTTCTACATCTACCTGACAGCCTGGGTTAGCAACGACCCTGTGGCCTACGCAGCCTCGCAAGCCAACATCCGCCCGCACCGCCCGGAGTGGGTCCATGACAAAGCAGACTACATGCCAGAAACACGGCTGAGAAGTAGGTAGCATTTCATCTTAATGTCCTAGAGTTTACATGAGTGCCCCCATTCCTTCCTCAGGCACCAGTAACTCCACTTGGCTGACGCTGCACAGGGCTCAGGAGAATAAGCAGGTCAATACATTGTGTTACCCTGTAGTCATAGGAGATCCAAGCACCATTGCAACTGTGACACCACTGCAGGGTTTTATCATGTTGAATAATGACTTATAGAATAGTTTAAAGCTCTAAAAATTTATAGTAAGCATTGCTTTTTTTAGTGTTACCTGATAGTTCTGTCTGTGTGAGAAACCTGGAGATTTAATGAAATTCCTGTTTGAGTTACTCTGAACTTTCATTACTGAAATTCTATCATGATTGTCCTCAATTTTTAATACCTAATAAATTTTTTACCAAGGTAACTCTACTGTACTGATATGGTACAAGAGCTAGGGAGAAGTCCGACTTCATGCCATTCACTCTTTTCCTGGCACCAATACCAGTTGGCATTGCTTTGCTTCAGGTTTCAATTTATTGGGAGGATTGCTAGTTGGACACCAGTAGGGAAGGGGAGAGAGCGTGTAGGGCACAACTGGTGCACTTGGAAATGTGGTTGGATAGCCATGCTTCAGTGTACCCAAACCCTCGAGCTTTGTGGCAGTCAGCCAAGTCTTGTCTTAATGAAAATTTATAGTTGAGATTATAATAGGGCAAATCATGTTAAGCAAGTCAACTGAATGAACCTGCAGGGTCTAGAACACACAATGGCAGTAACCAAATGCTTTTTGTGGAATCCTTTTTTTTATAGTCACAGGGTAGACCTTGCATTACACTCCAAAACAAGAATGGAGTGTTGGTTTGTCAAATTATTAAAGGATAAAAAGACATGTATTTCTTCAGTAAGCCCATTACTTTTATATTAGGTTTCTTTTCCCCCAGTAATTTCTATCAGTAACAGAACATGGACTTCTGAATTTGACTTCCAAAATATTCTATGGAAATCTTAAAAAAATAACCTACCTGATCAAGCCTAGTTTTTCTCTAGTCTTGTGTCAGTGGACCTCAGTTAATCTCATGGAAATTACCTTTGATTTTGAAGAAACTGTACTGTGTAAAAGAGGAGTGTTTGTGTAAAATGTTTAAATAATGTGATTGTCTACTTTATGTTGCAGTTAGGGATTTTTGACCAGGTATTCTGTAAAAAGCACTATAGCACTCGTCAGGATTAAATACATGTATCAAAAGATATCTGTTAAATAATATATAATTGTTTGGGAACTTGATGTAGGCTGTGTTCATCCCATTGCACTGCATGATAAAATAGAGTAATCTCACGTACTGCATCCAGTTTCTATTTATGGAGACTTTTTTAAATGCCACTGATTTCAAACAAGTAAAATTTAAATTTGCCACCTTTTATGCATTTTGCTGTGGAGAATAAAGTGTTTTGCTAACCCTGGTCTCTGTATATCGTCTTCTTCCCAAAAGCACATTTTAACACTGCTATCTTTTTCCTAGTTCCAGCAGCTGAGCCCATTGAATATGCTCAGTTTCCTTTCTACCTCAATGGATTGCGTGAAACTTCTGACTTTGTGGAGGCTATTGAAAAAGTGAGAGCTATCTGTAATAACTACACGAGTCTGGGGATCTCCAGCTACCCGAATGGTTACCCGTTTCTGTTCTGGGAGCAGTACATTGGACTTCGTCACTGGCTCCTCTTATCCATTAGCGTGGTTTTAGCTTGCACGTTTCTGGTGTGTGCCCTCTTCCTCCTAAACCCCTGGACAGCTGGGATCATTGTAAGTTTATTATAAGGGTCTTTGTTGAAGTCAAATTCCTTTCAGCATAGCTCTTGCTGTAGTCGGGAAGGTTTTGTTTATGTCTGGGCCTCTGGTGGAGTATGTATATTGCATCATTCATTATGTATTTATTCACCTTGAGGGGGTAGGGTTCATGCTAAAGGTACAAACCTTAATAACCTTAATCTTCTGGCTACCTTTTTTGTAGGTTTAAAGGTTTCTTAGAAAGGCACATAAACTTTTACCCTTGCTCAAATGCGCAGTAACATAAGAAATAAAGACAGAGAGGAAAATTAATAGCTTTATTGAAGTTATTTCTAGTTCTATATTCCTTCTCCTCTTTTGTCACACATAGTTATTTTTCAAGGCAGTTGCTTATGTCTAGCTTACCTGTAAATTTTAGCACTGATTTCTGAATGCAATCTTTCTGGGAAAAACTGAAATGCTTATGTTGTACAGTATGCACTGTGGAAAGACTGTAACTGAGCTATTGAGGAGAAAGAGCATGAAGTTGTAAACTGCAGAGAATACTCCTCCATGCTTTCTGCAAGGCACCATAAGCCTCTCAGTAAACATTCAAGTTAAATTGAATGATGACGTTCCTATGGTTAAATTCCATAAACTATCGTATGGTTTATAAAATGCCAGAAGTAGAAAAGCATAAAACAGTTACTAGTTTTTGTAATGTACATTTATATGACAGGTATGTTAAAAGGTAAATGTTTAGTCTAGAATATTTTTTATAGCACTTAATCAAGCAATTTATGTTATTATGCTTGATTCATTAGCTTATAAAATCATTTATTGTAGTGCATACTTTTTTTCCCTTGGAGAAGGCATTTATTTCCAGAGTCCACCATTGCTTTTATAAGTGTGTCTATTTTCTTTTCCTTCTTGGCTTTAGCTACTTTTAAAGTTGATTCTCCAGATTTCCTTCTCTCCCTTTTCCTCAATTTTTTTTACAAGGTAGATGAATAAAAAATAAAAGCTTCCTGTTATATTTAACTGTTCACTTTGTCCATGTCAATCCCCCCAAGTATCTTAAAAGCTCAGAGTCCCTCTGTAATCTGAGACTCATCAGCTGATTATGCCATTCACTTTCTTCTGGGTTTTAGACACCCCCACTTAGATTTGCAGCTCTACAAAAGAGAGTTCAAATACAGGTAGTCAAAAGATACTTTTTCTGGGTGGATTGTCTGAAAGACAGGTGAAAAAGAAAAATGTACCTGTTGGGAGTATCCATGATAAGGAAGAATAAATGTTTTTTCAGGTCACTGATAGATTGTAACCAATACAAAACTAGTTCTTCATCTGTTAACTGGTGCTTAGGGTGTAATTTAGACTGTCTCTTCAACATTCATTGCCATTGAGAACAATGAAACAAGTAAAAGCAGCTTGTCTTTGAGAATAAAGGATGGCTTTGAGGAATATGTCTTATGGTAACCATGTTATTTTGAAATGTCTTTCTCTTCATTGTCTGGAGTATAAGAAGTCACTAACAGATGTTTGAAATCATCTAGGTGGTGGTGCTGGCACTGATGACTGTGGAGCTGTTTGGCATGATGGGTCTAATTGGAATAAAGCTGAGTGCAGTGCCTGTGGTTATCCTGATTGCTTCTGTTGGCATTGGTGTGGAATTCACTGTTCATGTTGCTTTGGTATGTAAAATCAAGAAGCATTTTAAAAACGTTTTAAAATAAAATGGTGGCAATGTTCAGATCACAAATCCTTACAGTCTCCTGCCAGTGACATGATTCTCAGAAGGAAAATGGTCACAGTTTTGTGTGCCTTTCTGTCTCAGGGGAACAGAGTTGATCTTGATGACATAGTTCCTAACTATTGAGTCAGTCTCCCAGGAGACAAGAGAGGATACATGAACTGTCATACCTGGTTGTCTGATTAATGCAATTTTATAGAGAAAAGAGAGATCTTAAATCACCTTGCTTCAGTCCAGACTCTCATGATCCTTGTCTGAAGCCTCACTGGTTTTGCTTCAGTGTTGCACAGCTTTTTGTTCCTTCTTGCATTCTCTATCTCGTAAAAGAGAATTCTTCAGAGGAGATTTTCAAAATCAGATATGTTGTTTGGTATTTCTGGACCTCTACAATGTGACCGTGTTTGAATTAATGTTCCCTTTGTAAAATCTGCACCTTCTTTTCAGGAGCCATCGGCTAGTAATAGTGGGCACAAACATGCAGTCTGTAAGAAAACATTATTCTACTATTTATCTACTGGTTTAGGTGATGTACAGAGTTAGGGCACATAAAATAACCCTAAATGAAAAGAATACTTTTAAGAAAAACCACAGTGGAAGTAGGGTAAGGTTAAAGAGGAGCAATTGGATCCGTCAAGTGATGACATCCTTTTTTTCCCTTGCTGCTATGAATAGTTAGATTTTTGGAGGTAAATGAGTTTGCTAGGACTTAGAATAGTTTGGGAAGTGTTAGAAACTAATGGCGTAAAAGAGGTAAAAAGAAATGACAGCTTCTTAGTATTGCAGATTTAAAACAGGAAAACTGGAAGAAAAAAGGACAAAACAGTTGTTTCTAGATGGGAAGAAACTAATTTAATTTACAGGACTTAACTGGTCACCTGTGCTGAATGCCAAGCAAACTGAAAATAGTGGTTTTCTCACATTGACACTGGAGATAAAATCTTTGGAATATATAAATAGCCAAATCAGTGTTGTATAAACAAAAAGGGAGTGCTGGAACTGTTAATACAGAATTTAATTGAGTTTAAGAGTGATTCACAATCCACTTGCGGGCCAGTTCTCTGCTACTGCTTGTGAATTGTGACCTTGGGTTTTTTTAGTTCTAGAGAAGAGAGACTGGGAGGAAGATAGCTGCTTCAGCACATATCGTAATAGCCAGTAGAGAATTAACCAAAGAGAGTCCTTACAAATCACAGGAAGAAGATCAGCCAGGTTCTTGTTTTCTTAAACCATTAAGTCGTACACAGAGTAGCCAAATTCATAATGAACATCAGCATTTGAATGTTCTTTATACAGCTTACTCCTAAGGAGTTGGAGGGATAAGGGCTGTTCACTGTTCAACTATTGTTGCTCAGACACTACCATGCCTAGTACTTCGAGCTTTTACATAGTAAAAATTTCTAAAACATTTATTTTGAGTGAAATGAAAGTGTTAAAAAAAGTCATGGAAGCCATGGAGCCATGAGAATGAGAGGAGTAGCCCTGCATTTTCACACCTGAAGCTCTTTCACCATGACATTAATTCATTTAGGGTGTAAATAAGCAAAGCTGGAGACAAAAGGCTACTGTTGCAAGCAGGTATTGCTTCCAAAATTATTACTATGGTCTGACTCTGTCATCAGTGCTCGCTCTGGCTGTATGACTTCAGCAGCTGTGTGGTATGACTGCAGGATCAGGCCTTTGCTCATGGGTTAGCCAGTGACAGAGATAACTTTGATAAACTGTGGTTTGCAGTAATTAACTGATGGAAAATGATGTGTGCTGGGAGAGGGGCTGTTTGGAAGGTTGTATGCATCTGCCTAAGGGTGGACTTTTTTGTTTTACAGGCATTTTTAACTGCCATGGGAGACAGGAGCCATAGGGCTGTCCTTGCCTTGGAACACATGTTTGCACCAGTGCTGGATGGGGCCGTGTCCACTCTGCTTGGGGTGTTAATGCTTGCAGGATCAGAGTTTGATTTTATTGTCAGGTAAAGCATTTCTGTGTGTTGATGTTCTTTCAAAAATAAAAATATGTGCACTTTTAATTTTTAGTCACTTCAGTGAATCTGTCATTTTATTACTATGCATGGTGTGTCAAGTATGCTTATGTCACGGTCCTGCTTTCCCTCTGTTTTATTAACTCCTTGTTACTTGCTAGACATGGTAGTGTTTCCATTGCTGGCATTAAAATCTGTTCCAGGAAAATCTGACATTTAGCATGAAAGAACACAAAAATGTCGCTCTTTAGAAAGTTTGTTAATTCTGGGTTTGAATTAGTTCAAAGCGTCTTGTATTGTCCGGTATTAGCTGTGTCTGACCTTTAGCCTTGGGTCGTCCAGGCTTCTTGTATGCACAAAAATTTATATGCAAAGGACACATGAACCTACAAACATTGAACTGTGCTGCAAGTGACTCTCTCAGGGCCTTCCCCTTCTATCCTTATGTGGGGTTTACATAATGAGGAAAATAGAGGTGGGGTGGGGGGAAAGAGAGCCCTGTTTGGGAGCTGGGGAACCATAAATATGAACACAGAACTTCATACTAAAATTTTGTACAGCAAAGCCTAAAGGCCCTTCTGTTTAGAACTACAAGCAGGCTGTTTCTTGTGAACATAATTAAGAATGTGAATTCATCAAGTATAGAGGAAAGCAAGTTTTTCATTGAGGGGAATTTGAGAAGTGCAATGAAACAGATCCTATTCTATTCCAAACAACCTGTGGAGCTCTGCAAAATGGCTAATCTTAGAAGTAACACAGGCTCTTTGTGGCAAACTACAGCACACACACACAAAAATAATCCAAGCCCTTAAATGGATCTAAGGTAGAACTGGGCCAAATAAAAATGCTCTGAAAGATGGCTTAACTACTTAGGTAGACGTAAGATGGATAGATGACTAGACTTCACTGACATCCATTTGACAACAAGAACAACAAAATGTCAGGGGCAGGAACTGAGAGAATGACTGCTAAATCTCATCAGGCTTTTTGTTTATGTATGAAAGAGATTTGAAGAAGGAGGCAGTTTGCAGTTAGATCTCCTGAAACCCACATGTGGATTATTACTATACAGGTACTCCATGTCCTGAAATAGGAATTTTTTTCCCCTCAAAACACTATTTTTTACTTTATTTTATTGGTATTGAAGAAATAAAATGATACTTTTTTGACCTGTTTTTGTAAAGTTTGGAACATTTTGACATACAGGTTACTGATAGATTTAACCTAAATTTATAGGGGTACATTTGGTGTGCTACTTTCCTACTTAACAGATGAGATTTTGGCATGCATTTTTGTGTTATAGCAAATGAAAGATTGCAGCAGCCCTTCACACCAAATTTGGATTGGATGTGCTCTCAATTTATAAAATGAGCCTTTCAACTTTTCAACTTATGTTATTTTACTTTTTTTGGCCATCAGTTTCTCATTTTATAGCACAATCTGACTTTAGTTTGGCTTGTTTAAAAAATAAAATAAAATAAACTATGGGGAGCCTGAGCATTGTTATAGTGGGCGAAGAAGATCCCAAACTTCCGGAAAGGGACAGATTAGTCCAGCAATGTGGAAGATTAAGTAAATTAACAGACGTTGTATACACCAACTGGTCAAAGCTATAATCCTCCTGTTTATTCTAACGTTAGATGGATGAGATGCAAATGTTTTTAATGCCTGTTGTTGATCTGTGTCCCAGTTTAAAGTTCTGGTGGTTTATGTTAGTAGAGTAGATTGGCTTGCTGATTTTTGCTAATGCAGATCAGAAATTCTCAAATGTTTACAATAGCAGGATATTTATAGTTTTACAGGAGTCTGATATATTTGATCAGATGTGGAAACAGGGAGGCAGTAAAGTTTGTTGCCAGCTAGACAATGTAATCAGCAGACCCATTAGTAGCAAACTTGCTCTCTGTTCTTCTCCTTTGCCTTCTCCTCGAGGAATTTACCAAGACTGAGTCCTTGAAATCATTAGTTACAACACAGCCTTAAGTTTAGTCTGAGCCCCAGCTGTGCCGAATACCAACTAGCAAGGCTTTCCTTTTACTGACAGGTTTACCTTGGTATTCATGAAGGATCCCAGACCTTAGCCCTCAGTGGTGGGAAAGGACAACTACTTGTGCACTTTTCTCTTCTTCCATAGTATTTTAGCCTTTATGTTTGAATTGGCTGACGCAAAACAAGAGTATTCAGAGATGCTAAATTGTTCAACAAAAGATTAGCCTGCAATGCAGCTCTGCCATTGTGGAGCGCTCTTACTCAGTACAATGCTGAAGCTTACTATAGAATGGGCATTTTCTTTGCAGAAAGCGGGTTCCTGTGTTGTAAAAGCGTTGCAATTCAAGCTATTTGGTAAAACTGGAACTCACAGAATTCTAGGCGTTAAGTTTGATTAATGAACACCAAGGAAAACCCTTACCTGATATACTGTAGATTTAATTAGACATTCTGCTGTAAGTTGCAGAAGCATTTCACAGTGGATTAGCTGCTGGGAGAAGAGGGCTTCTTTTCCTTCTAGACTAAATTGTTTAAATTCTGCACCCTTCACTTCATTTGTTTGCTTCTGCTGGGTTTTCACTAATGGGGGCCCCTTTTCATTGTATTTGTGCTTTCAATCCATTCAGCCATTCCCTGCACATTCCATATTTTTGTGTTTGTGTAACACATTCATAAATAACATTACATGCTTCCAGATTCTGGGAAATTAACAAATGTAATCTTTTTCTTTCCTTTCAAAACTAACACTTTGTGGAATGTAGCTTCTCTAATTCAAAAGGTAAAAACCCCTGTATCTTATATGGAAAGTAATATAATTGTTTACTTTGATGTTAGTAATATGTTAGAGTTAATTTAGTATCTGTATTATTTTAACATATGTAGGTGTAATTTGTAATCCCTTGTTTCTAACAGTATTTGTGGCTATTCTCTCCCCCAAACCCTTTAAACTGTACTTCAGGTACTTCTTTGCTGTTTTGGCAATCCTAACCATTCTGGGAGTTCTCAATGGATTGGTGCTGCTTCCTGTTCTTCTCTCATTCTTTGGACCATACCCTGAGGTCAGTAAAATTGATGGTGAACAGAAAAAATAATACTATGTCTGAACCACTGTCCCCCTCAACCACCCCCCATTTTTAGAAGCTGTTTTTTAAATTTTCTTGGATTAAGTTTCTTGCTCTCAGGCTTTTTTATAAATTTTTCTTAAAAGTGTTGTTTTTATGTAGTTGATACTACTCTATTTTTAAACCTTTTTTTTTTAATAAGTCTTGTTTTTTAGAGGTTGCAGTAAGAAACCTGATAGTATTGTTTATACTATTGGTATAACATGATATGCAAACAAGTTTGTAAAATAAGGATTCCCTCAAAATTTTGCAAGAGACAGTTTGTTTTATACACATACCTTCTTCTTTCCTACCTCACCGGCTCTGTTGCATTCCTCAAAGTGTTTAACTGAGCAGACCACCAGGAAGGCCTGTGTGGACCGACACACACAGTGGTGGTCCACAGACCACACCTTGATAACCATGATTGGTCTGCCAGAAGGTCCCTGCTGTCCAGTCACCTCTCCCTGCAGCGTTCTCCCGGCTCAAGAGCATTTTTGGTGTGGGGAAGGCTTCACTTAGCCGTTGATGACTTTACAGTACAAAGCCCGAGTCCAGGCTCCAGGATACACAAATACCAACTTTATATTTGATTGTTGGTCATTCATTACCTACTCCGTAGTTAATACACTTACTGTGTTACATGGGGTTATCTTTATCACATTTCAGTAGAATCAGTGTACTGTGTTTCACGTCTCTATATATATGTGTCTGCACCAGAATAAAACACAAGGTATGTATACACCACTGGTATATATCAGGAGTGTCTGGGTTCTTTTAATATTAGTAAAACAGTTTTGACAACAGTGTGTAATCTCTTAATTCCTAACAGTATACATGACCTGTCACTTACTCAAACAATGAGTATGTGTGTGTTATCACCATATATATTGCTGTGATGTGTGTATCCATCTCTCTTTGCAAATAGACACTGGGTCACACTGTACCTACACATTTGAGGTGATTTTACAAAATCACTCTGCTAATGCTTGCTGAAGGGGGAGGGAAGCCCACCTATTATTTTTATTTTTTTATTTACAAGTGCAAGTGCATGTGCATACACATATATATGCACTTCCTGAGACAATGATACCCAGAACAATCTGTGTAGTCCTGCTTACATCCATATCCACAGAAGGAGATCATGTCTTTTATTGTTCCATTAATTTTTTTCAGTTCAGTATCTATGTTCATCAGAAAACTGTTGCTAAGGTTGTCGTGGCATGGCAGGGTGTACTTGGCAGAACATCATTTTTGTCAAGCACTAATGATTAAAAGGGTAAAGCTAGCTGAATGTAACTGAAAGCATTGCTGTTATCAGGTTTCTCCAGCCAATGGACATGACAGATTGCCCACACCATCTCCTGAGCCACCCCCTGGTACTGTGAGGTTTGCACTGCCACCTGGGCACATAAATAATGCGTCGGATTCCTCTGATTCTGAGTACAGCTCTCAAACCACAGTATCTGGCATCAGTGAAGAGCTTCATCAGTATGAGGCCACGCGAGGCCCTGGGGCACCAGTCCACCAAGTAATAGTGGAAGCCACTGAGAATCCTCTCTTTGCAAGATCCACTGTAAGTAGCTTTCATATGGACTAGCAGGAGGGCAAGAAGAAGTTTTTTTTATGTGCTATGTTTTTCGGGATTTTTTCAAATCTATTTATTTTCATGGAAAACTCTTCCGTATTTCTGGCTGATTGTGCTTTGTGACTTTGTGCCAAAACCTGTTAGCAGGGAAGGAAGGTTTTCCTCATTCTTTTCTTAAGAATTGATTTGGGGGTAAAGCAGTGGTACAAAAGCAGATGCCTTTGGCATGGATAATTGCTGTTGCATCCTATTGGCACCAGCCACAAGAGAGAGCTCTCAGTCTGTTTGATGACTGTTTTCAGAGAGAGAAGGAGCAGAGATTATAAGATCCCAACCTCTTTCACATGGTTCCTTTGTGGATCGCTATGATATACCTCTCTGTGACAGCACATTTTGGGGAGAAAGATTAGAGCCAGAAGAGAGTAGTTTTAAGTGCTGTACCAAGTCTTGGGCCTTGTTGCATCTTGCTACTGGGTTGGCATAATTGCAGTTTCAAAGGAAAGTGAAAAAGCTCTGTCTCCTACCCCTGCTGATGTTGCATGCTGAGCTGCAATGTGAATCTGGTTTTGTTCAGCAGAGGCCTAGAAATAGGTACAAGCACAGCCACATTTGAAGTTGGTCACGGTTTATTGACTGATGTAGCTGCTGTGCTTCACGCTTTTTATGGAAATCAGAAAACAGATTCCTACAGTCTATACAAACTGCCCTACTAGCATCCTGTGTATGTTCCCTGCATGGAATAGACCCTTTTCCAAATGCCTGCAATTCTACTTGTTGAGTTAAGATCAAGTGCTTGTCACCCATCCCTTTGAAAAGATGGACCAGCATGTAGGAAGCTTACAATAATGTTTTCAGCTGTCATCCTGTGTTTTTCCGAAGATATGCTTTCCAGGTTTTAATAACTTCGGACAAAGACCATGGCAAAATCAATTATCAGATTCCACAACATTACCTTTGTAGTTAGAGCATTATTATAATATTCTCAGCATAAAACATAAGCAAGCATAGTATTTGTTTGGTATGCTTTGTCAGAGGCATAACCGTGCATGTCTCTCTCAGGTGGTTCAGCCAGAAGCAAGACATCAGCAAAGTCCCAGGCTGCCATCGAATCCAGAGCCCAGCACGCAGCAGCAGCCGTGGCGTCAGGGCAGACAGCCCAAACGGGAAGCGAGGGAAGGGCCGCGACCACCTCCTTACCGCCCTCGCAGGGACGCTTTTGAAATTTCTACTGACGGGCACTCAGGACCCAGCAACAGGGACCGCTTGGGCCACAAGGCTCGTTCCCACAACGTGAGAAGCCCGGCGTTTGGGGCTGCAGGTGCTGCTGGAGCAGCCTACTGCCAGCCCATCACTACTGTGACTGCCTCGGCTTCAGTCACTGTTGCTGTCCACCCTGCCCTGCACAGCCACAGCTCTCGGGGAGCGAGCTTTCCATCCTATGAGGGACACCATGAAGCTGGCCATGCGCCATTTGAGGACCCCCATGTGCCTTTTAATGTGCGGTGTGAAAGAAGAAATTCGAAAGTAGAAGTTATAGAACTGCAAGATGTTGAATGTGAGGAAAGGATACCCGGCAACAGCTCACAGTAAAGGTAAATCCATCCCGTGTTACTTCTTGTTGGCTTGTGTCAGGCACTGGTGTGATCAGAGGAAAGAGGAAAAATAAAGTTTCTCAGAGGTACCTTTTCCTTAGGCAGCACTAACTAACTAACTCTAAATATACTACATTTGGCACTAGACATGAGGTTGGCTAAGATAGTGCACTCCAACACTTAGAAGTCATAGTGCTTTCAGATGTGAACCACTTCAAAGACCCTTGCAAAATGGGTAAGTACATCATACAATCCCAGTTTACCAGATGAGGAAAATGAAGCAGGTGTTGAGGTGTTGTATAACATCTTCAGAGCTGTGTGACTGGATTTACCATTGCATAAGTCCTGTTTTCTGATCCCTGAATCAGGCGTGCTCTAAAATGTTACATTAAGTGACATTGCCTAGGAGAGTGTAAAATTGACAGCTGCTTCAGGAGTCGTCATCTTTTGAATAAAATAGTGTGTGAAAGAATTTAAAGTCCATAATGAGGACTGAATCCCTCTGGAAGATGAGCTGAGTGAGAAGTGGGAAGTCCTGCTTTGCCTAGTGCACTGCTGCTCAGCAAGGTGTCCCCTTTCTCTTTGGGAGGCCTTCTCAGACCTACCCAGTGGGGAGGTGTCTGAGCTGACATCTGCCTTGCCAGGGGCAGCTGCACTGGCTATTGCAGAGCTGCCCATTTAGTTTTTACACAGAAAGCTTTTTGGGGCTCGTATCTGAAAAAACTCTTTCTCACTATTTTTACACTGTTTTTCACTTGTCGGGGAAAAGGAATAGCTACTTATCTGTGGATTCCTGTTTTTTCTCTTTGCTTGTCTGAGCTTTTCAGTGACAGGCACTAGTTTGAGCAGAGCAAATAATTTTATTTTGATTCTAGAATATTTTGCACGTATGCATGCGTGCACATGCATGCACACACACAGAGTTTTGATTTATAAAATGTCTCTCCAAGCATCCCAAAGAACAAATAGACATGAATGCCTTTGGTCTTGCAGTCTAGAAGTACGACAAGTAATAGTATCCACAGAATAAGGAAATACTTGGGCTCCGCTTCTTCCAGCTAAAAGTGCATGGTAATACGAGATTCTTAAGTAAGCCCAGTATTCGATGTAGCATACTTCTCCTTCAATTGTTCATTGGTTTTGACTGAATTTGTCACAGGTATCTAAAACTGGGAACTTAGAAATTAAAGCACCTGCATTTTTTTAATTGGCATCAGTATTTCTTCACCAGGAAATTAATGACTGAGATGAAAGCAGAGCCAGTACTTCCTGACTGCTAACTGTAACCACAAGAATCATGAAATGAGTTGGCTTAGTTTGATTTGTTTGTTTTTCTTGAAATTTAAGGAATGTTTGGTTTTTTTCTCTCTCCTTATTTGTACAGGGTAATAACTGAAGCAAAGAAGAGGCCAAAGATGGAAAACTGTTTTCCAGAACTGCTTGAAGAGAAGAACTGCTTGAAGTTGTAGAAAAGGACATGCTGCATCAGGACAACAGTTCACTGTTACTGTAACCTATTGTATTATTTTGTTAAATATTTCTTTTAAGTATTTAAAAGATGTACACATATGTAATATACAAAAGAACGATGTAAAGTAGTATAATCTGGAGTAATTTGCCTCTGGGCAATAGAATGGGGACAATATTGTGTGCGCTTTGTACTTTTTGTACATTGATCTCTGTGCCACAACTAAGCTTAATCTAGTTCTAAATTTCAGCATAAGTTGCTGCTGCTTAAATATTTTATAATTTACCTGTATAATTCTATGCAAATATTGCTTATGTAATAGGATTTTTTAAAGGTACATGTCTGTTTAAAATATTTTAAATTTGCGTATCACAACCCTGTGGTAGTATGAAATGTTACTGTTAACTTTCAAACACGCTATGCGTGGTAATTTTAAAAATAAGCAGATATGAAGAACAGCAAGTTAATCTGGGAGGCTTAAATAGATATAGCTATGTGCAGGTTTTGTTTTGCTGTATGTGTCCATGTGTGCATCTGGAAATATGCATGCTCTTGTGTGTATGTTCCTGGTGTACTGTAGTTTCTCTTTTACTGTATGTTAACACTTAGTGGGTTTACAAACCCACTGATGCTGATGTGAGTCTGGCTTTCCCTGTTAGTAGGCACTAGTGAAAACTCTGTTGGTGATTACCAACATGTACAACTATAGACTGCCATCATCAAAGGCCCAACTAAAATACTAAAGAAGACAGGGAGGCGAGATTTGGGATTATGTTTCAGTTCCCAGACCCTTAATGACTTTGTTCACATGATTTTGTCACTTAACTGCCCCATGCCTCAGTTTCTCATTCTATAAAATGATTATAATTACACTTACCTACCTCCCAGGAATGTTGTGAGGCTTAATTACTGTTCGTGTAGTGCTTTGGTTTTCCTTTTTTTCCTTGCAAAAAGTGCCAGGTAAGTGCAAACACTATAACCGTTATTTTTTCACTTCCAAAGGTGCTGGATATTGAGAGGTGCTGGTGGTTATAGAAATACAATGAGCATCTGCCTTATTTTGATACTGTTAAATACGAGTGGCATTAGAAGCTGAATAATTAATTGTTTGATGATTAGCCACAGCTTAGCTGTGTCACTACAGCATTGAAAGCAGTATTTTTCATCACCTTATTTTCATGGCAGGAAGGAGTTAATAATTTAAGTAAGTGATAAAAATCAAATGGAAAGATTAAAAAAAAAAGTATATTCACTTTTTAAATATAAATGGCTTTCTGGTGGGCCGGAACAGTAATGACACATAAGGCCTGGGTAGTTGTTTTCTCTATTGTTTGTGTTTTCCCATGCTGCATTGGCACTTTTAATTAAAACAGCTAAACTGGGATCTCTTTGCGAAACTAATTTAGCTTTTTGTACTATTATTTTTTAACTAAAAGGGGATTGCTGCAGGTGAAGGGTCTGGAAAAACACTGTGATCTGTTTTCCAGTTGGAAACAAACCCTAGGAACAAAGAACCTTAATTTAAAATAATTCAACACAAGTTTTCGTTATCTCTATCTTCTTTTCTCATTTTTTTTCTGCCCTTCTCCAAGCTGTTTTTTAGTGCAGGTAGATGTTCAATTTTGCATTCAGAGCCAAACACAACCAGTATTCAGTTTCTAAATACAGCAGTGGTGGGGCTTTTCTTTATGTATACCTGAACAGCAGTGGCCAATTCTTTGATGGGAAAGTGTTTTTCTCCGGTGGCTTCAGGGAGTCTATCTTTGCCCACAGACCTTGCCAGCAAAATGAATGGGGATAATTAGAATGCACACATTTCCATGCCTTTTTTGCTCACTTAAAAACACTTTGATATGAGGCACTTGTTTACAGATCTCCAATGTGAACGCTCGAAGAGCAGGTGGCGAGAGCCTGGTGTCATTCCCATGATACATAAGCTACTGTTTCAGTGCACACCAAGGGTTAATGTTGCAGCTGCCTACTGGTCCAGTTCACTGTCTAACATGAAAACTCTTGATGACAAAAAGATGAGGGGCCCCAATTTAGCACTAGCAGCACAGTGACCTCAGATCATACAAATTCTGCAACAAAACTGTATGATACTAATTGGAAGCTGCCTTCAACCGCCAAGCTTGTGCGCTCACGTGTCAGAGGTTGGCAGGGCTCCCGCTGGCACGACTGCTGCCTCCGTGCTGCAGGCTGCCTTGCTTCCTGCTCTTCCTTGGGCGGGAAGGGGCCCAGGGCAAGCTGCAGTGCCTCCCACCTGCCCCTGCCCAAGCCTTCCTGTGTGCTTGTGTGTTGGGTGAGCTGTCCACTGTTTTGTGCACAATGTAGACCACCTTCTTCGATAATCACATTGGCAAGGGGAGAACTCAGTGGCTGGCAACATTTATTTTGTTTTGGTTTTGTTTCTTAACTTTTTTAATCATGGGTGATATTTATATTTTTGTATCATAAGAATGTTTTTCTTACAGTATTTGTCATGCCAGTTTATAACAAACAAAATGCAGGGATTTTATTTCTATTGGAAACACTATTACAGTTATGTTTTTACTGTTTAATGGATTTTTATTTGTATAGAGTGCTTACTAATGTTAAATAGGAAAGAGTATATAACATTTACATTATGGACTTGTTGTAGCTTTTAGTGTAAGGAGTTAAAAGGAAAAAAATATTCAAACTGGGTCTCATTGCCTGCCTGTTTGGTAGGAGTGGGTTTGTGTCATTTCAATTACAAAGATAAAATTATGCCATATAATTTATTTATATGAAAATTTATTTTTGTAGTGTACATAGTAGTCATCAATTCTTTTGACAGAAGTATATTTTTAAAGAGTTTATATGTAATGATGATACCATTATGTTTTGGAACACTGCTGAGATACAATTACAGTGCACACTTTTCCTTATAAACCCCTTGGAGAAAAGAAAGTGTTTAACAGTGTTACGAGAGAAAGAGAGTGTGAATATTCATACAATTCTGAACTGTGTTTTAGTTACCATTTGTGATCTAGTGTGGTTCTCATTTTAAGCTTTGAATGGAAATTGTACAAACTCTCTAAATATTAATGTTCAAACACTGATAGAAATTCTAACATGAATAAAAAAATATTATAACTTACTGGTTATGGATTTGTTTGTTAATGGAATGCTTCTTTATGTACTGGTGGTCATCTCTGCAGGTGCAATCATGTGGTCATTCATGTGATTTGGAGCAAGAATCTGAGATCTTTCAGTATTTGGATTATTTGGGATATTTAGATTTGCCCATTTTGGAGCAGGACCCATTTGTTACCATGTCTAAATGGTAGCATGCTGGTCCTTGTCTGTTGATTCTGTTACCTTCTTGTGTGCTGGAGAAAAATATTAGGAGTGGGTTATATATGTCATTCTCACTCTGAATGAAACAATTTCATTGTAGACTTCAAACTCTTGGCTAAAGCACTTTATATACAGGTTATTTCTTCTTAGATGTGGTAGGAAATTCTTTGTCTTTTTCCCATCTCTGGTTGCTCCCTAAACTGGATAAGAGAATCAGTCTGGTACTTCCACTTTGTGGAAGAAAAAGTAAATACAGTGTTCTGAAAACCACAGCCCTCCATAAGAAGGGAGACGTGACAAAATTCCCCCTGGGAAGCGTGCTCCCGCTCGCCAGACAGGGTGCATGTCCCTGCACCCTGCACGAGTCCCCCTTGGCAAGGAGAAGAGGTTACAGTAGGCACCTGAGTGAACCAAGTAAGTAGCAACAGCTGTCTGAAGTCATTTGCATCGTAAACCTTGCTGTGGTTTCTCCTGTGCGGATACTCTGCTGAGCATCCTTCAAAGTGCCACAGAGCCAGCAGTCCTTTACTTTAGTCTATAACCCTTAGATTATTTTTTACATGAGTCTTCCAAATTTCTCATACACAAAAAGCCTGAACATGTCTTGAGATAATTTATAATTCAGCCTCTACTTTCCATTGTCAGAGGAAATAGAAATACAATTTTTTGTCTTCTGTTTTCTGGAAGTTTAACCACAAAGAGAAAAACAGAGTTAAAGGACTTGAACTGCAAAACTTCTACACATGTGTTTTTGCTACTCAAAATACTTTCCCTCACACCCCCAGGATCAGCCAGGCTGAGTCAGGTTACAGATTTGGCTTTAGTGGATACAGCCCATGAGGATAGTGCTCACTTAGGCCTTTCTTTAGCTCAACTCACTGACTTCGTCTTTTGTGTCCCAGCCATTCATGGGAGCAGATCCATTCACACAGCTGGAAACCATGTAAATAAATCAATACATTCTCTCAGTCAGGACCTTTTCTTGAAAAATCCCATTTTGCATCAACAATAGCTATTTACATGATATTACTTGCCATGTTTAGGTTTCTTATCATTTTGCTGTCAGTCTTATTAAGCCCAGGTAAGATCTTGATCAGATTTTTGCCAGAGATTGGCCATATTTATTCAGGCCTTAAGTAAACATGTGGCCAAATTTTTGTTGGCATAATGCATGTATTTAACAGCTTCAGGAATGCTGCATGCTGCTAAACTGCAGCAGCACTGATGTATGAACAGGTGTTTCATTTTTGTTAACTTTTACTCCCAATGAACATTTGAGACACTGACTGTTTATATCTGAATATAACGTTGCCAAATTGTAATTATTTTTAATGTCTGCTTCAAGCAATGAGAACAATTACTACTTTCCAACTCCATTTAATCATTCCTGTCTTTTTTGTTGCAAACATGTTGAACCTTATTTCTAGAACAAGGCGCGTGCCAGGAAACTGCACTACCTAGGTTGAGTGGCTTGAAAAAATACATGCCCAGTTTAATTTTCCCTGCTTAATTTCAGCTAATTAAGCACAAAAATGAAGCAGTACTCTGCTTTGACTTAAAAAAAAAAGAAAAATAGTTTAACGTATATGCTGGCATATTTGATACTGCAGAAATCATTTTACTGCTACAGACACCACGTAAGCAAAAGAAATCTCTGCCTTAGATACTTGGCTGTCTGCAGTGTCTTCTGGGCTGCTTATCACCCTACCACAGCTTTCCTTATGAACATTTCCACTCCCATTTTAGCAGCTGTAACTGTGTGTATCAGTAGTGTTTCTGCTGCCACAGCAGCCATACCTGCTTGCCATTGCTGCAAGGTAAGGCTGCAATGGACATGATTGTATTTAGAGTTAATGATGCACAGAACACAAGGCAGCTCGTGTTTTACTGTTTTGCTAATCCGAGCATCCTCACACGCTCTTCCCCAGGCTTTATGCAAGCTGCTAGTTAAAAGTTGCTGGATCTGTGAGTCAGATAGTTAGAATTAGGATGTCATGTGTGCACAGTGGATACAAACTTCTGCTCTGTGGAGCACAAAAAATGTGTCTTTTCTGTCTGGTCCTTCCACCCTGTGAGCTCAAATCTTTGCAGTGGGTCTGACTTTGCAGGTCCCCAGCTGCCTAACACACCACACCTGAAAGCTGCTGGGGAGCAAGGTCGTAAGCCACAGCAGCTGGGAAGGGGGAAGAGTGGAAGCTGGAGGTTGGAAACTGCTTCCCTGGCAAGGAAGGGCTCTGCCTTGGCTGGAGAGGGGGTAGACTTCACTTACAGGTGTGTGAATGAGGTGGATTTACCCATCTGTTCAGGGGGAATGACCACTACAGAATTTGAAATGTGATTTATGGCAGAATCCAAGTGAAAGACTCTAGGTGCTCTGGAAGAGGGAGAGCTCCACCATTTGATTTAGGAGACCCCAAATGGTATTATAAATGTATTTCAACACCTAGGTAAAACTGATTTTACTGTTCCAGGTTGTGTCAAGTTTAGTACCCCTGGATATTTTCATCTGAAGTTTGTGTTGCAGAAAATATTTTTAGGAAAGCATGCCTGTCTAGCCTTTTGAAAGAGGGGGGAAGGGAAAGGCATTAGACAAGAATTACTTAATAACTAAGAACTTCAATAATACTATTATACTATTTTTGTAACTTCGATGAAGGGAAATCTTCACTCTTTCTCTACCTGGTGACAGATGTTTTGTCTTGTCTGGAAGACAAGAGTTTGCACCTCTCTGGTCTGTCAGATCTTAGCAGGGTATGTAAGTGGGGCACTTTCTTTAGGAGAGCCTGTCACCCCAGAGCAGGCTGTCCCTATGGCCCAAAAGACAAGCCACTGAGGAAGACTACTTTCACAGGAACTCAGGGAAAAGAGGGGGAGCTTATGACCTTTGGAAGAAGGGTCAGGCAACTCAGGAAGAGTACAAGGATGTCATTAGGTCACGTAGAGTGAAAACTAGAAAGCTCAATTAGAATTCAGTCTGGCCACTGCTGTAAAAAACAATAAATAAGTGTTTTTATAAATACGTTAACTACAAAAGGAGGGCCAAGGAAAATCTCCATCCTTTATTGAATGTGGAAGGGAACATTGTCACCAAGGATGAGGAAAAGGCTGAGGTATTTAATGCCTTCTCTGCCTCAGTCTTTGCCAGTAAGAGCAGCTATGGCCAGGGCAGCAGCCCCTGAGCTGTAGGCAGGGCTGGGGAGCAGAACAGACCCCCCCAGTCCCAGAGCAGCTGTTAGTGACCTGCTGTGCCACTCAGACCATCACAGACCTGTGGGGTCAGGTGGGATCCACCCACGGGCACTGATGGAGGAGGCAGAAGTGCTCACTAAGCTGCTCTCCATTATTTCTCATCAGTTCCAGCTAAAAGAGCTCTCAGATGTCTGGAGGACACCTTCAGAAATGGCAGAAATGGCCATTCCCATCTCCAGGAATGGCAGAAGGGAGGATCCAGGGAGCCACAGGCCTGACCCTGGTGCTAGGGAAGGTTACAGAACAGATCGTCTTGAGTGCCATCACACAGCACACACAGGACAAGCAGGGGATCAGGCCCAGCCAGCAGGGGTGTGGGAAAGGCTGCTTGACCAACCTGATCTCCTTTCATGACCAGAGGACCCATCCCGTGGATGAGGGGAAGGCTGTGGATATTTTCTACCTGGACTTCAGCAAAGCACCTCCCTGCAAGGACATTGAGGTGCTGAGCAAGTCCAGAGAAGGACAACAGAGCTGGGGAAGGGTCTGGAGCACAAGTCCTGTGAGAAGTGGCTGAGGGAGCTGGAATTGTTCAGCCTGGAGGAAAGGTGGCACAGAAGGGACATTACTACTCTCTTCAACTGCCTGAAAGGAGGGTGTAGCAAGGTATAGCAAGGTAGGATTCAGCCTCTTCTCTCAGGCAGCAAGTGACAGGACAAGAGAAAATAGGCTTGTTAAACCTTGGAATGAGCTGCCCAGGGATGTGGTGGAGTCAAACATCTCTGGAGGTGTACAAGAAATGACTGGACGTGGCATTCAGTGCTACGATCTAGCTGCCAGTGCAGTTAAAGGTTGTCCACCAACACAATTTGCTGTGACTGAATCCCACAGAAAAGCTCTTCTCCCCTGTGCTCTCCAGAGCTCCTTGCCTTCCTCTGACACAGGTCCCCTTCTGCAGCCAAGGTGACCATGCAAAATGAGCAGAGGGCAGCTGCTGGGTTTGGCACCAGGAGTTGCTGCCGACCCTCAAAGAAAGACCCAGGTCCCATGCCAAGGCCAGAGATGGTCCCAGATGCCCCCAGGCACACAGCTGGAATGGCTGGGAGGAGCAGAACGGGATGAGGCTTTGTGGGCAGGCAGAAAACAGCGAGGGCAGGCCAGGCTGTCACCACTCTGGAGCTGCACAGCGGATCAGAGGTCTGTCCTGGGGAGAGCTTGGCTGCAAGGCATGGGATATTTCTGGACACCCCACAATATAGGAAGTTCAGACCTGACATTCAGAAGAATTTCTTTACTGGAGAGGGTAGTCAAAAAATGGCATAGGATTCCTAGAGAGGTTGTCAATGCCCTGTGCCGATCAGTGCCTTAAAAAGAGGCATTTGAACAACGCTCTTAATAATAGGGTTTAACTTTTCTGGTAAGCCCTGGTCAGGCAGTGAGACTAGATGATCATTGTAGGTCCCTGCCAACTGGAAAAGTGTGTTCTATTCTGCTCCATGCTGTGCCATGCTATGGTATTCCGAACATTTGAGTACTTCATTATTTAAGCAGGGAAATTCCTGAAAAATCTGATGTGAGTAAGCCGCGCGTCAGCAAAGGTATTTAAGAACTTTAAGAAAACACTGCTTTTAAATTGTCATCAGTGGAATTACTCATAGATAAATCTGCAAATCTAAATTTGTATTGATCTTTTGTGGTTTGGTCCAGCGTACAGTGAAAGATGTGGTCCTGGTTATGCTATTCATACCGTTCCTTTAATCCACAGCATGTAACTTGGACACAATGAGTCATCGCTATGGAGGTGTCCTCTGCTGTTGTTGACAACAAAAGGTACACAGATTTCTGAGTGTTGAGGCTTCAGCTCATTCTTGAGCTAGTTGCATGTAGCTAAGGTGGAGAATCAAGTAAAAAAAAAAAAAGTAGTGTTTTTTGCCTTCAGACTGTAAATTGTAATTTAGTCAGTGGTACTCTGAGACTTCATTATGGGATTCACATACTTCAGGAGTCTTTTTGAGCTGCATCTGAGGTAGAAAGCTGCACAAGGGAAAACAACAGGCAGCAGATTTTGTTTGTGGAAGGGACCTGTCACACACCCATCTGAGATGTGCAGAAGAGCTATGCTGGGATAGCCTTGTGAACCTTAAACTCCAGGTTACTCCCATTATAATCAGTCTTTCTCTCATTGTTGTGGTATTTTATAATTGCGTTCTGGTTTTGCCATTCTGTATTAGTTTATCACCTTTTTATCTTCCTTCTGTTTACATCTTAGAAAACCTTTTAAATCAAGAAAATTACTGCACCATTACCTCTGCTGTATTGGATGTCTGCAGGGCAATAGTTGAGGGGGGTATCGTTTTAATTTAAATATTATTTTACTCACAGCTACAACACCTCTTCCTCTCTTTTCTCTTCCCCTTCCTTGCTTTCCCCCTTGTGCATCCTCACAGGGATGTCAGCATGGCATCCAGCATGGATTCCAGCATGGCTTATGGTTAGCTAGCGAATGGAGCTATGCCCACAGACACCTGTGAGATGCAGTTTGAATTGTTTCAAAAAGCCAATGAAAATAGCTACTGCAGAAATACAAGATCTCTTGTGCACCAGTAAGATTTACAATTTTAGTTTGGGGCTTGGCAGGCCTGAGGAATCCCAAAAAATAAACCTCTGTAAGAAGCCTTCAGAGCATACTCCCTCAGAAATTATTACTTGCATTTCTTCTCTTTGTACACGTTTCACAAACTGTTTATGATTCAGGTTTTGCATTAGCCTAATTAAGAGTTTTACATTTTTGAAATCCATTTTAGCAGACATGCTTAACAGAAAAAATATTAATAGAGAAAGCCCAAGATTCTCCTAACAAAAAGTGACATAGGCTCTGATCCTTTGAATAGTCATGGTAAGTAACTAGAACTATTTAAACTGGAAAAATTAAATTAGTACTAAAGTAGTTGCAGAAATCAGATGTTGAGTGCTGCAACTGATAAAGATATATATAGGAAAGTTTGAGTTTTACTGCTAATGAGACTTGGTTCAGCTTGGCAACATGGAATTTGGATATTCTGCGTGTAGTAGCACACACAGACACTGTGGTGCTGGTTTGTTTGCTTTGGTAGATGCAGGGTGAAGGGATGCTGAAACACAGAGAGGCAAAAAGCTTGTGAGCTGTACAGCAGAAAGTAAAGGAAATGGCAGAAAGAGAAATGGAGAGAACTACACCTGAGCCCATGTGGGAGGACTCACAAAAGTTTCTTTAAAAGGTGCATTTGAAGTTTGTGTAAAATGACTAGGGGTGTCATTCTGACGGACAAGGGAGGTTCAGCTGTGCCTGCATGCTGAGCATAAGAGACCAGTGTTCCTACTCGTAGGTGAGGTGATAACTTGCTTTGGGGGATACTTTTTTATAATGTTGATGCTGGCTTTTTGAGTGTTTTTCTATGCAATGTGTGTGTGTCTATGTGTGTGAGTGTGTATGATGGGAAACACGCGAGTGTGTAGTAAGAACTGTGGTTTCAGTGTATGGAATTTGCTACTGGCAAGTTATTTTAGCATTGAGTCCAAGATAAATACCAGGTAGGCTTATGTTTTTGCATGTGCTTTTTTGTCCTGAAATGTATTAAATGTCTTCCAAAATGCAGGAAGTTGCACCTTGGATTTCACAATTTCCTTGGGGCTGACATTCCCAGTGCACATTGCTTAATTTTCTGATTCTGCTTTAACTTTTGCTGTTTAGCAAAAGAGAACTTCAGAAGAAGAGGCTCCAGACAAGTGTTTTTCCTTGGTCTGGGGGCTGGCTTCCCTAACTTTTCCTAAAGAATTTTTTTCTGCACTATTCTACACACGATGGGAGTCTCCAGACCTCCTTTCTATACTCTTTTTGTTTTGATTCATTTCTTTGGAGTACAGATAGGATTAAGCAGAACAGAAGAGCACTGACTTACTAGAAGTAGTGTTGTTAGCTTCCTTAATGTACATGTAACAGAAGAAAAAGGCTTTGAATTGAAGACACATCAATTCAAAGTATTTTCTCTGGCCTCAGAGTACCTTTCCCTTTAAGGTTTTCTTTGCATGGATACTTGGAATAACACTTAATTTTTTATCATTGAAATTGTGTGTCAGACCAAGAAGTGGGCTGTGACCCAGGAGACGCTTTTTTCCAGTTCCAGAGAACACACATCCCCTTAATAACCACCAGATTATTTCTCACATGCCATCTGACAGACTACGTACGTAAAAAAGCAAAGGCTCTGGAGGCCCCCATGAAGAAGCACTGCATAGGAAGCCATCACTTATGGGTCAGCTGGGAGTCTGGCTGTTGCGCTGGCTTTTCCTGGCTTTTTTTTGGCTTTTCTGTGGGAACTTACAAAATGTGCATCTTGGTGGGTGTTTTTCAATCCCTGAACTCTGGCCACAGAATTACGGAATTGTTAAGGTTGGAAAAGGCCACTAAGATAATCAAGTCCAACCAGTAACCCATGTCACACCGTGTTCACCACCATGTCACAAAGTGCCACATCAACACACCTTCTGAACACTTCCAGGAGTGGTGATGCCACCACCAGCAGAGCAACTTATTCCAATGCCTGACTACCCTGTCAATGAAGAAACCTTTCCTAATATCCAATCTAAACCCTGGTGCAATTTGAGACAATTTTCTGGTGTCTTGACTTCTGTTTCCCGGGAGCACAGATCCCGACTTTGCTACAGTATTTCAGGTAGTTGTAAGAGCAATAAGGTCTCCTCTTGCCTGCTTTTACTCCAGGCTAAACACCCCCAGTTCCCTCAGCCACTTCTCACAGGACTTGTTCTCCAGACCCTTCCCCAGCTCCATTGTCCATCTCTGGAGAGGCTCCAGCACCTCAGTGTCCTTGTTATGAGAGGCCCAGAACTGAACACAGGATTTGAGGTGTGGCCTCACCAGTGCTAAGCACACGGGGACAATCACTGCCCTGGTCCTGCTGGCCCCGCTATTGCTGATACAGGCCAGGATGCCATTGGCCTTCATGGTCACCTGGGCACACACTGGCTCATGCTTAGAGCCCCAGGGTCTTTTCCTGGGGCAGCTTTCCAGCCTCTCTTCACCAAGACTGTAGCACTGCATGGGGCTGTTGAGACCGAAGTGCAGGACCCAGCACTTCTCCATGAATAACATCCCATCGGCCTTGGCCCTCTGATCCAGCCTGTCCAGATCCCTCTGCAGACCCTTGCTACCCTCTGCAGATCAACATTCCCACCCAGCTTGGTGTCATCTGGGAACTGACTGAGGGGGCACTTGACCTCCTCATCCAAATGTTTTATACAGATATTAAATAGGACTTGGACACAACACTGAGCCTTGGAGCTGAGCCACTAGTGACTGGACATCCACTGGATGTAATTCCATTAACCACAAATATTTGGGCAGAGCCACCCAACCAGTTCTTAATGCAGCAAAGCATACACTCATTCAGGCCACGAGTAACCAGCTTTTCCAGGAGAATGCTGTGGGAAATGGTGTCAAAGGTTTTATCAAAGTCCATGTAGACAAAATCTACAGACTTTCCCTCTTCCATTAAGTTGGTCACCTGGTTATAGAAGGAGATCAGGTTGGTCAGCAGAGCCTGCCTTTCACAAACCCACACTAGCTGGCTGCCTATCCTGCACATGCCACACAATGGCACTCAGGGTGACCTGCTCCAGGACCCTCCCAGGCACCAAGGTTAGGTTAACAGGCTTGTAGTTTCCTGGATCCTTCTTCTGACCCTTCTTGCAGATGGTAAATGAGTCACATTTGCTAGCTTCCATTCAGCTGGGACCACTTACCAGCTGGGCAGGACTGCTGGTAAATGATGAAAAGTGGCTCTGCGAGAACTTCCACCAACTTCCTCAGAGCCCTTCAGTAGATCCCATCCAGCCCCATAGACCTGTATGAGTCTAATGGGTGTTTCAGGCTGTTGATCATTTCCTCCTGGATTATTAGGGCTTATTCTGCTCCTCACCTCTGTCTTTCAGCTCAGGGGGCTGAGTACCCCGAGGACAACTGGTCTGGCTATTAAAGTCTGAGTCAAAGAAGGCATTAAATACATCAGCCTTTTTTCCTCATCCTTTGTCACTGTGTTTCCCTCTGCATCCAGTTAAGAATGGAGATTCTCCTTAGCTGTCCTCTTGTTGCTGATGTATTTGCAGAAGCATTTTTATTGCCTTTTACAGGATAGCCAGATTAGGATCTCATTGGACTTGGCCCTTTTAATTTCCTTGCTGCATAACCTCACAATGTCCTTCTAATTCTTAATTGTCTGTTCCTTCTTCCAAAGGTCATAAACTCCCCTTTTTTTCCCTTGAGTTTCAGCCAAAGCTCTATGTTCAGCCAAGCTGGTCTTCCCTGCCTGCTTGTTTTTCAACATATAGGGACAGTGTGCTCCTGTGCATTTAGGATTTCCTTCTTAAAGCATGTCCAACCTTCTTGGACTCCTGTGCCCTTCAGGACTGCTCCCCAAGGGAGTCTCTCATCCATTCTCTTAAACAGGCCAAACTCTGCCCTCCAAAAGTCCCAGGCACCAGTTCTGCTGTCCCCCCTCCCTCCTTTTATCTCTGAGAATCAAAAACTCCATCATTTTGTGACAGCTCTTCCCAAGATGGCCTCTAGTGATCACATCACCCACCAGACCTTCTCTGTTTGCAAACAGCAGGTCCAGCAGGTGCTGTCCCTAGCTGGCTCACTCACCAGCTGTGTCAGAAAGTTCCCTGCCAAACACTCCAGGAACCACCCAGACTTAGACATTGTCTGAAGGCAAGACTTTCACAGGGGTATGAAAGCACTTGCAGTTCATGGAACTGACAGAAATAGTCTTGTGCTGGCAATCTGGAGGCTATAATCTCTTACAAGTGTGCTTCAGTTGACATTTTGCACACTTTGCTGTCACTATTTTCAAAATGTTCAATGACGCAAGAAAATCCCCAAATATAAGAGAGGCTAGCGTTGTTCTAGATCCTTCTCTTCTGAAATGCTGCTACAACAAAATCAGCAGCAGGGAAGAAAGTACTCTATATTTTTTTCTGTTTTGCCTACAAGCAGATTCTTTTTTTCAAGATAAAATCTGTAATTTTTAGCACTTCCTTTTTAAAATGAGGATTTAACAGGCAAATAGAATTTTGTCATTGGCTGCATATAGATTATAATCTTACTAAGAATATACAGATAATAAAGATAGTATATAACTTCAGAAATTCTGCTTGCAAATTCATAGATGCATACCTATGATCAAAGAACACTTTTTATCATAGTATCTCAAGTATTTGTTTCTTTAAAGTCTTGGTAACAAAGCACTCCTTAAAAACAAGCAGGAAAGACCCACCATAAAAAAGACTGACACTCTGTAACTGAAGCAAGTGAAAAGGGAATCCTGCTTTCCTTCAAGTCCCTTCTGGCTTTGGTTTATCCCGTGTCCCTCTTCGGGATCATACCACTTTATTTAGGTACGAAAAGAGGTTACTAAATTTTCAGGAGCATTGAGAACTCAGCTATGGTTTCTGTGTTGAATGGACGCTGGCCCCTTTGCTCCACCCTAAAGAGGTAGGAAAGAACTATCAAAGCTTTTTTCTCTTTTATTTCTTGCTATACTTTGTTCTAAAGGAAGTGGGTTCTGGAAACATTCACCATTGTAAATCATGGCTTAAATTCGATACTTGGTCATCTGTTTAACTGCTGCTCTGTTTTCAGTCTTGCACCCAGTGCTGCGTTGTTGGGAGAACAGAGGGTGCTGTATTGTCACTTGAAAATATATGAAAATCATAATGGATAGTAGTAATCTACAGTAAAATTACAGTAGTAAATTGTCAGGAAAATACTAATATTAAAGAGTTCTTTATGTTTCAAAATTAAAAGTGGCTACACATCTTATTTATTGTGTTCCATGAATCTTTTCCCATTCTTTCATGATTATATCTTACAACGACTGATAAAATCTAAGCCTTTCATCCACCACAGACGCTCCATATCCCAGCAGGCCTTTGATCCAATATGATTGTCTTGAATGGCACTAGAGGGTCAGAGCATTTTCTCCAGAGCTTTTTGAGCTGCAGCATATTTCATAAGGGGGCCCTTTTATTAAGTTTCTTCTGCCACTATAATGGAAAACATAGATTTGTAATCTATCCTTTACAGGATATTAAACAAAAATTGTGCTATCATTATTGGATTAGTTACCTCAGTGCTTTCAGAGATTAACTTGTTATCATTACATTTTTCTAAATGGCTTATTGCTTCTTTAATTGGAATGGATTTTGAGTGGTCCTGAAGTAGAAAATCAATAAAGGGATGAACTGTGCAATTTTTTAGACTAGTAAAAAATCTGTGACTCCAAGCTTCAAACAATTAAACTTGATTTAAATTCTCTCCCCTATCTTTATCAGGGTTTAAATTCCCTTGTGCACTTCCATGGAAGGAAAGTTCCATGCTTAGTAACTCAGGAGGAGGCATTGCGGAAGGATCTGGTGGATGTTGCTTACTAGCGTCTGTGACTTCTGAACGTTGCCGCAGTGGCCGTATCCTTTTTATTAAAATACAGATATTTGTGGCTGCTTCTGGCTCCCAGCATTCTGTTTTGGACTTCTATACTGCGTATACATGTTCATTTATGTTTTTCACTGGAATATTTATTTGGATTTTGCTCCAATTTCCGCCTTCTTTTCACATAAGAAAACTGATACACTTGAGTTAGGCCTTCTAAACAGCTGTCAGGTAATATAGAAATAATAAATAATAACATGTAGTGCCACAAACAAGTTCAAGTTTCCTTTTATTTTGATGCAGTTCAAGAAAAATACACTTTCTACCCAGCTGAGTGACATCTAGCTATTCTCACACGGAAAAGTCTGTTAATATGAAGAAGTGCTAATTCATGGAACAACCCAGTGAAAAAAAAAGTATTTTCAGAGGTGTAGGGTTTTTTGGCTTGGGTTTTTTTTTTTGTTTTTTTCAAGTATTTGTCCACAGGAATGTAAACTGCAGTTTAAAACTTGAGGCATTTAAATCTTTTGCCAGTATACCTCCTGAACATCTGATACGGATTTCAGGACTGAAGCTATTCATTTGATGAGAAATTTCTATTCAGGGCAATGTGCAACATGTTGGACAATCAGATACTGCTAAATTCGGGAATATATCTGGGGTGCTGATAACTGTGTTTTGGAATAGTGGTTTTATTATTAATTGCCTGGTTGAAAGACTTAAACCATTTGGTGCTTGGACACATTGGAATCCTTTAAGTAAATAGTTTAGTCTTGGCATCCTTTCACTGTAACTGCTGCAACTTATCCAGTTAATGTCGAAGGGGTTGATGTTTCATCTCGAAGCACATTTAGAAGGACAAAATTTGGTTTTATACATACTGTCTCTTACGCTAAAAGCACAGATTTTCAAACACTTTATAAAAGTCCATAATTCATGCCCAGCCACAGGCAGGATTTGCAACTATTTCAGCCTAAGCTGGGAAAGAATTTTTTTTCTTTGTTGGAGAAACCTGCATTTCTCAGACTGCCTTGAATTCAGGTTGGGAGTCTGACATCATGGATTGCATTCAAATATTGCTATCAGAAATTGGTGACTGGGACAGAAAATTTACATTTGAACAGGTAGTACAGTCATGGGATATAAGCATTCTCCAATGTGCATAAAAATACATTACAAAAAAAATATTTAAGCTTCAATCCTGCAAATGTTTACTAAGTGCTTAACTCTCAAAGGACTCCTAAGTCTGTAAAACTAAGCAGATGTGTAACTATTTGCAAGATTTGTGCCTTAGGAATTATCTGTATCCTACCAAGCTTTGTGAAGTTTGGGATATTTAAACGCCTAAAGGTGATATATACGCGTATTGTTGAGGTGTTGAAATACTTTTGAAAGTAGAAGATACTCATATGCCAGTGGAAATAATCTTAAAATAGGATGGAACACCTATCAGGATCTGAATGTGTACCTACACGTATGGAAAGCAAGCAAATACCTAGAGGTGCACTTCAGCAGAAGACGCACAAGACTGTAGTGCAACAGGACATTGACAGGATTCCTGGAACCATCTTTTGCACTACAGCTCTGACTACCTCAAGAAAATAATTAATTTCACTACTGCAACATAGTTTGCCCAGCAAAACTTTAGAAACTTCCCCGTTTACTGATAGGCATCCAACAGTGGCTGAGAGGGATGTGTTGATACTTATTTTGTCTGATTAAAAGTGGTGAAGTCAAATCCGAAAGGCCTGCTGCCTCCCTCTAAATATAATAGAAATATATATATATATATAATATATATAAAATATATATATTTTATATATACATATACATAAAATAAATATATATAATATAAATATAAATGTAATCACCCTGGGGGTTAGACTCTGGTGAAACAAAAGTGTGTCATTTGAAAAGATCAGAACTGGCTTTACGTACTGATCAAGCTCAGAAACTTCAGGTAAGTCATCTGACTTCTAGTCTGAGAGTCAGTACTGTGGTAAAAATGGAAATATTATAGAATTGGCAGCATAAGAGGCTTTATCTGTACCTGGGCTAATTTGTGTTGTCACAGTACGAATATATTAGGCAGTAAAATGTAATTGTTCTTTATGAAACATACAGAATTTCCCCCTTTTTTTTTACCCCAACAGTAGTAGCAATTTTCCAATAACAGTGTTTTTATTCTATTTTCATTTTGTTTTGCAGAAACTGAGTATTACAAAAATATAAACCCATGTGAAGATGACTGTTCGGAAAGATAGCTGACCTATCAGATACATAAGTTTCCAGATTTATTCAGCAGTTTGTAGAGCTGAAATGAACCCATGGTTAATTCCTAACTGTGCCCATCTCCACTTCTGAGCAGGAATAATTCCACTGAATGCTCCTTTTCTGTTCCAGCAAATCAATTCCAAATGTATTTTCTTGAATTTGTCTTTTGCTACTACACTGTCTCCCCAGAAGATGTTTTAAATTGAACTATTTATTATTTATAGGCTCTTGTTAAAGACTGTAAAATGCTGCCTGCACTAAATTTCCATTTTGGCCTGCTGGCCAAGTGGTATTCTAAATGATCATGTTTTTGTGCAAAGACACTAGATACTTAGGAGAAGAAGATGGAGTACTTCTTGGGGGAATAAATGCTCATATCAGAGCTCTTGTTTCCTTGGTAGGCAAAAAAGATGCTATATTTGCCAGCAGATGTGAAAGGCTAATCAGATAAACAGGTATGAACACACTTGCCAGAGTGTTACACTTCCATTTTTCATAATAAGGATAATTAAAACTGTATGACTGGAATGCTGAGAGGTGACTCAAATAATTGAGTGGTTAGTGTTAAGAAGGTGTAAATTCTCAAGAAAAGCCCTGTGCATACCAGCTGAAAATGCAACTCATGAAATAAATCCATCTGCCTACATTTGTTTTAACAGTAATACTGACCTTAGAGCACGGTATTTCCGAAGGATTTTTAACGACCAGCTGGAGTTAATAGCCTCTGGCTGTACCTCAGGCTTTAAACTCTGCCTAGCAAGCCATTAATTCCTAGGAAATGCTCTGTTCCTTGATTGTTACTGCTTAACAGCATGACAACCTAGACTGTAAATAGCTCTTAGCAGAGAAAATAATATTCTTACATGCAATAGTACCTTCCTTCAGAAAAGACTTCAAATTATTTACAAGGTGGTGGTTCCAAAAAACAAAAGTAAGCAGAGATGATTATGTTGCTGGGAAAATAGTATTTCATAATGGACAGGTCTAAGCAGATGCATTCACAGTATGTCCCTGAGAAGGCAGACACCCTTAGGGCTGTCTCATTGCCCACTGCTAGTGTTTCTGCCTATAGGCTAGGGAAGCAACAGCATTACCCTCTTCTAGTGCTGGCTATTGGCCAATGTGGTCTGAATTTTGTGGGCATTTACCTGTCTTCTGGGAAAAACATGAAGAGTCTGTAAATGTCTGTCACCAGAGAACCAAAATGGGGAAAAAAAAAAAAAAAAAAAAAGAAGTTATGGTCATGTAAGTTGTTTGTGGTTAATTTTTTTGTGTATGTACAATGTCTAGGACATCTAAGCAGTAGAGACTTACATGCACTGATTGCATGCTGCAGGAGAAGAAAACGCGATTACCAAAAAAGAAGAGCCAGACAAAATAAGTCTTGATTTCTGCCATGTCTTCAAGAACATCTTCAATGACATTAGTAACAAGAAGTATGAAGAGTCAGACCCAGTGACTGATAAACCATAGGAAGCACCTGGCTAAAAGCCAGATTTTCTAGTTTATTCTGTAACACCAGTGTGGTCAGAGTAGCACATTCAGGCCACCATTTCCCATTCAAGCACAAGCATTAGTGAGTGAGGTGCCCAGGAATTTAGTCCTGATGCTGAGAAACTGCATAAGCTGGTGTTTAAAAGCAGGCACACAAGTTGCAGTTGCCACAATGCTCTGCCTGGCCTCAAGCACAGGACCTAAGGCTTTGCCATTATAGAAAAGGCTATGCAAAAGGCTTTGCTAGGTATGCAGCTGCACTACACAGAAACACAGAGCTTCTAGAGCCTGAAATTTATTCATAACAAGCCACTGTTACACCCACCTGTTTCAAATTTGTGCATGAGAGGAGAATAATACTACAGATTAGTAACACTGCTAAATATAATATGATAAATACCTTCTGTCACATGTTGGTTAAAGAATTTTATCATGTGAATATGAATAAAAACCAGTGATGAGCATAAAACTACTAGAGATATTAACCTCAAAGCCACAGAAAAAAAAGCAGTGGTTTGCTGATAGAGAATATTCCACAGTATTGATCTTTTAAATTTTATCATTATTTGTACCTAGCCTACTATGACTTTTGTAGGTCTAACATGGTTACAAGTTCTCTGAACAAGCACTAATACATTTTATTATAATTTTAAATAGAGTGCTGCTGAAGCTAGCAAAATGACAGTTTGAAACCTGCTTTTCATTTGTTGCAGACTTTCTGAAAAGACCTCTTGTGTTTCCTCCCTGCTGTTTCTTAATTAGGCTTTCTTTATTTCCTGACAAATAGGTATCACACCATTACCCAACTACAGATGAGTCTTCACACACCTTTTCAGTTCCCATTCATGCGCTGGCACAACTCGGAGCAGCACTTAATCATGTTCCATTTTTGATTCCTCTTAGTGCTATAGAGCAGCCATAACTGAACAGAGTGCCTGGCAAAGTATGAATCATCAGGACATCAGCTGCAGCACAAGAGCAGCTCTGACAAAAGATGTAAAAGGTCTTGCTGGTGGAGTTTTTGCTCCACTCTCGTTACACCTTGAGAAAAAATCAAGGTAAGGTCAACCTCTCCATCTTCTCATCCTTTTGGCCATCCGTTCCCTTGAACAGCTTGGAATACCTCTCACCCTGTGGACAGAGAAGGATTTTTGAGAAATAGTATGTAATGTCACAGCCCCCACATAAGTTTCGAATATTGAGGACGCTGGAACCACTGAAAATAGGTAATGTCTCCCTAACTAGCTCAGTTACTTGTTTTACATGTTGCATTTCACATGCTATAGTGTATAGTTATGTATGATCATGTTTAGAACATTTCACTGCTGTATCACATATCACAGAATCACAGAATAAGCTTAGGTGGAAGGCACCCACAAGGATCATTGAGTCCAGCTCCCAGCCCTGCACAGGACATCCCCAAGAGTCACACCATGTGCCTGAGAGCATTGTCCAAACACTTCCTGAACTCTCTCAGGCTGGTGCTGTGACCACTTCCCTGGGGAGCTGTTCCAGTGCCCAAACACCCTCTGGGGGATGAGGCTTTTTCTAATATCCAACCTAAACCTCCCCGACACAACTTCAAGCCATTCTCTCAGGTCCTGTCACTGTCACCACAGACAAGAGATCAGTGTCTGCCCCTCCTCGTTCCCCCATGAGGAAGTTGTGACTGCACTGAGGTCTGTCCTCAGTCTCCTCCAGGCTGAACAGACCAAGCGACCTCAGCCGCTGTTCACACAGTTTCTCCCAAAGGCCTTTCACCATCCTTATGGCCCTCCTTTGTATGCTCTCTAACAGCTTTCTCTAACAGAAATGTCTTTTCTGTATTGTGGTTTCCAAAACCAGTAAATACACTAAGAAACAACACAGAAGACATTTTGCATTCTAGGTACTTTTCCCAGTGTCACTTTCAGTTTCCTTCTCAGCTACTAAAGTTACTGATGCTTTAATTCTTTTTCTTTTAATTATGGCCTTATAGTTACTTAATTAGTGCATGGAAAAGGCAAAGGTTAATGACTTCTTAGAAGCCACAATTAATACAGATTCAAAGGAACCAGGCTTCTTTAGTCCTGTCATTTCAGTCTATTTTTTGATTTACAATAATTATTTTACTTGCTTTTTACATCATGTTCCTCAGTCCCCATTTCTAGAGCATTTTACAATGCCAGTATCACTTTGCTCAGTTACTAGATGGGGAAAAACTGTCACTTGGAGGAAGAAAATAAAATGCGTTCAGGAATCCAGAAAACTCATGGTTCATCGAGGGTGCCCTCCACAAAATTCATTGCCCACTAGGGGCATTTTGAGTATCACTTTACTGTTTATGACATGCTTGTTCACAAGGCATTGTGACTTAGGGAGAGAGAGAGAGTAACATTTCCAGACAGGATAAAAATGGATGCTTGGGTCCTCAGCCTTCTGATGCGGTCAGGCTAGACACATCTTACATTCAGGCACAAGTGGTGCTTGCAGGGGAACAGGTTTTAACCTCTGTTCTCTTACAGTCAAGTATCACCTGTTCCTTGAGTTTTCCCAACTGCTGTTGACCATTTGGTCAGTTTGAACAATCTGACCATCTGAAGTAAGAGCCTAGGTGTTTAGAAATTTTTAGGATTCTTGATATTCAGGTAATAGTATTCCTAGAATTTTAAATTTTAAGACTGGAAATATTAACTATTCTTCAGTTGTACTTTGTATGAACTGTAGTTTAGGATCAAAGAAATTCCCGTAGTGAATCAGGCCACCAGTACAGCAAGCTGGGCTATCTGTGTGTAACAGAAGCATAAATGTGCATAAATACACATCTCTGAGCACTTATCCATGGGCACTGATTGGCTTACAAATAGCTTTATTGCCCACTGCAGATTCTGTGGTTTTACGCCAGCTCAGGTATCAGTCCCCCCTGCACAGTCCTGCCCTCAGAGCTGCGCATGCTGACACATGAGAACTGAGTGGCACCTAAAGACAGAAGGAAAAGAAAGAGGAGAAGAAAAGGAAAATAAAGGGAAACAGAGACACATAAAAGTTTAAGATATGGGGCTCCCTGCACTATTTATTTGTTGCTTTGTCTGGAACGGTGAGTTTCAGATAAGAATTTAATAGGCAAGAAGGTTGCTTGCACTTATTTTCAGGTCACAATGTGCTCCACATGGTAGCACTTAGTCGGAAGGGGATCCAGCTTCATATGATGTTTGATATCGTATCATTTCATGACATAAACTATTCTGTGAGATCAAATATGAAAGAACCTTTAATGGTATTGTAGCTGCTGCTAGAGATTTTTTATGTCCTACGAAATGAAAAAAATATGTAAAGGTAAGGAAATACATAGTTAAATCCCAGGTTTGAGCTAAAGGTCTTAGGCAAACTCCAAGGGACGACTCTGAGAGAAAACACAGAAAACAAGGGGTGTGACATTGTGGGTAGAAGAGAAACAGGGGCAGGCAACTCTTTCCAAAATTAATAAAATCTTTTACGGAGCAACAAACTCTATGTCTTAAATTTAGGATTATTGCATGAACAGCCTTATGAGCTTTTGGGCTCTTACTTTGTGATTTTTAATACATTAAGATTTATTTTATAGGTGACAATAACTTGGCATTTTGATATTCAGATTTGGATTAATTCAATACTTTTTAAAAATGTATTTATTTGTCGTTTACAGATACATACTCTCACTATTTTCTTCAACATAATACAATATTTACCTTTGCTATTTCATTTCGCCTGATACATTTGCATATATACCTTTCATTTATAGAGATATTCTGAACAAAATGTTTTCTACCACACTTTACATGGTCTGTACAAAGCTCTTTTGAACAGGATGAATTATATTAATGCAAGAGATTATCAGTTGTGAATAAGATTCACTGTATTAGACTACAGACCATTTAAAGGTGACCCAATGTAAATATTCAGTTCACGATGCAAGATATTAAGAGAACTACGGGACATGTTTTAATGAGAGAATGATGGAAAACAAATTGGTATTTTGTCAGAGATGTCACAAGGAAAGGACTAAATCTGAAGATAGACAAGGTTAAAGAAAGGTTAATACCAATAAAGGAAGAATGATTGTTAAAATAACTGAAAGGAGATTTATGAAAGAATGCATTCCACCGACTTGCAAATATGAGTATTGCAGGCAAAGGAGTGTGGATGACAAACTGTTTAAAGAAGGAGTGAAGGCAATGGAATACTGAAATTATACTTCCTTTGGGAGGTCAAAGAAGCATGATATTGCAGTGTCCAACAAGCTAAATGAAGGAATGAGAAATACAAAGTTTTCAGTTAATGTGTAGAGACTGTGGGGGGAAAGCTGGCAAACCATGAGCTGCTGTTCTTATTTTCTGCTATAGAGCTGTTTCAGCCACTTTTTGACTAACACTGGAATGATTCTACAGACTTGCTATATACTATTTTAGTAGCTACTTTAAGCAAGCTACTCATTATTAATTGAGATATTTTCAGTTTGGAAGGGATCCCTATTAAGGGATTTTCTTTTGTGAAGCAGTGGTCTGCAACACTGAAAACATGTAATTTGCAAAGGCATGAAAGCGACAGTCATAGACTGGCTTATGTTGCTGTGAACAAAGGATCATATATGACATTCAGCAAACATTGAAAAATGCAGACCATAAAGATGACTTTTCAAACTGGTTAGCTAACAATGCCTGCATGAGTTTGCCGTGAAAAGCTGAAGTATTGCTTCTGTGTGTGGGGATTTGGCATTTTGTTTTATTTTAAAATTTCTGTATTTAATGGAATTGGAACTTATAAGTTGTTTTACTTGCAATGTTTTGCAGTATTGTAGGCTTGTTGGAAATTTCAGTTTCAAGAAGTGACCCGCTTTCTCATACTTTTAAATGAAAACAAAAATTAATTTATTGTGATTTAGCTGATTAATTTGAAAATCACACCTGTAATAATCAGGTTTGCAAAGGAAAAAGCTAAAGACTTTCAGTGCATGATATCTTTGAGTTCACCAATTTACTTTATGACAGTAACTTTGTTTTGTAAGATTTAATGTTTCATAACTTATCATGAGTTTGAATAATTACGTAATTCATGAAAGAATATGAAATTTTGTATCTGCACACCAATTCTCAACAGGCAGTTTCCCGTATCTTCAACCCTCTGAAAATTGGTGCAAGCATGATCTTTATCACATTTTGCTGACATTTTATTTTGGCTCCTGTTTGTTGCCAGTAGAAACAGCATTTCCCTTTTTATTATCTGAAATTTTGCTAAAACCTCACAGGTTCTAGAATGTGTAAATACCTCTCCTAGTTAAGGAGAGTATTTTATATAAAGCATAAAGGAATACAGTCACACACATGAAACTGAAATGCTCACTGGAGTATTTCATACTGTTAACAGATGTCAGTAAGAGAACAGCCAAGGCAAAGTCATTAACTTTCAATCCTGTACCAAGTATTTCATGCTTCCTCTGTATATGCTACAGGAACATTTAGAATATCAATAGGGAACACCATAGAAATTAATAAGCTCTCTGCTTCTATGTGTTGTGCTTGAATAACAGAAAACAAGCTTTGGAAATACTTTCCAGTATTCAAGGGTTCAGCTATTACACAACAGCAGCAGGACATCATGGAAGATTTTTATATTTTTATTGTCTCAGTGTCTTGGGAATGATTGATGTAATTCATACTTTCTTTGTATAGCACCTGCTGTGAGTGCAGACAAGTACAGGGAAAGGATTTATTTTCAGGATTATTTTCCACAAGAAAATTTATAAACTATAGATAGAAATATAATCACCAACCTAAGTACTTCAGCTTCTCTAATAGCATTTTGGAAAGATACATAATAAGACAAATTATGAAAATCTTGACTGTGCCGAGATTAGCTGAGTGATTGATATATTGTGCAATTTCCAAATTTTATCCTTGTGAACATGTTTTATACCAGTCTGAGAAACACAAAGAGGTCAGCCTTAACAGATGCTAGGAGAACTCATCAGGTCTGGTTTAAGGAACATAAAACAGCATTGGTCTATGCAGGACAAATTTTTTTGAACCCTGCAGAGGCTTCCCTGCTAAAGGCTTGATGGTGTTTGCATTAGAAAGAGACCAAATATATTCAACTACCACCTGGGACACAGAACACAGAAAATGTCCCCGTCCCACTTTGGAGCAAGTAAACATTCCCAGGATGTCAAATCAAAAGGAACAACATTCCAAATCAACAAAAAATGGACAGGAAAAATTATTCCAGTGTGAACATAAAGACTGTGTGGTATACACTGCTCACAAAGTTCATCAACAGGATTTCTAGAGCCTGATGCCTCCGTGAAGCAACTCCCCTTCTCCTTACTGAAGACAGTTTCTTCAATGCAACAGCATAGAAAACATAAGCAGTGATGAACCATGAAACTATACTGCAAAATGAATGGGAGATATGGAGAAAATTAACACCTGGAACTCAAGGATGTTAACATGCCCAATTATTCTGGTAACAGTTGCCCAAAATACAGTATTTTAGTGGGTAAATTTTCAAATATATAATCAGCATCTAGAAATGCCACATCTGCCTGTTCAGAAATCCCCTATTGTGGTTAGCAAACAGCAACACATCGAAATCTACAGGTGACTTGTTACACACTATGGTCTTCTCTGGGAATCTCTTGAATATGATTTATGCTTTGTTTGATACTGCAATGCTCAGGCAGTTCCAATTCCATCTGTAAAGGACAACAATATGGATGCAGAGGCTACCTTAGCTCTCTGCTATCTTGTACCAACCATTTTGAGCTAGCCACAGATGAACATGAAGGTATATATCATGTTCACTTCAGCTAGGGTGTCTGAGGGCATTTTGCTTGGTACTCTTCTGTTGCTTAGAGCAGTATGTGCTCTTTAGCCAATCACTACCATGTGCAAAAAATACATTACCTGTGTAAGTACCATGTACCGTGTGCATGGATAATTAAATTTACCATGCACCTTTGTGTGCCTCACCTGCAGTTCGTCCCATCTGTCTACCTCCTCCAGTATTTATTCTAACATTCCAAACTTCTGAACAGCTTCAAGCAGCTGTTACTTTTTCTTTTTTTTTAATCCTTCTTTTCCCTTTCCCCCCCTAAATTGTCAAAGATATATTTCCTTCTTTTCCCTTAACAGGAGACTTTTTTCCCTACCAAATTAATACTGGCTAAAAGACCAAATTTTAATATTTAATATTAAGACAAAATGTTAATATATGTTAAAATGTTAATATTAATATGTAAAAATGTTAATAGATACCAAAATATAGTATCTGCTGTGTCTCATCAAAGTGCAAAGCTTAATGAGGGGCTTTCGCAACATACCTTGGGGAAGAGGAGATTGCTAGGGTTCTCAGGGAGCAGCCAGCAATTCTCTGGTATTTGGAATATCCTTTCCTAAATATTCAGGGTTTGAAGTAACGGAATTCTTATCTATAGCACTACTATTTCTGGTGACTTTTAACAATTCCAAATATTATTTGGAAGTGCCATAGAGATTAAGGCTAAAGAAATAGTCCCCATAACATTATTTTAGCTTCAAAAGTTTTGCATTTATTAAATGTGGAAGTGACAAACTCCACACAGACTGTCTGAAGTAACATAACATTTGTACTGGCATTCACTTGATTTGTACTACCTATTTCATTATTTGTATCATTGCCACTTATTGTGTGACTATTTAAAATGAGAGTCATTTGAAGGTAATAATACCAAGTGTTTTTTCCACCTACTGGAGCTTATGAATATTAGTAATTTACTTTGATATTTGTTTTTTATTTGTTCCTACTTTTTACATAGCTGTCTACTACACTCTTTCCCATGACTTTCCTAAACACATTGGTTTGGTTTTTTTTTTTAATTCCTGGATTTATTTTTCACAGCTCCTGGTGTATTACAATGACCTTTGGCCATATGTTCAGGTGTGCATGAGAACTTTTTGTGCTGTTGGCTTGTTGTGCCGCAAGAAAACTGGCTAAGCTGATGGTGTAAACATCAAGCTGATTAACAAAGGCAGCTTTTGCTACTCTGCCTATGGGATAGAAATACACATCGGACAACACTGGAATATGTTCAATCAGAAACATGAAAAATTATGTTATCAAATTTCTTTCACTCGAGCTTCTTCCAGTGTATAAGAACAGTAAAAAGTTTCAGGAATGAGTAATTAATAATGCTGACATTTAAGAAAACATTAACACAATTGATGGTAGAAAACAAATACAAATTCTCCCATGTTTTCATCTGTTAAAAAAGAGGAGTAGAATGATTAAAGACTTGCATGAGTTATGAACACAGTGTCAATATGGGCATACCAACCAAAGCTCCAAGTTGTGCTCCGCAGATGTGTTCGGAGTATGGGAAACATTCCCGACAATTTGTCTTGATGAGTTGCCTGATGAGCAGTTGTTTCCCAAAAAAAAAACTTTGGAACTTTCACAAAAAAGCCTTTAATTCATTAGGTGTTTCTGATTTGATAGGATGAAGTGTAAAAAAATAAGTAACACATGGAGATTTCACTATGTGGGTAGGCTGATTTTGCTTTTGTACTGACAGAGATGTCTCATCATGGTGCAATGGTGATCAGAAAAGCACCATAGTGATCAGAAAAACAACGATGATCAGAAAAGGCTTCCTCTTTTCTGATTACCATGGTGCAATGGTGATCAGAAAAAAGGCAACCTCCAAAAAAGAAAAAAAAAGAAAGAATGTAAGAATATGAAAGCTGAATGGGAGTAAGGAGTTTAAACATCAGCTGATTTTGTTAAATTGTGGAAAGAAAAGTGGGAACTTTAATTTCACCAGCCATGATAATCATATGCTCAAGCAGACTTTAAATCTTGAATACAAATCTAATACAAACTAGCCTGTTAATTCAGACTAATGATGTCATTGCAATTTAATTTAAAATCCATCTGAAAAGCAACACTTCAACTTAGATTCAATATAGTGTTTTCCCTTACCAACTTTGTTCTTTCAGATAATCTATTTTGTTTTTCTATAGTTAGAAATGCAATGAGTGCCTTACTATCCAGTTTCTTCAAGGAGGAAATAAGGACAGGGTGGTATAAGAATACATACTTGGGAGGCAGAAGATGTTAGGAAACAGAGAACTAATTCTGTGTGCTGATGGCTTCTCAAAAAGATGGGTGCAGTTCTATTCTTCAAATAGTGAACATGGAGGTAAAACCAGGCAGGAGTGAAAGAATTACCAGGGTGAACATAAGAAGGAGCTCAGTAGGTGAGCTGAAGAGGAAGAATGAGAGGAAGAGAAGTATGACTGTGTAAGTGGCTACAGACTGAGGAGCAAAAATGCACCAAGTAGTCAGGTTGTGTAGTGGTGGTGTTTTCAGCAGGATTGCATTGAGGATCAGTGTCAAAGTACAGGTCTTGGTAGTTTTATTACTTACGCTTTGTAACAAACTGAGGGCCAGTAAGGTTCACCATCTATGTTTCCCATTTTGGTAGCAACACAAATTTCAGCTAATCGGGTATTTATTTCCAACCCTAAGTTTATTCAAAACAAAACTTACCTACTCTGTGTCTGTACTCATACTGATAGCATTTTATTCACAGGGGTACAAGGGCTTGCTACATTCAGAAAACTGAACAGCAGCAAAAGTTTTAACATGTTTTGTTTAACATGTAGTCTTACCAGAAGCAGTAAAACCAAAGGTTTTTCTATTCATCCGTGGTCAGAGCCCAGGACAAAGAGCGTGGGCCTGGCCACCACCAGCCATGAGTGCATGGCAGCAGAGAGCCAACAACACACACCGCGGCTGCCATGTCCGCATCGCTTCGGATTCCCTGTGGAGCTGCTCCCTGAGCTACATGCACAGGGTCAGACCGGCTTTGCTCATCTCGCTGGTTCACCCAGAGAGCTTTCAGCGTGCACACAACAGAGGTGCCTCAGTTTCCTACTGCCGGGCACCCTTGGAGGCCACTGGCCCTGAAGGCCAACAAGCCTTCTGTCCCAGCTCTGGCTCACGAACTCCAGTGTTTGAGACTGGAAGCTAAGCGTGAGCAGCTGGGGCGGGCTGAATCACGGATTCAGAATCAAAGAATCACAGAAAACCCTGAGTTGGAAGGGATCCACAAGGACCACGGAAGTTCAACTCCTGACCCTGTGAAAAGTCATCATGTGCCTGAGAGTATTGTCCAAACGCTTCTTGAACTCAGACAGGCTCGGTACTGGGAGGCCTATTCCGCGAAGAACCTTCTCCTCACGCCG